>OY856413.1:446122378-446722378 GCA_963693085.1 Alisma plantago-aquatica
TTTAAACTTGTCCATTCTAGCATCCTAATTTGATTTGATTAAACCCTAACATTGTTTAAACCCTAACATCAATTGTGATGAAACCCTAACATGTAGATATCTATTATTGTGTTTGTTGGCCTAGAAACCCGTCCAAGATTGACTCATTAGGAGTAAATCTTGGATAGTCCCCGGTTTGGGACTGTTCTTGAACACTTAATCTCACTTAGGATGTAAGTGTATAATGTGTATTGGGTTTTCGAGAAAATTTTGGTAGCATTTCCCCGTTTGTTCTCTAAGTACATATGTACTTAGAGAACAGCGGGGAAATGCTGCCAAAATTTTCTCGAAAACCCAATACACATTATACACTTACTAGTGAGATTAGGTGTTCAAGGATGGGATAGGTGGTACACATTTATTATATATAAGAATGACATCACATGTGTTTGTTGGCCTAGAATGTGAACAATCATTGTTTTTTATATTACTTGTACATTGGTATAAATTAGAATGAACAATCACTAAATTATATACTGTTTGTATGGAGTCCGGCTTCATTGTAGATATCTATTATTGTGTTTGTTGGCCTAGAAACCCGTCCAAGATTGACTCATTAGGAGTAAATCTTGGATAGTCCCCGGTTTGGGACTGTTCTTGAACACCTAATCTCACTTAGGATGTAAGTGTATAATGTGTATTGGGTTTTCGAGAAAATTTTGGTAGCATTTCCCTGTTTGTTCTCTAAGTACATATGTACTTAGAGAACAGCGGGGAAATGCTGCCGAAATTTTCTCGAAAACCCAATACACATTATACACTTACTAGTGAGATTAGGTGTTCAAGGATGGGATAGGTGGTACACATTTATTATATATAAGAATGACATCACATGTGTTTGTTGGCATTTCCCCGTTTGTTCTCTAAGTATATATGTACTTAGAGAACATCGGGGAAATGCTGCCTAATCTTTTCCTAATATATACTTGTTTCCTAATATATACTTGTTTTCTCTGATCATAGAATGGATAGATCATGGATGTCCATTCGTAATCGTTGCACCCCAGAGTTTATATCTGGTCTTGATCAGTTTATTAGATTTGCCGAGGAACATAGGAAAAAACCTACAGATAGGTTCTACTGTCCATGTAGGCATTGCGGTAACAACTTGAAAGTCAACACTGGTGAGGAAATCAAAAGTCATGTCATGTGCAACGGGATTGTACAAGGCTATACAGAATGGCACTGGCATGGAGAGATTTCAAAATCGAAACCAGTAGATGTCGATAGCAGTGCTTGGGTGGAAGAAGAAATTGCCTCTGATGACGTAAATGTGAACGAACCAGTTCCAGCAGACATCGTTGATGCGATGCTGGATAGTTGTAGGGTAGAGCACACCGATCCACCTCCTATCTTTACAAACATTGTGCATGATGCTGAGATACCGTTATACACAGGCTGTGCTAAGTTTACGAAGCTTAGCGCTGTGTTGAGATTGTATAAGTTGAAAGCTAACAATAGATGGAGTGACAAAAGCTTCACTTCATTGTTGACTTTGTTGAAAGAAATTCTTCCTGAAGGAAACGAGCTTCCAATCTCAACATACCAGGTAAAGAAAATGTTGTGCCCAATGGGAATGGAGGCCAAGAAGATACACGCATGCCCGAATGATTGTGTATTATTTCAAAAGGACTATGTAGATTTGAAAGATTGTCCAAAATGTGGTGCGTCACGGTATAAATTGACGACTTCGGGGGAGTCCAAAACTGGTTCTCCTGCCAAGGTGTTGTGGTATCTACCTATAATATCACGGTTTCAACGCTTGTTTGCAAATCCGAAAGATGCGAAGAATTTGAGGTGGCATGCAGATGTTAAGAAAAATAATGATGGGATCCTACGACATGCGTCTGATTCCCCACAGTGGAAGAAGATTGATCTATTGTACCCTAAATTTGGTGAAGAAGATAGGAATCTAAGACTTGGGCTTTGTACAGATGGGATGAATCCGTACGGGACATTGAGCAGCCAACATAGCACTTGGCCAGTCATGCTTGTTATATACAATCTTCCTCCCTGGATGTGTATGAAAAATAAGTACGTTATGTTGTCATTGTTGATATCGGGCCCTAAACAACCCGGAAATGATATCGATGTTTATCTTGAACCTTTGATTGATGACTTAAAGAAACTTTGGGCTGAAGGTGTGATGACCTATGATGCTTCAGCAAGAGAGACATTTCGTTTGCACGCTATGTTGTTTTGCACTATTAATGACTTTCCAGCATATGGGAATTTGTCTGGATATAGTGTCAAAGGAGCTAAAGCGTGTCCTATATGTGAAGAAAACACTGATTCAATAAGACTAAAACATGGCGGCAAGACTGTATATCTTGGTCATCGAAGGTTTCTTTCAAAATTCCATCCGTATCGTAGGAAGCGCAAAGCATTCAATGGATGGAATGATGAACGGAGTGCACCTAAACCTATACCAGGGGATGTTGTTTATGAAAGAGTAAAAGACATTTTCAATGAATTTGGTAAGAAATCACAATGTAGTATGGCCACACGGAGTGACAATTCTTCATTCAAGAAGAAGTCAATATTTTGGGATCTTCCTTATTGGAGTTCTTTGACAGTCAGGCATTGTATCGATGTAATGCACGTTGAGAAAAATGTTTGTGATAGCATCATTGATACTCTATTAAATATACCAGGTAAGACTAAAGATGGGATAAAATCCAGACTGGACCTACGTGAAATGGGAATAAGGTCAGAATTAACAGAATTATGTGAAATGGGTAATAAAAGAACATACTTACCTCCCGCTTGTTACACGTTGTCTAGAAAGGAGAAGAAAACTTTTTGTGAATGCTTGGTAAATGTTAAGGTGCCACATGGTTACTCATCCAACATTCGTAGATTGGTATCAATGAAAGATCTGAAGTTGATAGGTCTTAAATCTCATGATTGTCACACTCTAATGCAACAAATATTGCCCGCGGCAATTCGATCTATATTGCCGAAGCATGTAAGGTTTGCAATTACCAGACTTTGTTTCTTTTTCAACAGTCTATGCAGAAAAGTTATTGACCCTGATACTCTCGATAATTTGCAAAGAGAAGTGGTTGTTACCCTATGTCAGCTTGAGATGTATTTCCCTCCTTCGTTCTTTGATATCATGGTACATCTTGTTGTCCACTTGACTAGGGAAGTGAAAATGTTGGGACCAATTTTCTTGCATTGGATGTATCCCTTTGAACGATACATGAGCGTTTTTAAAGGTGATGTTCGAAACTGTTATCGTCCTGAAGGGAGTATTATTGAAGGTTATGTGGCGAGAGAGGTTATGGATTTTTGCAATGACTTTCTCAGTGGTAATGACACTCCTAATAATGACAAGAATATTGAGGAGGGCAAAGGAATTTTGGGATCACGGGTGAAAGTAATCAGCCGTGAGCAGTTGGAACAAGCTCACTTGTATATTTTACACAATATGGACGAAGTGAGTGTTTATATCGAGGAACATACCAATTTCATAAAGAGACAACATCCTCGAGCAAGTTCAATGTGGCTTGCTAGAGAGCATAATAAGACTTTTACTAAGTGGTTTGAAGATAAAGTCTTACATCAACTATCTCAAACACCAAATGATATTACAGAAACTATCAAATGCCTCGCCTTTAAACCAAAACCGAATGTTATGTCTTATGAAGGGTTTGACATTAATGGATTCACATATTACACAAAGCGCCAAGATGATAAGAGTGTCGTACAAAATAGTGGGGTCACTCTTCAAGCGTCGACTATGTACTTTGCAAGTGCAAAGGATAAGAGTCCACGTGAAGCTAAAATGTCATATTACGGTGTCATTGAGGACATTTGGGAGTTTGACTACATAGATTTCAAAATTCCGCTCTTTAAATGTAATTGGGTTGATAACACCAAAGGAGTTATAGTGGATGAATTGGGTTTCACTTTGGTGAACTTTGAAAAGATTGGCGAGAAGGGTGAACCATTCATATTGGCATCACAGGCGAAACAAATATTCTATATCGATGATCCTGCAAATGATAAATGGTCGGTTGTTCTTCATGGTAAAAGACAGTTCATTGAAGATCCTATAGATGAAGAAGAGTACTATGATAAGTATGATGACTCCAGTCCATTCTCAGTTGGGTTGCCAACTCCACAAAATATTCAAGCTAATGATGACTTATATGTGCGCGGAGATCACAATGAAGGATTGTTAATTGATAAAAGATCACAATTTTAGAGACATGTATGTTTATACAAATGCTAAATGTTTGCCTTTTTCTAGTTAATACAAATGCTAAATGTTTGCCTTTTTCTAGTTAATACAAATGCTAAATGTTTGCCTTTTTCTAGTTAATAGAAATGCTAAATGTTTGCCTTTTTAATCACATTTTCAGATGGCTGACCATGATGAGCATGATGTCCATGATGAGCATGAAGTCCATGATGAGCATGCTGTCCATGACGAGCATGGCGAGGATACTAATGTAAGTTCTAAAAACATATCCTGTATTTCTATAAAATTCATTATCTTCTAGTTATGTCATATATCCTATATTTCTATATTGGGCTAAGTTAGTGTGTTTTATTTTTGTCAAATTTTAGGTTGATGCACCTGTACCCACTGAAGCACTGGAGCAACTTGATGCGCAACACCAGACACTTAACAAGAAAAGGGGCATCACTCTGTTGAAGAAGTTATTAGCGCTAAGTGGTAGTGGATCCAAATTGGTGGTGGAGTTTGATAATGGAGGAAATCCAATTGGAGTGAACCGCAATAATTTTGTGAACTATATTGGGTGTACCACTCGGAGCCATTGTGGTGTTAAGTATGACAATTGGCATAAATTTCCTCAAGGGAAAAAAGACTTGATATGGAAGGATTTATGCGTGAGTTATTATTATTTGCAATTCTATTTTGTAGATTACAAATTCTATTATTTGCAATTCTATTTTGGATACTAGTTAATAACATTTCTATTTTACAGAATCTGTTTGCATTGGATGAGAAGTTGCATCGTAAAAATGTGATGCAACGCGCTGGAAAGATGCTTAGGAATTATAGGACAAATCTGAACAGAGAATACATAAAAGAGGGTGATAAGAAGAAGAAGTCATCCCTTGAACAATGGAACTTCTTGGACAAAGAAGATTGGGACAATTTTGTTGCTTCAAGAAAATATGAAGAATTCAAGGTATTAGGCGTCACTCCTAATTTAATTAATATACATTGTATTCACCTATTCAAGATTAGCATTTAGTGCTACTAACCAAATCATTAATGTGCATACTAACTAGGCCCTCAGTGACGCACAAAAAGCAAGGCGTGCACTGAATGTGCATGACCACACTATGGGTCCAAAAGGCTATGCAAGCGTTCACCAAAGACTACAGGCAGAGTCTGCGGCTACTCAGGAGTCTGCTCCTACTCAGGAGTCTGCCACACCCATGCCTCGCCATGATATCTGGATAGCTGGCAGGCAAAACAAGAAGGGTGAAATAAAGAAGCCTGTAACTACTGAGGCGGCTGCAAAAATGGTAAAATACAACTCTTAGAGAAATCGTTTGAATATTGATTATTTGTGGTGTTAACTTACCAATTTCTGTTTATGGTGATTAGCGGGAGCTGCACGAGCAGAGGAAACAAGGCACGTTCATCCCTCAGGGCACAAGGGATGAATTGAAAGTTGCTCTGGGTAACCCAGAGCATCCTGGACGTGTTAGAGGTGTCGGCGCTGGTGTTGGCATCAAAGCATTCTTTGGGCCATCCCAGCGCAAACCCAGAGCGGGACTTTCTCAAGAAGAGGTAACCTATTCTTTTTTTAGAATGTTACTGCAAAAGGAAATTCATTAATAAGAAGCTAATGTTTCTTTTATCCATGTATAGGAGAATAAGAGAGTTGAGGATTTAGTTGCTAAGAAGATCAACGATGTAGTTGCTGAGAAGGTCAAGGAAGAATTGCTGCGGTGGCAGGCATCTCAGGCTTCCAATACGCCTATGGCGACCCACTCTTCTCCTGATGCACAGACTGCGAGTAATCCTGGAGACCCATCGCCTAGCATGTCTGCTGTAAGTATTGTTTATGGCATTGTAGTTAGTCTTTTCAAGTTGTTATGTTTTCAAGATGATATGTATATATGTATAATATTCTTTACGTAAATTTGTAGGCATTGAAGCCATGCCGCTTAAGAATGCAAGACTACGTTGTTGCAGAGGCGCAAGCTTACCCGTCCCTTCCTGGGGAAAGGTTTCACGGGACTCCAATGCCACAGGGCTATGTTCGTGTGGGCCCATTACGTGTGTTACCCGATTGGAGGGAAGTTGCGTTGCCATATGCCCACCCAGATATTGATACACTTGGTGAGGCAGAAGGCGGGGTGATATTGTGGCCCAAAGCAGATGTCGTCTACACGACTGAAATTGTAAGATAAATTTACATTGATTTAGGCTGTTAATGTGTATATATGATGTCAACTGATCTGAAATTATATGTACAGGTTAAAAAGAAGACACCAGGAGCACCTAGGCCTCCACTTCCACTTCCCGCATTACCCGATTGGGTTCCAACTGACCTAACATACCCGTTAGGTCCTGCTTGTAGGGGAATGGCATGTTGGCTACGGGCACATAATGTACATTGCCCTATAATTATTTCTTTAGATGCAGATTATGTAGGTCAATCATACGATAGCTCTTTATTTATACAAGATATTATTGAGCTGTTTATGTATGATTGGCTGAATACATCAATGATAGAGACATGGATAAGGTGAGATCTTGTTTATACATCCATATACCTTGTGTAAGATCCGGTGATCTGGTTTCTTATATATTAATGCATACGCCTATATGTTTTGCAGCAACCTAGTCGAAGATCATTGCAAACAATTTGCATTTGATCATTTGGGATTTTTGATTCCATCATTGATTAGTTTGGTAGCTAAAGACCCTGATAATGTTCAACAATACTGTATAGATGCTTTTACAATTTTTGGTCAGCAAAAGAAGACGATAATAATAGCTCCATTCAATGTCAAGTAAGTTTACTTTATTTATAATTTGGACTTAAGAAAATTCCATTTTTATTTTGCATTTTGAGTTATTAATTGTTCACTTCTTACTTCTAGCGGTAGACATTGGGAGTTACTAGTTATTGTCCCCGGGACATTCACTGTTTATTATCTAGATCCTGCGGGGAGTACATTGAACACTAAAATTGGACACGTAATGAGAATGCCATTATTCTGGTGAGAAATATTTCATTTTTATATCCGTTAACATCTTTTATTACATTACTATTTACTTATGCAATTTATTGTGTTATATTAACATGTAGGGGTTTAGATGCATTCAAAAAGGCTGGAGGAACGGTCCCAAGGAAAAAGAACCATCCAATAAATTGGCAGAACGTACAAGTAAGTTCCCGACTCGAATATATATATTATTGATGTGAATTGTGCTTAGTTGTATTATTTTGTATGTTTCAATTTATAGTGTGCTACACAAGACAATGGCTGGGCATGCACATACTATGTGATGCGATTTATGCAGATGATTATCAAATATGCCGCATTGGACATCGATACCATACATGAGGTATTATATATACTCTCATTAGTTAGTATGCAATATATCAATCTTATCTTATTTTTATATTATTACTTATATATATACATCATTCTCTTTGCAGGTGTTTAAAACTGACAACACTACAGGTAAACGCTTAAAAAATATACATGCTCCATATACGATGGAAGCATTAAATGAAGTAAGAGAAGAATGGGCAAAAGCCATACAAGCAGTGGCAACTGTAAGATATAATTGGGATGTTGATAGAGATAATGAATGATACTTTGTAAATGAATATTTCTGAATGTTAATACATGTATTTGAATGTTTCTATATGTGTGAATGTGAGAATTGAATTGATGTCTGAATGTATGTACTTGTGTGAAATTTTGCTTATGACTTTTGCAGGTTTGCGGCCTGTTTGTAGGCTGATATCAATGGATGTCGTAAACCTGCAGTTCAGTTACTGAACTGCAGGTTCTCATCCTGCTGACCAGCCACAGCAGGCCTGCAAACTGATATGAAAAAAAAAAATAGGCGTCGGTTATTTATAAAAACCGTCAGCAAAGATCTACAGCGTCGGTTATTTATAGATAACCGACGCCTTATGTGGCCAAAGCAGTCCTCGAAATGGCGTCGGATATACGTATCAAACCGACGCCTATTTAAATTAGAGGTGTCGGTATTTTGGTATATAACCGACGCCAAACGTGTTCGCGCCACAAAAAATGGCGTCATTTAGGACACTTTATGCGTCGGTTATCTACTAAAAGACCGACGCGATAAGTAGTATAGGTGTCGGTCCGTTAGTAAATAACCGACGCAGAAAGTGCCCTAGCTGACGCCGTTTTATGTGGCGCGAACCCCTTTGGTGTCGATTATCGACTAAACGACCGACGCCGATAGTTTAAATAGGCGTCGGTTAAACAACTGACGCCGAAGTGTTCGACCTTTAGCGGCGCCCACATAGGCGTCGGTCGAAAACCGACGCCAAATGGGGTTAAACGACCGACGCCAAAGGCCACTTCTGTAGTAGTGGTATGTGTGTATGTATATATACATATATATGTATATATAAGTATATATATGCCTATGAATGTATATATATGTGTATGTTTGTATATTTACAAGATTTTTTTCAAGTCTATTCTAAACCCTCCAAAAAATATTGTAAGGATGAAAGATACATGCAAGAGACGCTACACCCTTACATCCTTGACTCATTATCTATCTATGATTTAGTTCTACACTTTGCACTTGTGCAAATTTCCTTTGGTATTATATCATCTTATAGGCCTTTGCCACCATGTTTTCAACATTCTTTCCATACACTATAGCATAATCCTGATGGAAAATTCTCTCCATGTCACTCATACATTTGATCATGTGTTTTATGGACTGTGCAGCTTTTGCATGTTTACCTTCCATTCTCATCATATAATCTACCAAATCTCATTTGAGAAACTGCACTGGTTGAATATATGATCCCTTATTTCTTCCCCTTTTCCATATAGTAGGTATATGATGTTGGTTTCACTATTCCACTTGTGCACCTTTTCCATCATTGTCAATTCTTCTTTGTATTGCTTTAAAAACCCAACAACTTGACTCCATCAAATGTGATATCGTAATCATACATGTTCCTCCCATCAATTTTCCATATTCCTCTGTCTTGTGATCTTCCATATATTCAACTTCTCATCCTTTAATTTCCATCCCTTCTCCCAAGGAGTGAACAAGTGTTTGATAGCTTTCCATATTATTGACATAATGTTGATCATTCTAGAATGATCCTTCCTATTTTTCAATTTTAAGTCTAACCATCTAGGATGCCTTTTCCTCATCTTTATGCTGCAAACTAAAGTTGGCTTTTGATATTTGATTATTTTGCATAGTGTGCCCCACTTCACAACGTCTTGCAATGTTATAGGCCCCAGTCTTCATTCTTCTTTAAGAAGGGCCACTATTGTACACCTCATTGTAGGTGGTATTCGCTTCCCCACAAAAAGTCTTCTATTTTCATCTTCATTCTTCCCAACACCAGTTCTAAGATTTGTCCTTGTTGCACCTAAAATATCAGCAACCCTCCATCATATGATCTAATCAATGTTGTGAATCTTATTATAGAATAATTTTGTATCGACCATCTACCTAGCATTCCCCCAACATATCACTACATTCCAAAAAATCTTTTACAATCAAGTTTCACCAGCAAGAGGGAATGCAAGTTTTTGGTAGGTAGAACATTAACCGAGACTCCCATACATAGAGTCAATAGGTCATGCATGCTAAAGAAACTTTTTAAGAGGAAGTGTTTGTGTCCTTTTAACATTCTTATATATCCCTATTTTCTCCCCAAACTCCTGTCAAATATTTTTCAGCCCTTATACCACCCTTATTTTGTTTTCCACAAATACTAGGATATCATCTGCAAAGATAAGATGGCCCATCACTTTCATGCCATGCATTGTGTAGGTTTTAATGTATTTCTTCTTCTCTTTGTTCTTTTTTTCTGCGAAATGTTCTACGACAATGTGAACAAAATGAGTGATAGGCGATTTCCTTATCTAATGCCAATCCCCCCTTATGTCAGTCCAACATACTTTCCATTTTCCAGAATGATGACCTAGATGTCATAACACATTGTGTCATTCATCCTATCAATGTATCATTAAAGTCCATCACCTTCAAGATACACCACATTCTTCAATATAACACTATCATTGGCTTTCAAAATATCTAGCATCAAATAGGTTTTTCTTCTTCCCCTTTGCACATTCCTCTTCTATCAATGCACTATCATTTATGCTCCTCCCTACAACAAAGGAAGCCTGATTTTTTGAAATAGTATATGGATATGCCATTTTTAATCTTGATGTCAGAATGTTTGCAATACTTGTATATAGGATATAGAAACATGCAATGGGTGTGAAGTCAGCCAAAGATATTGTCACATTTTTCTTCAGAGTAATGACCTCAAAATCATGGTTCACATGCCTCACCATGTTTCTACCTTCCACAAACCATTGTATATAATGTGACATACCTTCCTATAAAATATGGAATTGTAACCATCTACCACCTGTAATTTTTTGGTTCTTATACGTCATAGTGCATCTTTGATGTTGTATTCCTTCACCTCCCTTGTCAGAATATTGTTGTGGGTGATTTTAGTTTTCTCTTTCCATTTGGTTTTCTCCCCAATGATTTTCCTGGGTTAATGCTTATTATATAATGTTGAATTCAACCTTATTGTTTGGTCTTCAATATCCTCATGTTTATTCTCTACTCTTCCTTCATTATCTTCAAGCACATCAATAGTATTACCTACTTCTCTTCTTTCAATTACTCCATGGAATAGATTTTTGTTTTTATCCCCATCTATCGACCACTTTTTTGTGCTCCTCTATCAAAAGAATTTCCCATCTACCTTCTTTGGGTCTTAAAGCATCCCCTTCAATTCACCATCCCTCAATATTAGTTTTTCCTTGAGAGTATTTGTGTTCCTCTATTCAAAACACACTTGTTACATTTCAAATTTATATCTTACTCTTTACTCCGAATCATTTCCATATTGTTTATCTACCTTTCATATTAGCTATCTTTAAACCTTGGATTACTATCAGTGCTAGTTTACTTCTCATAGTGCAAATCTCATAATCTTGTTTTATAGAGATGCTAGTATTCAAGGTCAAATCACTAGTGACATCCCTTGAACTACTACAACTCTAAACATTCTGGGGTTTGGTCCTTATCAGCAGCATGAAGTTATTGTGATGTGACTTTTCTCCCTTAATTTGAAATTCAAACTTTGGATCTCACATGTTTTACTAAAGTCTTGTTTATCTTATCGATTGAATTTCCTTTCTCTTACTTGGCCATTCAGATAGATTACATTCTCAATTACCCTGCTAGGGTTTCATCATCATATTGTGTGTCATTATTACATTCACTAGATGTCTCTACCACGGTGGTTATGCATCATATATGATTCATTTTCTTATCACTTAATTCCCACATTGCTGTCATTAAGGAAGATATGAAAGAGAAGATGATTTTGAGACTTAGAATTCTTATCTTCAAACATTCAATAATACATTTCTCATATGTAGGTTTAATTAATTATCAACAAGGATACTTGACTAATTAATACTTGCTTGAATCTCACAACCTCTTTCTTTTATAATCTATATTACTCCATTATGTTTCAAACCCTTCTTTACTTTCCATAATCCCCTTACTATATACTACTATTCCACATGTCATCTTTAACTTCTAGTTTTCTCTTATGATCATGTAGCATTTTTTATGTGTATGATCATGTATACCATGTTACATATATTTCCTTTTATCCTTCTACTAATGTGAAGTTGAAATTCTAAATCAATAATCTCTCTACTAGTATCACCTCATGTTTAATACATTACATATCCTTCATTTTAAATCAAACAACATGCATGGGTGGAACATATTTTCTCTTTCAATCAAGTTTTTCCTTCCTGAATATAGTCTACCTTTGTATGACTTATTCATTTATTTAGCTACACTTTTGTTCTTCTTTTAGAAACTAGTTTGTTGTTCTATAGAGACTTGGAATCCAAAGGTAGTAAGGATGAATGTATTAAACTTATTAATAAAGTTATACATTCCATGCTCTCAATTATATCATAACCCTCATTCCTTAATCAAGCTCATTATTTCCAACATTTCTCTTTGTTTCAACTAAGTTTCTTATCCTAGTTTTATGATCTACATGCTCATCTAGTTCTCTTCACATTAACTCTTCGGAAGACTCTTCACTTTTATGTACTTATCGTATACATAACTCTTTTCTTCTATTTTCCCTTTGCTTTGGAGTACATAGAAACATTGTACTCGGTTATATAATTCATTCCTCATGATTGATTCTTACTATCTTGGTCCCTTACATACTTTTCTCATATCTTTTCCATATTTCATATTTAGAGTTCATATAATACTAATAATTAAACTTAATATGAACCTTATGTCATGTTCCTTTATTCCCAATTAAGGGTTTCTAATATGAGGCCCTAAAGTTGGATCTCAGATACCAGTTCCAACTGATTTTTAGTTATCCCAATCTTTCCCTTATACTTCAAAATCTTAGAGTATATACATTCATACTAGAATTTGGATCTAATCTATCCAGAATTTACTCTTTTTATGTTACTAATAGGAGTCATTAGATCCCAGTAATGCATCATGCCAGCCGGACCAGGCCGAACCTACAGTCCTAAAGCCAAGAGCTACTTAGGATTACTCAACTCCTATTTATCTCAAATGTTTGGAAGAAAACTTATCCACGTAGGAAAGCTCATTCAAAGATCATTTCTAGTATACTTGATATAAAGAATGTAATCAATAAATTCTACAACTGCATAGTGTACAACAAATCTTAAAGACCCATATATATTTCAAATACTGAATATCTAAATTCAAACATATAAGAGCTTTTCTATTCATCTCCAATAAAACAACAATATGAAATGAAAGTTCTATCTCATTTTATATTTATGCTCTTAATTCATGTTACTTATCTTGTTTCTAACCCTAATATTTCTAAGGTTCCTTTCTAGACCATCCTTCCACTGTATACCTGACCAGGGTATACATGAAGGAATAGACATAGTAGATTGATACTGGCTGATCCAAGTACTTAGATACCGGGCCAAGATATCCAAATACTCAAATCCACAAATCTAACATCATAACATCTCCTATCTGCCACACTTATGACTCTAACTTACTAACTTAATGGTCCCTGACAACTCAGCCTAAGCTTTGATACCAAAGTTGTTACACCCCGATCTCACAATTACCATTAATCATGAGATTAGGGCATAAATTGAGGATTTAACATAATACAAAGATCACCCTTAATTTTTTCTTCTTTTTCAAACTCTTTGTTTTTCTCGCATCCAATCACATAAACAACTTTGCAAGAGAATCAAACTTTGATTACTTTAATATGATCTTAACATAAATGATACACATCCATACATTCATTCTCAGGTACATATGACATGATAATCGGATACATTCTCTCTTATTAAGAAAACAAAGATAAAAACATAACTTATAACACTCTCACATCTACACTAGGACATAGAGTGATAGGGACCGACTAAACTTAACTAATCTCAGACTTAACTCATGTGGTAGATCTACTCTGATGCTTTGACCTTCTTCAAGTCCACATGGTTTCCCTAAAAATTGTGAGTAGAGGGGTGAGCCTACTCGCTCAGTGAATGAGTATTTCAAAGAAATAGTCTAAAGCACTGATATAATTACAAATATACTTTTGAGCAACTGATATCAATTATAACAACAGTAAGCCTTAAAGAGATTGATCATTTACAACCATAAATATGGCAGGATACTCTAGATATCAACAAGAGTAAATCAATATATTAGCATGCTTGATAAATTTCAAAGAGAACTAATAATTCAAAAACATACAAAGAATAGTTGCTATAAAACTATACTCGAATCTTTCTTAGCCTTTCTTACTTATAAGAAACTCATTAAACCTATATGAACATATTTTAGCTTATGTCCTGATCATATGCAATGTACTCTACATATAAATACTCATAGCGAACTAAGATCTCACCATACAAGACTTAGCTTAAAACCAAGGAAGCCAAGCCTAGAACTGAATCTGGGTCATCTTGACTCATACCATGACATCTGACTAAGGCAGCTAAATAGCTGGCCTTTAATTGGACCTCTCCTTCTAGGCTGAGTACACAGGCGGAGGGTCTGAGACACTCTGTGTGCCTCATCTTGGTACGCTCTGTGGGTACCTCTGGGTTACAACTGGGATCTCCGGTTCATGTTGGGTAACCTATCTTCTATTAGGAGACTTTCTCAAGGGCTTCGTCTTCGCGCACGCTCTATGGGTGTGATCCGATCCCTGTATACTAGTTGCTGCTAGGGTGGATCGTTTCCTCCCTACAGTGCAGACATCCATAGGGAATCTACGTTGTTAAAGGCACCTATGTCTATTATTTTACTATTCTTGGAAAGCTCTTACTATATTGTATCGTTTCCCTTACAAATATTTGACTATGGTATCTCTATGGTACCATGTGTTTTTATTTGAAGTTTATAACACAACATGTATATCATTCTAAACTTAGCAGAGAATATACTCAAAACATTGTAATATACTGAGAAATCAACATTTTATACATGCAGGCAGACTGAAATACTTAAATAAACATATTACATGTCCATTTGGCACTTATATACTAGAATCAAGCAATTAAACATATTAATATACTGATGAGAGCTAATTACTTGGCATATGAGTAATCATCGTTTGCACCCATAAATTATTTGCACTTTCTTTGAAAACGTGTACGTCAACCCAAATCCTGGGTTGTGCATCTCATACTGAGAACATGGTAATTAAAATTCTTAATTCATTGAACACCCTATCCTTAGGGTTTCATTTACCTCATTCACTTATCACATGGATCTCATAAGGATTTCATGCGATATAAACATTCTCTGAATAAAGACTACTATCAACAAATCATATAAAATCAATATATGTAAGGAACCTTAGAACTGAGCTGAATTTTGGTTTCCATGCCATTCACTAAGATAACATGCATCAATAATGAAATTGAATAAATAAAGTCTATCATGTCAAGAAAATCCGTTCAAATGGATTTCACGATATCTATTCACAAATATTTAACTTTCCTTGCATCTAGGGTTTCACCCTCTTTACTGAGATATCAAACAAACACTATTCACCTTAAACAAAATCCAAGATAGTATCTGACATATATGTACTATGCATTCAGATAAACAATCATTCATAACCAAGGGGATCCAGATAAACAAATTTCTCTATTTTATTATACAACAATTTAAATCATAGACAAATTCTCTATATTTTAGTTTACTCTTATAACCTCAACAAATACTTAGCGAATTTTCATTAGGATGTATTGTATACATTTCTAATATGATTTTATGATCTAAAATTCATCCAAATATAGGAAGAATCCATTTCATATCATTTGCAACAACTTAGATCAAACACACAATTCAGGGTTTGTAGTCACATACTAAGAAATTAAAGATTATGGATGATTTAACCAATTTCCGTGCAATATACTATTTAATAGAAGTTCCCACTCACCCTAAGGTGTGAAAACACCTTAAAAACACAGCTCATCCCTGAAAATCTCGATCTCATATCAAATCCCTAGTAATTCACCTGATTCTTCTTCCTTTCAACTCGGAAACCCTAAAAATGAGGGATTATGAAGAAAGAGTGAGAAAAGGGGAAGTTTTGATACCATTTTAGATCAAATCAGATGAGGGACAGAATCTTGACATGTGAGAGAAGATTCACCATTGAAGTCTATGCAAAGAAGCTAAACTTACATGATTTCATCATTCCTCAGACTGCAAAACCCTAGGTCAGCATCTCCATCACTTTCTCCTCTCAAACCTTAACTCTACTTCTCTCTCTAGGATTACATTTCTCTGGATTGAATCATGAATTATGAGATCTCCTTGTGTGTTAGGTTGACCATATAGAGAAATTGAGCTGCTTGGGTCAATTACACAATGACCCCTCACTATACTTTCTCTTATTTCAGCTAAATTTATTGTCATAAAAATATTACTGTAATTCGTCTACTGATAATGTAACAACCTGAATTTTTAGTTCCAAATCATATCATGGCGATGAATGTTAAAGTTATCACTTTTTGTAGGAAACTCTAATACGAGTAAAAGAGGAAGGAAATGAATCAATAAGTAGTTTAAAATATAAATATTAACAATACAAAGGGCACGCTAGTATAATTAAAAGTTTTCCAAAATAATGTCGACAATTTAAAAGTTAATGGTACATCGTACACTAATCAATGAGAAGATAAAATGAATACACATGGAAGTAAAATAGTATGCAAAAGAAAAGATGAACATTATAAAGAAATCACGTTTTAAAAGGAAACACATCAAATATGTAAAGAAGAAGCACTTTATATAAATTGAAGGGGATAGAAATTATAACTAAGTAGGTGCTCCATACTTATGCTTATTTTGAAAATAGAAAACTCAGTATTCTATCAAAATCAGAACATAGGGACCCGTTTGTAATAATTAAGAGAATCAATAATATTCATGCAAATTTTCTAGTGAAATCAGCCTTTCCGGCTCTTTTGCATGGCTAGTGTGTCACCCTTCTAACTGTTATTATTATTAAGGGTCTCACTCCCATATTTCCTCTCGTTCTTTCCTCCCTCTCCTACAACTTTATCCCTCGTCACCATTGGCCAGCCATACCAACCACTCCCATGAGCCCAGTAATTCCTTACATTATCCTCTCTCCTACGTTGTCTCATCTCACCTCGACTCCCTCACCCTTTCCATCCCACGCATGCAAAATGAATTGACCGCAACTGCCAACTTCAAGCCACAGACATCATGCCACGTAACCAGTCGACCCCGGTCATATTGCCCCCTTCCTCTCCCCTACTTCTCTCCTTCATATCTTCTCTCTCTCTTCGCATCCACAACGTCTAGGTTTGGCTGGTTGCCATGGCGCGCCCGATGCCAACAACAACCGCAGCCATGACGACGCCCATAGGGAGATTTTGGTCGCCGATCTTCTAGCCTATCACCTCCACAAAGCTTCTACAGAGTCAAACCCACAATGGACACCGCCCTTATGGACCTATGGATGCATGCCAACTTCACCGACGTACCTCGACGGACATCACAGAAGAACGCGGCGACCAACTGCACCGCCGCCCCCTCACGTCTTGTCACCAAGGAAGGTCTTGTCTTGTCTCGCTGCACCTCCATGCACCGCCCAAACTGCCCCGGAAAGCCTATAGGGGCGCATTGCATCACCTTCTACCTTTGCCCTGACACGCCATGAATGGAAGGCCAACTTCGGCGAGAAAAATCTGCTACCACAGACCATATTTTTCAACGAAACTTTGTGGATGAATCCATCATATGAACAGCTACCTGGACGGCCTCCTGCCTTGGCCAATGGTAAGCTATGAAAAAGCTTATCCCCGCTCAAAAATACTCCGTCATCATAAACTTAAAACTACTATTATGGCGGCTCCCATGGCCTAGATCCATTGGGAACCGACCCGAAACACCTATATAAATACCACCCAAGTGGTTAGACGATCCACCACCATCTCCAAGCCCCTCCACAACCTCCTTCTCCTTCATTCTTCTATGATTTTCCTGCCAACCTACCTCTTCATGGATGGCCGCGAGGGTTGGGATTAGCACCACAAGTCTGTAAAAGGAGAGCCAACGACAAGGTTACCCCCACACAAAGATTTAACCATAGACCACTACTACCACTTGAAACTCTTCTTCATTCAAAATTCCATCCCCTATCTAGCTAAATTAGATCTCGCCATTTCTATAGCCTTTGAGGCTAGCTACCCCACTACAAAGCCTCCCTAATCTAAACAGATCAATACTATTCTATAATCTTACCTCTCACCATGACATTGCCTACAAATTGTCAATCAAGATCATCATCTTTCCATGGTTGACAACATCCTAGTCTCTCCTCATCACTGCCAACAAAGAAAATAGACTCAAATCATCCCTTGGGATCAAACCTCCACATAGTCTATCTTTTATATATATAGTAGCCCCATCAACATCAAGTGACCACCTCCACCATAGAAATATGCATACTACTTCATTCACCAATCCTCCATTTACATAGTTGTACACGAGTCCCACACATTATACCTTGAAGGAAGATATGCCACAAACTTACATTGAGGCTGAAATGCTCCTTGAAGAATGATAAAGAAGCAATTAGAATGAAGCAGGTAAAGCGATAATAAAAATAGATGAATACAAGGTGTGAAAAGAACTGTCACAATAAAATAAAGGTATGGAGTACCATTTGCTGAGTCATCATCTTGCTACATAATTTGTTGTATGGAGTATCTTTTGATGAGTCCTCTTGACATATACATCATTGAACGAGTATCTTTTGATTAATCATAAAGCATCACACATACCAACCTATACAAAATCATAATCCTTTTGATGATTCATCGCCTTCACTCCTTGTTCATGAGCTTTCCTCAAAATGAATTCATTGTACAATATATGAATGTCACAAACACAAAAGTTAAATATAATAGAATGATTTATGAGAGCATATATCAGAGCCTTTATACTTTTAGTCATTCAATACCTTACTTTGGATCTTTTATTTATTTACACCTAATATAATGGGATCTACAATATAGTAGTGTATCATTAAGATCTTACATATTAATATCAAAATTAATTACATGTATATATAGTTAAATATTCAATTAGAATTCACATTTTATGTATAGGTCAACCTATATAATAATTTATAATTTTTAAACAGTTAATTTTATCCAATGAGGTTTTTAATTTTAACACAATCCCACGAGAACCAATATTTCATATTAATAAGACTTGTGTCTATTGAAATGATGATTTGTGAAAAGTGAGAGTCAAGACATGATTCACTTATTCCTTGTATCTTCATCTACTTGGATTTCAATGAGTCTTGTCTTGTTATACAATGTTTTTAGTATGATTAAATTGATTATATTTGAGAAAATGATGAAAAGGTTAAAATGATGAGATTGTACTCATGAATTGCGATGCTCAAGGAATTTCTCCTGGTCTAATAATATTGTGATAATTATTGTTGAGATTCCTCCACTGAAGACTGGTTTTATAGTCCCAGAGCCGGTGAGGACCGGAAGATTGAGATTGATAGGTTATGTTTGATCTGGATCGTATCCTTGGGATGGATAAGCGAGGAGGAATAACCTATCCCTTACACCTACCCCACCTTGAGGGCAGCCAAAGTACTGCTGGTTTGCGAGATAAATCACCAAATGTTGTGTATAACAACCGCTGAGGTGACGACACCTGCACTAGGCCGCCAGACCATGGAGAGATATGGTTAGAAACCGACCCCACCTCGAGGGCAGAGCACGGGCTGCAGGACTACCCTTTGAGTAGGCATCGAATCAGGGGCCTACAAACCACACCAGCGGTGTGCAGCGGTGGGACATAGGAAGTTGTAAGGGTAGAATTAGCACATTTTTAATGTCGGTATCTATGTGATATGTTTAACGACGGTGTGCGAAGTGAATATATATATTGTTGTTACTTATGGTCTTTGTGACCTTAGCTGTGGTTGCAGGCCACAAGCTGGATCTAGGATTGGTTAACAATCCCTCTGGACTGAGTGGGGAATGATACAATAAAATAATTGATATGTTATTTGCTCTCTTATTATGTGTTTTACTTCAATATTACATGTTCCAACTTTATACCATATTCTCAACTTTTATGTCTTTTCAATGTATAAACTTTTATCTCATGTTCTCAATTGTTTCAGTATTCATATGATCTGCTTAAATTTGTATGCCTCTCTATACTTAGACGTTTGTCTAACTCCTCTTTCTACAGTTCTTGTTCCCCTCCCACCGTAGGTTAAAGAAGATATCAAGTTTCATCGTGTGGCTTTTCTGACTAGATCCTGGCGGGAGTAGCATCATGCTAAATGATCAAATGCTTAGTTGATGTTCAAATGTTTAAATGTTAATGAAGTGAATGTAATATTTGAAACATTATTGTAACTCATGTCATGTAATACAAATATTTGAATATGAAATAAAGTTTTGTGGTTGCTATCTACTACTTGATGCTTCTTCCATAACGCCCTCGGATTTTAAGCTCCACGATTAGGAGTGAATTGTGGAGGCAAAAATCTGGGACGTTTCAGATAATGTCTAAATTCATCCAAAAATTATGAAAATTTTACATGTTGTTTATAATTGATTTTAGATCTCTAGTTCAAATTTCACATCATTTAGAGTTATAATAAATAAATAAAAATTAAACACTACACTATTGTAAAGCACTCTGTCAGCATTTTGGTCAAAGTATAGTTTGACCGAGAACCACATTCAAATAATAGTCAAATATTTTGAAATTTTTCTCCAATATGCATGATTGAGTTATCTCTATCATATCTAAAATTCAATTAAATAAAAAAATTTAGAAAATATGAAAAATCATTTACCACACTGCTATCCTGATCAAATTCCATATTCATGTACTATCAAAACCCTAATTTTTTCTGATTAGGGTTTACATTTCTCAAACCCTAATTATTCAAACTAAAATCATATTTAGAGTTTCTTCTTAGGTTTGAAATATCACAATTGATCTACTATCATTAATTAAGTCTAAACGATGTTCAATCTAATCAAGCATGTAATCATTCAGGTAAACCCTAGTTTACCAATTAAGCACAAATGTGATTATTACAATCTTGGTCTACGTTTTGGGTAGGATTAAACGACCATCATAGGTCTAGATCTTGGTCTACCTTCTGGGTAGGATCAAAAGGACCAATAAGGGTCTACCATCTGAGTGAGGTATGACCCACGCCCAATGTAGGGACTGACAGAGGTTGGATAGATCAGGATATAGTACTTATTCTCAAAGATGTTAAATCAGATTTGTTAAACAATAATTGGATGGATTATGTTGTTACAAATAAAATGTGAATATTTTGTTTCCCCCTCATGCCAGTATAACTTGTTATACTGACCACATGTTTTGATTGTTGGCATTTCAGGATAATCTTCTACATTATGGAAATTGGATATTCAAGAAAAGAAGGCACTAAAAGTAAACAAACAAAGTAAATTCTGAAGGATATTGATAGATGGTATATTTATTTTGTGGAACTTTAGAACCCATATTTTTTTGTAATCATTTATGAAAGGTTTTTTTATCTTGTACCATGCTCAATTCAGTTTAGTGAAGTTTATTAATTATTTTTTATTATGTGTTAAACCATAGATCCTTAGTATTATGGTGATGGCTCTTTCTTTCTGGTCTTCCTTAATTGGGGATGCACAAAAGTGGGGTCATTACACATTGAGTTTTATTGTAATGCTTTGTAGACGATCATCATTTTTAAAAATTAAAAATAGACAAATATTCACTACTTTCATAATAGACTTGAACAACACTTACTTGGACATGTACTATTTAATAGAGAAGATGCTCATGTTTCAAATTTGCATGACTTAATTTACATATATGGATCATTGTGTTAAAGGAAAACCACCTGAGGTTATAGCTACAAAATCATGTTATTATACTAAAATTAGGTTGTAATGTGTGTGGTCCAAGGATTACCAACCTAAATTAACACTTTGATCATGGGAGACTTAGAAAAAAGAGTAGTGGATGTTTTAGAGAGAACATGAAATAAATGGGGGGCATCCCTTAACAAGACTCAAGACATGAAAGAAGAGTGGTAAAAGTAAAGAAGGATGAATTGCTAGACAAGTTACTAATGTCTTCAGATGTTGTCTTAGGAGACATGAAGAAGTGAATCCAGAGTGTAAGATCATTCGTTGATGTGATCTTCTGTAAAGGGGCAGGGACTGATATCATTAAGATCTGACTCGTGAAAGGTAGTACTCGTTTCAAGTATAAATAGAAATCAAAACATTTTATAGGAAATAATTATAATCAAAATAAGAATAAAAGTGAGTTACTTGTTATCATAAAATGTCCTATTTCTTTTGTTCCAAATACACTAGGAAAAAATTCTAGCCACTATAGAATGTGTTGTAAAAAAGTGGTTCATGCTCCTTTTTTAGGTCCTTAGTTCAAACCCCATATAACTCATTATATAACACCCCTTAATTTTAATATTTTATGGATATGTCTCGTTTTTATATTTTATTGGTATTTCTATGTTAAACAAATACTTGTATGTATGATTGGGATTAAGAGAGGATTGTTATCTCGATCTTCGCATGTCCTTAATGAAGGTCACACACCTGGGAGGATGGCACACTGAGGAAAAATCTGAGATTTGAACTTGGGGTTTCTTTGTTAGGTGAAATCATGCTTGACTACTTATGCCACTCCTCGCCAACACTTTCATTTTTCATGTGATTGAACTTATGTATCCATGTCCACAATATACTCATAACATAATACCATCATCATGCACATAGGAGTCATTGATAATTGTATAGTCAACTATACATGTAAAATATGTAAAATGTAATAAACATACACATATTCACTACGAAAAAATTAGTAATTACCTACATTTTATCTGGCTACATTTTTCTTATTTGTAGCTGAAAATAACTTTCCCTTACATCTTTTGTTAGTGTAATTAAATGAGTTGTAGTTAAACGTAATAGCTACATATTCAATACATTTCACACTTTTGAAATTTTGTTTGGACACCACATTATACTTTCCTGGCCCCGCCCCCTCTCCCTTTACCAATATGCTTCTCCCTGTTTTCACCATCTGTTGGCGGGCAATACAAATTTCTCCGCCTAAAACTTCACTCTTGTTCCCCATCTGTTGGCGGGCGATACAAATTTCTCCGCCTAAAACTTTCGCCCTTATTCCCTTCGAACTTCCCTAAACAAAAAAAAGAAGCTTGACGTCAAGATCCGTCGCCGCCGGTGGGATACCAGACACCGTCTTCCATAGTGCTTCATGGAACATTAGAATGGGTTAATCTAGAGAATGCAATTGGTTTTCATGTCGTGATCATATCTTCTTTTGAAATCTATGCTTGCTTTAATTGTTTTCTCTGTTAATCATCTGGGCATCTTATTTCCTGACGTACGTATCTATCTATTCAATTTGGGAATATTATTTCTCCAGGTATGCGTTCGTGGAATCCATGGCCTTAGACGACTGTTGGGAGGATCGGGATTCTATAATTAATGATCTAATCCTCTCCTTCCCCCACCTGTAGCTCATCAGATTCCGAGGCGACAAAGCCATAGCTTTGCTACCATCACACGCAGACCACCGAGGACCTGCTCGAACCTCATCAGTCTCAACCTCAGCTCAGTCTCCATCTCCGACCATGTCGTCGGCTCTGCATCTTCGACAACCCCCTTCCCCTGGCACCTCACCGAGAACCACAAAGATATTTTAGATAATGATGTGCTCGTGTCCTTCATTTCCTACACGACGCCGAGTACCTTGACCTGTAGTCCTGCCCTGTGCTATACACATAACGGGTTGCCGTCCTCACCGGCAAGGTCCCCGACGGGCACACGAGGGAGGTCGTGTTTGGGGTCTCCATCGATGAGGCCGTGGAGAGGCACTATCTAGTGATGGGGGTATTGGTCATGGTATCCATAAATTGCTCATGGGGTGTAGATAATCGACAATCATGACAAAGGCAAATTGATCGAACAGGAGGAAATCTGTCCTTGAGCCAATGCCCATATCTTGTTGCACATGTATGAAAGGTTGGATAGTTTTGGTTCTAATGGGGGCGCTACTGGACAGAATGAATGTCAAACTAACAATAAGGATTCTTGCGTGAGTACTAGTGAAGGACGATCACGACAAAGGTTTGTAAGACTCCCTCCTTTTTTTTTAATTTTTTAAGGGAGGTATAAATAGTTATTAATCTGTTGAGGAGAAGAACACACTGGGGGTCACCACTCTGGATATCATAACACTTCCTTCCCCCAGTAAATAATTATCATATAAAGTAACATCAAATCAAATCTATTTTATGTTGCCAGATGCAATTGTTAAAACCCTACAAATACCAGCTGACGTTGTGAAAGGAACATCCTTATAGAGAGCTACGCACTCAGAATTGGTCATCATGTCAAGCTGGACAGTTTCCCAGATTTTTTTCTTTGGGGGCAGCATTTCATCAGGTTCGCCAGCAAATCCAGGAAAAGTTACCCTTTCTCCGACCTGTAAAGAAGGTGGTGGTTCACCAATTCAACTTTATCTCCAATTGAAGCGGCTAAAACCATTGCGTATGATTTAATGCCACGCATGGTTTCCGACTTCAAGTTACAGAGAACACAGACCTTATAGTTCTGCATTTCTTCCAGTGGGATATGTTTCACAAGACCACTGACAACAGTTATATTCATACTCTCACCAACATTAATTTCTTCAACATAGAGAGCGTCTGCATTTGGGTGCTTCTGTACCTTCTTTATCAAACCAACACGGATATCAAGCCTGGCAGCAGTAACTGGCGCCTCAGGAGCTTTTTGCTTTGGTTCTACTGGGGTTTTGGTTTTTTTCTTTCCATCTGTGGCGGTTACATTCTTGACTTATTCAGTTACCTTCTTCAAATCAGCTTCTGCCTTGGCATTTCTATCATCCTGACTGCCAGCAAATCTTTCACATCGAAGTCATTGACATGCTTAATTGTCGTGTAAACCAATGAACTTTAATGATAACAGTATATGCAGAAGTTGTTGCAGGAGCCGAGAAAAGAACAGGACGATACAGTGTTTCATACCAGGTTTCCCCTTTGCATCCAACAAATCTCTCCCGTTATATATAACTTCATCTGTGCTATGAGGAGTGGCATTCGACCACCCATGAGAGGTCTAAATCAAACTCATGATCCTCATTTTCGTAATCAATTATTTTTTTGCATTTATAATGAATGACTACATGGGGTCTGTTTTGTTTTTTTATCATGTCTAGAACGGTGAGAGGATGTTCTGTTCCACTAGTCTTGTACACCTTTTGACTTTCCACAAGTCATCCTCACTAACATATTACACATAATGCTCGAAGCATTGATGACATGGTAAGTAATTTCTATACGAAATACTAGCAGACACATATTTTCTATCATATGTTAATGCCATTCTGAAATACAAAATGTATGTGCCAGAATGCTTGCTCTATCTAACTCTAACTTCTGATGATGTAAATGAGTACTTTAAATATATGTGGTTTTATGTGATCTTAGTGTACTATTTTAATTGTAATTAATTTCTAGGTGGGAGGATGAAGATCAACAAGCCAATGAGGAAGCTTCAGGAGCTTGTTCTCGAGATGTAGATGGTATGTAATAGAATAGTTGATCAGCTATTAGTGCACCATGCTAATCTACATTAGCTTTAATATGCAAAGGTAGTTGGAAAGACCTTGATTTATCAACCCAATTGACAATTCATCTAATTCAAAAGTTGAATGCCTTCTTTTCAAAAAGGAGTAAAGGGATTAATTTCAGAACTTGTAGAATACTACTACAATGATGTTGTAATGTGTGTTTCTTCCTTCTCATGTCCTTATCAGCAAGGTTGCATATAGATAAATATTAGCTCCAACTCTTTCATAGGTCGGCTCGGTTGACATCCCTTGCTTCTTTAAAGATATGACTATGACCATCTAGAGGCCTGTTATTCTGTGTATGGTCCATGGCACTCATCTGGTCTTACATGAGTATGGTGTATGGCTCCCTTGACCAGTGGATGGTTTATTTTCTTTATTGGGGCTGTTTTTTATGGTTGCTACATCTTATTTTTCCTGTACAATCACATTTAGCCTTGGGGAGGGAGCCCTGAAAATTACTTCACCAATTGTTTCTGAAGTTATAAAGCAGGTTCAAGATTCTTTGCAGAATGTTGGCCTTGACACTGCCCCTCTGGTTTCTGCTGCCAAGGTTCCTTTTCTATCCCTTGTCCTGTTTTGGTAATTTGATTTCTCTAAAAATGATTGGTCATAGTGTCTAATAATGGGCAAGTTCATATAAGTAGAGACAAAAAAGTAAGACATGTTTTGACAGTGGTCACATAGCAAGCATAAATCTACCCATGGCTGCATTCTTTTTGTTTTCTAGTATATCACACATCTGCTCTTTGTATCTTGAGTTGTGAATCTACTTTGCCTAGCGTCGGCTGCAAGTTATCTGTTGCTTTACCACTTTCTTAACGCAGGAAGCCAAACATTAACACTACCTTGCAACTCACAGGACTATGGCATCCTTTGATGAAGCAAAATTTTGCTGATATATATGTACCTATGCTCATCGATAATAACATAATGACAACCATACAGGAATCCACATGAAGGTGTTGCTGGGTGTTAGTTTTGCTATTGATTTTGTGATATTGCTACTGCAGGTTGCTTGCTGATATACATACATGGTTTCATTCATACACATGGTGCCTATTTCCTCAGACAAAGTACCCTCTAATTTTAATATGCTATATGTTGTTATGTTGTTGTTTAGTGAAAGCTTATTAGCAAATCAACTACTCTCTATTTTCTATTGTTTATGTTGAGGATCCTTATGTTTCTGTTGAAGGTTTTGGGTTGATGTGTATATCTAAATAGTCAGAAGCAAACTAGGTGGGTTTTGTGAGTAGCACGGCCGTGGTAGGTCACCATGGCCGTGGTAGGTAGGGTAGAGCACGGGCGTGGTGGATGGGTACGATCGTGGGTTTATTCCATCAAAGTTAACAGGGTTTTGGTCAATTTTGGGCTGAAATGGACACGGCCGTGGTGATCATCACGACTGTGGTGGTGTCAGGGCACCACGGATGTGGTGTCTAGCACGGCCGTGGTGGGTTGGGTAAAGTTGGTTGTGGTGATGTTGCACAGCCATTCTGGTCTGCTGTAGCATGGTCATTTTGTGGTGCACGGTCGTGGTAGCTGTCACTGGAACGACCCGTTCTATTCTGCACGGTCGTGCTACTCTCTGCTTGACTTGAAGGTTGTTATGTTGATTTGTAAGTGACCCAACACGGCCGTTTTGTGTTACCACATCCGTGTTGGGTCCTGGATCAACACTTTGACTCTGTTCATTGGATTTTCTTGGACATCTTTGCTTCAAATGATCTTTAGCCACTAGGGGTAGGTTGAGCGAGCCTTGGACTTCACTTTGGGTCTCTTCAAGGGTAGAGGAACCCTATAATCACTCCTCTCTCTTCCATCAAGTGTGGTCTCAAATTTAGCTTTTACTAGTAATTAATAATGGATTTTTTATTTAACTATGAGTGGTGCCATAGTTGCATTGTGCTAGTACTTAACTTGCCCGCATTCATCTCTGTTGGCTAGAGTTTTTACACTATCATTGCTGAAACACTGCCTATTCATTGTTTTTCAGGTCCTCTTTAATGTAGCAATGGTTGGTTGCACAGTCTCTTCATTGAAGAGAGTACATTATTCTTTGCTATGCTCCATGAATAAAGGGGGTCGCTGTTGGGATTGAAGAGACTAGTCGTTCATTATGGTATATTTACATGCAATGTTGAGTGGATGAACTTAAATTCCATCATAGTTCTCTCTAGGGTATGACTTTGTATAGTTTATAGCTGAATTAATACATAATACCAAACTATTTGATTGTTGAATTGAAGCTTATTTTGTATCTTTCAGTATGCTTTGCTCAAAGGACAATATGATGCCTTGTATGCTTTGAAGTTGTTGTTTATTCTTTGTGAATATCAAAGGCTTATAGAGAAACTTCTACAACAAAGGGAGGCGGCCAGAAAAGGAAATACAAGTGGTGGAATAAATATAAAAGAAAAATCAAGATATAAGAAGATGTGTATGATCATGTGGCATATAGAGTATGCAGTGGATAGATGTAGTAAGAAGAACATGTTGTATACATTGTCTTTTTCCCATGCATTTTGTAAAATAGGGGCCAGGTTAATGTCCTCCCCATGTATACTCATTGTTCAAATATAAATAATATCATTGTTGACATTGTAAGCATAACTCAATCTTGATTAACATTCATCTGTTTTCTTATTGAAAACCCCTCTATATTGGCAAGCAATTGACTGGATACATAATGTCTCTCACTACAGATGTATGTATAGTACATGGTGTCTTTCACTACACACTAGCTATAATTACATGTGTAGCAAGTGCTAATTTTTGCTATACATGAACTACAAATACAATTGTAACCAATGCCATCTCTCCCTACATATAATAGGTACAAATTGAATTGTAGTCATACATTTGGCTACAATGGAAACTACATTTTTATGTGTAAGGACATTTTTACCTACAATTAGGGTTACATATGAATTTGTAACCAAAGGCATAACTAACTACAAGTTTGAAAATTGTAGCCTAAACAATTAGCTACACGGGTATTAGCTATATATTATAAATGTAAGGATAATTGTAGCCAAAGCTTTTGGCTACAAATTTTGGGGTTTTCGCTACAATTTTTTTTTGTAGTTAAAGACCATATTTTTTGTAGTGATTCTCATATATTCTTATCTTCAATCAGTTTTATGTTTACTTATGGTTCTGTACGAGGAACCAAAAAATTCAATCCTACTCCAGCAAACAACCATAATCACAAGACATGTCAATCGTTATATGGTAAAATTAAAGTGTTGAAGTTTAGACTTCTACTAAAGAGAGGAAATGAAAACTACAAAAAGTAGAATAATTTACCAAGTTTTAGTGAGTATGCTAATTATAAAAAGTATCATCAAAAGAAGGCGATTGATATTTTTGCCAATTCTAAATCATGTGATGGTCTAACCAAACAAACCCCTTAATGTCATGATATAGTTAATTGTTCAAAATAACAAGTGCACATCCAAGCGTGTTTGGTAATATATTTTTATACCTTACCATTAAAATATACTTCTCCTTTAGTACATGAAATGATAAATGGGAAACCTTCCACGTTCACCATGTTATCCATGGTATGTTAATTAGAACAAGTTTTTCTATTCACATATGCATGCCTTGTCTTGTTGTTGTAGGTCACATTTTAATCTATTTGACCTCTAGTTCTCAAAAAAACATGTGGATTTTAAGTCATATCTTAATATGATGCCAAATCAACCATATCATTTAATATATATCAACAAAATGCCAAATGTTTATATGAAATAATTTAGATAAAATGAATGCTTATCATAAATATGGAGGGTACCATATAGTTATATCTAAAAAAAGCTTACATGGTTACCATGTGAAAATAATTACAGTTAGTTTATTGATATTTTGACAAGAATGGTTTAGATAATTGTTTGTGTAAGATAATTGTTTATTATATATTTTCTAGTGATGTTTAACTTGACAATATGTTATATTAGAATTCTATCATTTCAATAGTGATTGCATACAAAATAATTTGACCCACCGTTCTCTGTATGTCAACTATTAAATTATCCTACAATGATTAATAATTTCATTTTATTGGTAATTATTTTAGTTCACTTTTAAATTGACTTTACTTCACATATCTAGTAGTCTTAAGGAGATAAAAATGTTAGGAATTTGGTCATGGTTTAGTAATCTAAATCCCATTAAAAGTTTAGCAATTGAATATTTTTTATAAATCAATGAAATATGCTTATCAATAACATATGTTAGTTGTGAGGAATATTACTACAATATAATACAATATGTAAAATCTTATATTATTTTATAGAATCTAATCAAATTTAGATACCTCAAAATGTACTCTAAATTAGTAAAAAAATTAAATGCCCATTTAGGATTAAATGTATAATGATTTATTTATTTAGTAACATACATTTCAAGTAAATGGGATGTGAAGTACAATTTTTTTCTATGATTATATGGAAATTATCATTTCATTTATAAGCATTAAATGATGGTTAAATTAAATAACCAAGTATCTTGATTTATTACAACAAGAATTACTATATTGTCATAAAAATATAATCTATCGTATTTAAATTGGATGTTAAGCATTGTTATCAAAAAAGAAATGTCTAGTGAAGTATATTATCAAATGAAATATTGTATGATGATTCTCATAATCTCTATTGTCAGTCAAACCAAGGTAAAATTGCATATCCTTTTCTTCCAATTGATATCAAATATGAACCATAAATGTATAGCACATTAAGGTAGTAACCATCCATAAAAAAATGTCACAAAGTATAAGTTTGATAGTATTGCTTGACATTGATGGAATGTAGGGTAATTGTAAAATCATGGGTATGGGATCTATCCTTATTTGTTTAAGAAATTTATAGATCATGTGCATAATGTTACTTGTATAATTTTGCAATGGCCATAAGCATGTTGACCATATTATTCTTGAGTTGGAAACTACTCTTAAGAAATATGTTACTTATATGAGTATGAACTCAACTAGGATAACTAAATTTATTTATTTAAAACTATTAGTAAGATTTCAAGTTATACCAAGTAAAGACTTTATTGTAAAACCATTATGAAAAATTCAATCCTCAATAATATGGACATTCCAAATAGAAAATGTGTTTTTACTTTATAAATTTATATGACAATAAGAAACTCCAACTGATAAAAAATTTCCTATTGTCATGCAAATAAAAAATATGTATATATTTTAAAGATTTTTTATAATTAAAACTTTCAATTAGATGTAGGTAACTATAATTATAGCTCATGAGTTATTCTTAATATTTTGATTAAGATGATGGGAAATGTTTGTTTATTCTTTTTTGTTAAAATTTGATAGTGGACTCAAAGTTACTACTATTATAAACTGTACAGTAATGTACTTCTACAAGGATACATTGATTTTAACATGTTAGGAGAATTAATTAAATTATAAGACTATGAACATAATGCACTTATGCTACTATCAATTGGCCTAATATCTCGTGCAACATCTATTTTAAATCTTATCAAATAAGATGATTTATATCATCTTATAAAAAATATATGTGGTTCAAATAATATTAAATAATACTACCAATTATTAGTGGTCATGTGTATCTTTTTAGTAGATATTATGAACAAGATACCATATAAAATATTAGAGATATTTCTACTTTTTGTGTCATTTCACTCACACAAATTGATATTAAAATGTTCACACTTCATTTTTATAAATATTAATAAATAATTCCATTTCTTGATATTTTAACTAATACATGATCTATATACCTCATGTTTCAAATAGAGGTATTATGTGGATGGCATCACCTACTGTGATATCCATAACTGTATATTATACTAAATTCTAGGATCAGAGTATACTATCTGCTTGTTTTATACAAGAAAAAATAGTTGTTCTATAGAGCATATGTCTAGTATGATTTTAAACAAGCACTTGTGATGTGTAATCCAATAATTATGCAATTCAAGCAAAAAATGAAATAAAATTCAACTCTTTCATTTATAAAAATAATGCAATATATATGACCAGTATACTAAATGATTAACACCAATCATACTAATCCATGTCAATACGATGCACTCAACACAAAAATTTTCTTGAGGAACATTTATAGATCCATGATGGTGATCACACAAGTGCAGAAATGATTAGTTCATCGATAACATTTAGGTTAAAATCTAATTTAATTTTGTGGTGTTTCAACAAGGAATTATTTTGTTAGATGTCACAATTGAGGCTACATTTGAGGATGGCAATTATGTTAGTTGCACAATAATTTTTTCAAGATTCAAGAAAAGGAGACCCCCCTTGAGTTATGAATTCTCTAAGTTATAAGAAGATTTTCCAACCAATATATATAATATCTTATAATTCAGCACCCCAAGTTTAAGATTATCATATATAAATTGATACCAATGTAAGTGTTTACATCATAAAAATTAGACAAATGATACAAAGTTCATATTTGTAAAAGTAAGAGAAAATCATCAAGTCATGTAGTTTTAATCATGTTTAACAAAAGGGCAAAACAATTGTCAAAAAAATCTAAAATATAAAGGTTGAATGCTAAATCTGTGCTTGTAATATTTTTAAATAAATTTTATGGTAATATAAACCATTTGAGAAGCAAATTTTGCATAAGTAATGTTGCATTTTAATAGACAGACAAAAAGTTGCAAGGCTTAAACCTATGTAAAGTACCTTGTTTGAAGCCAGAGTGTAACATAATTTGTAAAAAAAAATACTAATTATTATTGTCAAACATTTATTATTTATGGCTAGTTTGACAAATAAAGAGAAGGTAGATAAAAAGTGGAATTTTTATCAAATAAGAAACAAATTTATATATAGTTTGCTTGACTAAAAGCGTCCACAAGAATGCAAATTTAAACGTATGAATATCCAACACTGGTGCAATATCGATCTTTGTGATAAAAATACACTCCTTAAAGGGTAGCATGTTAGTTAAGGTACTTCAATATTTCAAGTTGGAGCATATATGATAAGTAAAAATTAAATAAAAACAAACACTTACGTTTGATTGTCCTGAAATAAAAGTTTGGTACTGCTTTCACACTTCACATAACCTGCACAACAAAGTGAGATAAATAAATGTCTATTTCAAACTTTTTATTATTGTCCTCTTCAATTGAATGTTATGACAGCCAAGTGTCCACGTTTTGAAAACCAATGGTGTAATCCTTGATTTTGATCAAAAAATATTTCATAGTGAAAACTATTTTAATTGAAAAGGCTAAATATTGAAATAAGACAAAGGAATAAGTCGAAAATGAAGTTATCTAATAAACAGAAATGATGGGGATACGTTGTCACTGCATCGTAACATAGTATGCGTATAATTGTTTAAACTGTTTACGTAGATAGAGCACATCTACCAAGTATTCTTATGCCGAATAAACATAGATGATGTCTAGTTATATTCGTGATAGATTTTCTTTATGTGTCAGTGGCTAGAAATCATACCAAGATGCAGAATGACTTTGCGATAAAGAACAGGCGACATGTTTGCATGCAAGAAACCCAACTTGCCACCTTTCAATCTGCAAGTACATGACTATATCCCGCAAGCTCAGCGTAACACTGCTCATGGTTGATCATAAAGTTTGAAGTACCAAAACAACATGTGGACTAAAACAGACAACCATTACTTGATCATAAAGTTTGTAACAGCATTTACCATGAAACAATAAAAGTGATGAGACTTGAGACTGTGACTGAACGTTCTTCAGATTTCACCACCATAGATATCAGGAACACTGACAACTGTTCTGCTACCTAAATTTCTCATCCACTATATAAAAGCCATTGTCTTATGGCTGGATAATATTGCCAAGTTTCCACCAAGACTAATACACAAACACGCCGAAGAAACTGACCGGACAACCCAGGCAAATATTGTTGTCACAGACGGCAAATGACCGTCCATAGAGCTGGCTGAAGCACCAACCCATATTCATGTCATGACGGGCATCGAATGAACGTCAAAGAACTGTACGCACAACAAATAGACGAGAGGCGCGCATGAAACGAATGTAAGGGCCCGTTTGGTTGGGCACTGAATGAAATCATACAGTTGCAATACACTATGTTTTGATTTTTATTTGCCTGGTTGGGTGTGGTTTCAAGCCACGGTGTGGAAAGCAACCGGGCAACGGCTGTCGGCTGTACAGAAAACTATGAGTTCTGACTGCTGAAGAAAACGGTGTAGTTACAACACATTGTTTTGATTTTCATTTGTCTGGTTGGGTGTGGTTTCAAGCCACAGTGCCGCCCAGCCGCTGTCAGCTGTTTAGACCGCGTCATTTTCTTGTGCGGTCAAATTCCCAGTTTTCACACAAAAAAGCATAGTCATGTGTTTCTCTTTAACTCGTCATCAATGTTCCAGTATCAGACCGAAAGAGACCACCACGCGTAGGGCTCTTGCACCTACACATGTTCTATAAGACGGGTCCTATAAAAATTTGATAAGATCTAATAAAATTTCGTTATAGAGCATCTTTTGTATTTTTCTCTTCTTATTTTTTTAGGGGGTTGAATTTTTAAAAGGAAAAAGAAGAAAACACTGCATTGTGATTGTTTGTCCTATAACATTTTTATAAGATGCTTCCTGTACTATTGGTTTTGCTCTGGCAGAAACCTGCCCGGAACACATGATGGCCTTGAGAATCAGCGAGCAAAAGAGAAGATTCCAATTAGACTAAAAGTCAATGCTACCTGCACCACAAACTGAAGTAACCCGGAACGAAGAAGAACATTGTCCTTTCAGTCATAATAGCAAAGTCAGAATCTATAGATCAAAAATATAATTTTGTGGCAAAATTAAAAGTTTGAACTAAAGAGTGCCCTCCATGAAGATATGTAAAGAGATTTGAGCCGGTGTCAATCAATGGTAGATATCTCTATCTCCTTTTCATCATAATAATAACAGTATGACAAAACTATCAAGGGAAACACTATTTTGGGGAGGAAAGCGGAAGTTGATCGGGGGAAGACAAGGCAGAACGTGTTAGATGAAAATGTCAAAAGGGCTTAGAGAAGATATCAATTGATTGTAGATATTTATTCACGAGCAATCAATTCATCAATGGGATACAGAAAAGTAGGAGAGCGAGTTATTAGATAATTATATATGAAGAGTTAATTGGCAAGTATAGTGAAAGGACGGAAAGGACTCTTGACTCTTAGATTATATATATATATATATATATATATATATATATATATATATATATATATATATATAGAGAGAGAGAGAGAGAGAGAGAGAGTCAGACTAGAATACACTCGAGTGTACGGATCGCACGAATACACTCAAGTGTTTGCATATCAAGATTATTTTTTGTAAAATATAAACCATTGATCTTCACTGTCATACTATAACTAGGCTACAAATAAATTTTGAGCTCATTTGGATGAGTGTAAGTAACTCATCCAAGGGTAACAAAATCGACGCGTGAAACTAATTTGAAATGCATAATTTTTGCTGTCTTCATTACATGAGCTATACATATCCAAATGTGCTCAAATTTTGTGTATGAGTTGTTCATGAGATGTTTAAGAAGTTCAACAACGGATTAGATTTTCAAAAAAAAAATATTGCATCGTGAAAAACTATTTGAGTATATTCCGCTCCGGATACACTCGAGTGTATTCTAGCCTGACTATATATATATATATATATATATATATATATATATATATATATATATATATATATATATATATATATATATATATATATATATATATATATATATATATATATATATATATATATGACAATCGAACAATCAGCTCGTCGTCTTTGGTTTCTAGACGTAGTTTGGGATATAAATTTCTAACTGCAGCATCCTTATACGGCAATAGTTATATATTATTTAAGAAGTAGTGGCAACAAACATTGTACCGTTCAAATTTATTAACTAGTAGTAGCATTTGCGAAACTCGTCAGAATCGGCGGACATTTTAATCACCACGTTGCTGTCAGCTTCCGAACTCACCGGATGAACTCCTGAACTGAAATATGCTGCAGCTATAGCCGTTCAGCGGGGAACTGATATATCACCCACTCCGTATTGTGTATTAAATACCGGTAATCTAAAAGTTGGCACACAAACGGCCCCTAATTGACGGGTAAGTACTTCGTCTCATCCGAACAGTCTGGTGCTACATTTCGGAAATCTTGTGCCTACACCCGTCAGTTCCATATTTGTTCTATATTAACACATATTAGTTCCATCTTGTGTCTACAACTACCATAATGACACAACCACGAAGCAAAAGCATGGACACCAGCAATAATAAAAACCTGCAACATTAAGACGAACCTTTATTTTGTAAGGAAGCAGACACCAACATTATAAACCACAAGATCGTAGACTAGAAAGTCCATACAGACTAGAACAAGCTATGAAAACCACATACACCACCCCGAGATGAGCAACATGTAAGCGGCCGCCGCCATCCGCAAGTATCGAGGGATCCGAATGCGCAAGTGGGTGGCGGAGATCTGGGAAGCGAATGTGCTCTACCTAAGGGGGAACTCGTCCAAGCTCAACTTCCTCAAGGAGATGAACAAGGAGCCCGAGGCTGCTGGGATATTGGCGGGTTCAAGCGGTGGGCTCTCAGCGACGTCGATCCGACAGAAGTCCGCTGAGGTTAGGGTGAGGGTGGATGCGCTTCATGCTGGCGAAGCTGGAGCGGGAGAAGGTGGTGCCCAGCAAAGGTAAAGGTAGCAATGCAACAACAACAACAACCGGGTGAAGAAGCACAACTAAAAAACATCATATAGGTGATGATTAAGAACGTCATCTTTCACCTGAAAGGTTACATGGATCAACATGATCTGCCCGATGAACGTCATCTAATAAGTGTAAGCTATACACTATGTTATCTTTTGCAAGTGATGTCATCTATATTGGTTCTCAGGTTTCCAGAAAGTGACAAATAGATGACATTATAAGCCATAACCTTTTCCATGAAACGTGATTCAGGATAATGTCACATATTAAAATGAAGGTGACATATATATGCTTCATCTATTCGTGATGGTGAATTACTATGGAATGACATATTACATTAAAAGACGAATCCAGGTTATTCGTTATCTTGACCACAAATTAGAAGATAACATTCATAACACCATTAACGATACACAAGACAGGATGACGAAATATCAATTCCATTCCAACTATGTCAAGTTTACACAACATTCTTTACAAGGAATTTTAATTTCTCTTTACAACCAGCCATGGGCATTTTTAGAATAAAATTCTTGTTTCCCTGACTACTGAGTCTAACTCAGTTGTACATTGTATATGTTTTCGTCATTCACAGTAGCAACAGCTCCAGTTGTTTTCGTCATCCATAGTAGCAGCAACAACTCTACTTTTGTCTGCAGCTGCTGGAATTCTCTTTGTTGATGTCCATGATATAGTTGTTCTGTTCAATCTCATGTGTGCCAGCAGCATCTCACCCATAGCTTTGGTGAAAACATAAAAGTTTGGCCAACCGAAATGTCGAGCTCTGCATGGACGTGGAAGGAGAAGGATGGATTAAATTGGACTTAGAGATGACACACATTTGTCTTTTGTATATGGAAAAACTCATTAAACAAATAAAAACATGTTAAATCCCAGTTCCTTCATGGTGATCTTCTCCTCCTTCTTGGTGCCAGTGCAGCAGAGCTCCTATAGTGTGTCTTCCATCAGCCTTAGCTCGGCGTTTATGTCCAGAGTGGAGACCGTGTCGCTCATAGTCTTGCCCATCTGGAACTTCTTCTCCTGGATCAACCCACCCTTCTTCACATATACATATGCTAGAGAGACAGTGCGCAAGTTAGTGAATGGTAGACATAATCAACAAATCTAAAACTCATTCACATACCGGTAGACACGTGGAGCAACATCTGCAGGCGAGAGCACTTCCGGGCGAACTCGAGGACATGTTTGGCCCCAAGGACGCAAAGCACCTAGGACAATCTTTTGCCAGGCATGTATAATATAGTTGTAATATTCAATCCACCAATGCGCACTAAAATTCACAAAGCCAAAGAAAAGCTATTCATTCTCTTTTTGTAATCACTCCCCATCAATGTCAGAAATTGCACTAAGAAAATCACATCCCATCAAAATTTAAAAATACAACAGGACAAGAGAACCAGCTGGGCACACTAGAGAAATATCGGCCCAGGTTTCCCATCAGTTTGACTTACTCGATCTTGGGGTCGTCAGTTGGGTTGTTGTTGTTGGAGGTGTGGTCAATCTCCATCATTCATTGTTCCTGATCAATGGATCCGCCGGCCTTGGTGCTCCCTACAGGCAACTCCGATGACTTTGGCTAGTGTTGAGACATGGTCGTAGTAGTATGTGTTGAGCCCGAGTCAATGTTGGTTTCTACATAGTGGGAATTCCCCTTCCGAACATAGGATACAGTCAGTTGTCTATTATGAGTACTCATCAAAATTGGACTACAAATAGCATTTCAAAACAGCAGTAAGTAATCATCAGAAGATCTAATTGCATGAACCTTCCGATTAGATGACAGCAAATCAGTATACATTATACATACACTACCAGCCATAACCTTGACAGTAAGTGAAGAGCTAGTTATACATGCACAACCAACCATAACCATAATAGTACTGTCAACGGAACAACTACTAATTCCCTCAACAAGGCATGCAGAGACTGTATCAATTCTAAAATTGGAAAGAAGGTGCAGAAGACCCTTACTCCTAGCAGTTGTTGTTGCAATCTCATTGGCCATGAAGGGAAGATTACAAGGGTAGGGAGGTGTTGTCTCCCTGGTGAAGCTGATGCCTGGCAGTGGTAGTGGTTGCTACAAGAAAGGTTGTAGCTGCAATTGCAACAAAGCAAGAGACACACAACAGGGCAAACAACAAATCATCAAGAAAGAAAAAAAAGAAAGTTGACTACTGAGTAAGAACAAAGAGACGAAAATAAAAGCATATGCGCGCCCACACAGTACATTATTTGGAAATTGGAGAAAGATCAGCATCAGCGATCAGTTTCAATTCACACCCCCAACAATTGGTTGGTATCATTCCTCTCGTTTTTCTCCCAACACAGTACAGCGTGCTTGCAGGGAGTCAGTAGTTACTTAGGGGCCGTTCGGCCGCCTTCTTCTCAAATCTCGGTGGTTGATGTACAATTTTGGGATCACTTGAGCTTTGATTGACCAATTTTATGCAGAACGACGACATATACGCTACCGGAAAAGCTGAAAACTGGGCACAGTGCGCCAGTTCTCATCACCGTCGTGCATGGTGGGATTACAGGAAGCACGCATCTATTAGAATGAAATACCAAATGATATTATAGAACTAGTCCAATCATTTATCTACATATAATTGCAGCATTTTAGATGATAGCGGCCAAACGACCTCTTACTGCTTGTGCAGGTAAAAGAGGGGACAATAGGGAAAAGGCAGGGGAGAAAAGTCTGCAGATGAATGTCACCAGTAAATTCTTTCTTTTATTTTGTGTGGGGATGGCGAAGTTGTAGGATACCCATTGTGTGGTGCATGTGCCATACACAATTGACCTTTTTGGGGTGTGGCATGGAAGCAACGAGATGTGAGAAGCTAGCTGATGGTGATGGAGCTGCTACTGCTACTACAACCTGACCATGTCAAAAAGGTGTTTGTGAAAAGGTTGAGCAGATGGGAGATCATGGCCAGAGAGGAGATGGCTGGTATAGCTTTTGTGAAAGAAATGGCAGTTGGGAGTTGGAACATGTTTGTTTGTCACACCATCCCCCCTATATAAGCTATAGAAGCCATAAAAAAGAATATGGAGCAAAAAGTAAACAAAGGGAAGTTGGGGGTGGGGGATAGAGAAGCCAACTAAAAGGATAAAAAATCAAACATCGACTAACAACAACCTACTGACTTACCAGTTCATAATAGTAGTTGAGAGTGTACAGCTTGAACACAAAGTTCTGTAGCTTGAAGGCAACTAAAAGGATAAAATATCAAGCATCAACTAACGACATCCTACTAACTTACCAGTTCACAACAGTAGTTGAGAGTGTACAACTTGAACACAAAGTTTTGTAGCTTGATTGCTTAGGGAACAACTCCGCCATCCCTGACTATGAAGCTACTAGGCCTGTCGACAATTATAAATGCCAACACACCGCTTATTTGGAATCACTAAAGATCACAACGTGAACCTATATCTGCTGGGTCTGTTGACTTGGACCTAGGAGAAAGCTTTAATATAGAGAGGGAGTGCCAATGGTAATCTAATATACAAGAGTTCTTTCACGTGACATAACACAAAAGTCTTTGTCAATCTTCCTTGCTGATGCTTCATTCTTAATGGTGTGATCTCTTGGTGACCAACAATTATCTCCATACGAATCATCAGGTGTTGAATTAGAACCTATCATGCCTTTTAGTTTTTTTTAAGAGCAATTTTCCTCCATCAGGCCTCAAAAAAGATAACATGGTGCTTCTCGAGCTCCATAAAAGCTTCAGCCCTGATTGCTACAATATACCTGATGTTAATGATTTGTTGCATTGAGCTTCTTAGTTTCCTTATACTTCTACAGCCATGAAGGGAGACTGCTAGTTGATGAATGAGTTGAACCATTATTACAGTCGTTGCTTTGATCCTTCCCTTGTCTTCTTAATGGAAGTTGCAAGTCACTGAAAATGAAAGAAATTGAACATAATTACATCTATGAATCCAATATGCTTGGATTCTAAAACAATGTTCACTCTTTCTACTTTTTGTTGAGAAATGATTAGAGGAAGACAACAATCACCAACTCACAACTCAAAAAGACACAAACTTTCCCAAAAGCTAGCAAAACAGTGACTCAATTTAGAACCACAAGAAACTAGATGTAAATAAAGTATATGCATATATTTCAGTAAGAAATGGAATGGTTGTATGCTTGTAGAGAATTGTTTTGAAGATGCATGTAAAAAGAGATCCATCTCCACTTCTCTATAGCCTTTTACACAACAAAAGGAACTGCAACTATCTGCACATACTACACTTTTCCTCTAAAGCAAGCAATATAGAACAAGAAATGAACACAGTGGCCACCCATTGGTCCATTGCTATTGGCAAAACTAAAATCTATCTAGCTATATGATGATCTATATTAATTTAAAAGCAAATGTTAATTCAAATCAATTAAGGAATTGTTTTCCTTGCAAGAGAGTTAGTATTGTTGAACTACTACAAAATATTTTTAATGTCCACATCAATATATAGAATCAATAAGAATCTAAAATTTACATGTCGCATTTGAGGCTTAAATACAAGAGACATACTATAGGAAGTACTTATATTTACCAATGGATGTACATGTATTCAGCATGATTGGTGGCATTATTGATCACCCTATCACCTTCCTGAGCTTGGGTTGTTGGTCCGGGAACCATTCCATTGACTGTCACAATAGGCTTCACGTAGCACAACCTACTCCCATTCCTCACAATGATAGATGAATCACTCTAACCCACGAGTTGCTTGCACAGTTTGTTGAAGGCGAGTGTCAAAAGGGGCTTTTCAAGTAATTGTCTATTGTGAGATTTGACCATCTGTAGAAAATATTTACAGGCTTAAAATAACATAACAATTTCAAATGTCCATCCTTGCTATAAATATGAGATTTATCGTATTATTACATTTGTTAAGACCATGGATGTTTGCTCCACTTTCACTAGCATGTTCATGATTGCAAGTACCCTAAGATTTGATTCAAGATGTGATTCATGCAATCATAATAACTTTTCAGTATAGACAATGTAATAATAACCCATACAGGAAGTTGATCATCTTGGAAGTCATAAGAAAGTCTTCTCAGAGGGACACTTCATACCTCAAAATCTGAGGCCAACTAGGATACAACATTGTAAGCTGGGTCTTCAATGCTCTCAAGTACCTATAGATCCATACAAGCTAGAACAACAAATTCATTAGTAGGGTACAAAAATGAATTCTCCTTATACCCATTTTGACACATTGTAAACCAAAACCTAACACACAACAAGTATCCATGACAACAAGAATTGTGGGTCATGTAGTGCTAAGAAACATACCTTGTGGATAATCGATAGAGGTCGAGGACACACCTACAAGTTATATATCATAAACGCGCACACTAGTGAGAAGAGGTACACCGTCCCAGTCCACCTACTCACGTTGTTCGATGTGTCAGTGTTGTCCTGCTGCATCACTCGTATCAGCAGGTAGTCCACATCGATCCCTACCATGATGGACCTTGAAACTCAGTTGGACAAGTTAATGTCCTCGGTGATTATTCCTATTGCTAGACCAAACCTGATGTTGTTGGCCCTCTAGATTGCTTCCTCCAACGTCCGACATATACAGATTTATTAGTATTTCTGGTCGCTTGAATTTCATTATGAAAAAAATAACTCTAACAATATTAACCATTCATTCTTGGGTTTCCACACTCTATTTATAATGCCACGATGATTCTTAAATGTTCGTTGTGCTCCTGTTAGATATCTTCCTACAAGACAAAATAATGAGAATTAGGGAAATTCAAAATGGTTATTAGTTAGCATGGTGTTTGTTTTTAATTTAACATGGGTCAATCATATTTATCCTTCACCCCCCCTAGTAGGCAAACAGACGGATCTACAGAAAACCAAACATCACAAAACAGATATCCCCCAAATCCATCACCATACCCTACACCTATTCTAACACCTAATCAAAACCAGATCAATCTGCCCTATACATAAAAAAGAACCTATGAAAGTATCAACTACTAACTGCCGTATAGGTCTCTATACTATCCATCAACAAAAGGAAAAGGACAAGGGATCATCACAAACCACACAACCCATAAGCAAATCGTTCCTATCAACCAACCCACACATCTCGGGGTTCTAACCAAGATTAGTATCCTCATTAAATCCATCCACAGTTGTAAAACCATCACAGTCTTGTAAACCCAAACAAAAATGTTCACCCTTGCTCCAGGATAAAAGGCTCATCCTAAGAAAAAGCCCGATAGACATCTCCCTCCCCCCTAACCAACATCTAGCCATCAGAGACGCCTACAACAAAAAAAGGAACCAAATCACAACACCCAAGACATCTAAGCTCGTCCACTTGTACCTATCATAGCAACAGAACCTCGATCAAGACCAACCAAAGAATGCAACTCCCTTGTATAGCTATCACCTTCCCAACAATCATCGGTGGTAAAACCAATGAAGGACTGTCCTTACCAAGGGACGTTCAGGCACCAGGGCAACCCCGCCTATACGCCCAAGGGGGTAGTATAAGAAGATTTAGGATCTGCCATTTGAAAACAAGATAAGGAGAGGAAAACATACTAACCTGAGAAGGAGAAGCAAAATCAAAGAGGAACAACTATACGGGGGCAATTCCACACCCTTCAAATCTTCAATTTCAAGCTAGGGCGTCGAACAAGGAACTAGACTCTTTGATCGATAGTTATAGGCCGAGGTGCCAGAGTCTAGGGCATAAATGGCGGCGGCAACAATCAATTTTTTGGCCAACACTCAAGCAAGGAACCGTCTATCAGGCAGGGAGTTGGGCTCCTTTGTTTGCGGGTTACCAAGCTACGCCTGGCGTCGGACAAGGAGCAGGAGTCCTTGGTCGTGAATTGAGGTCGAGGCACCCGTCACTTGGATACTGGTGACACAATCATCGGATTGGGGGAGAGTGTGGCATTGTTGGTTGAGAGTGACTGGAGAAAGGGGGAGCAGCACGAGAGGCATGGATGCTAGGGATCTGAGCAATGCATGTGTTGGAAGAGACCGGCCAATGGTGGATGATAGGCGCCGGTAGCGGGGAGGGAATGGTAATGGGCTGTGGTTGGATGATTTTTGTGCGCTGACCAGCGTGCGATGCGCGAGTGTTTTAGGGAGTGGAATTCAGTTGGCGGGCGGTGGGCGAAAATGATCAAGAAGGCTTTTGACTCTATTTGACCTAAAACGTTAATTTGTATTGGTATTATTAATGTATAAATCTGTAAATTCTGAATTTTTTCAAACTTGACTCATAAGTTTTCAGAAGCAACGAGTGAGAGTCCTATGTTTAGGGTTGTAGAAATCTCTTATTTGGGTTGATCATATGTCTAAACAAACATGTTGAAATTTTAAGGGCAAGACCTAAAATCAATCTGAGCTCAAACTTTGTTTGCTATGTCGAAAGAGGGACAAGCCATTTTATTAATTTGGAACATGGAACCAACTAAGATCTATATTTTGATTTGTCTTTCATTTAGGAACCAACACAAAACTATGATTTCTTTTTCATTTCATCTAACGTCGATTCGATCTTGATAATTAATATAACCCTTAACTGAGATGGACAGATTTTGAGCAACCCATTTAGTCTCAAACTAACTCAGGTTTGTGAGAAAGTAGAGTTTATAAGCTAGGTTTGTACTATATTTTTAATTAGTATGATTGGCACAGCCCTAGATTTATCAGAACCCAGAACCAACATGGTTGGTCGGGTGCTTGCGACAAACACTGCATGTATGCAAGAATTTACTTCTAGTGATGGGTGGTCTACACAAGTTGGGTCCAGGGAACAATTTGTCTTGCAGACTCATTAGCCTTACAATGATCACAAAAGAGACGTGTGTTGGTTCGGGGGTGATCTTCATGCTAATATTCCCTTATAAATGACTCTCAGAATGACTTTGAATGACTCTCAATAACAATTCCTCTCTCACATCTCTTTAAAAAATTATCAAATAAATGTACTGATATGTACCCACGAAAATGCATTTGGGATGATCCATGATGCATATCATGACAGTGTCCGCTCACAACAATCCACTTAAAATGCATTTGTGAGCAGTTGGGGCCCACATCTTGATAGTGTCCTCTCACAACAAGTTCTTGGAAATACATTCTCAAAGATCTAGGGCCTGTATCATGAATGTCCTCTCATTGTAAGTTCCCCGAAATGCATTTGTGAGGAGCTAGGTCCATACCATGAAAATGTTCTCTCACAATGCATTCGGGTCAGTTTTGCGTCGAATAACAGTAGGGTTGGTGTAAAATAACCTATTAGAATTGATACCAAAACATAATTTTTAATATAGGGACATACTTAGCATCGGGTCCAATTTCATTCTATTTGAATCATGACTGAACATAGATTCTTTAATCTTGACAACTACTTGTGAATGAATTTGGAGGCGTTCATCACACCGATACCCTTTTATGAATGACTCTCAAAATGGATTAGAATGACCCTTGATAGAAATTTCTCTGACATGTCTCCATCATGAATTGTCAAATAAATGTATTGATATATCGCCCAAAAAATGCATCTGGGAGGATCCATGACCTATATCATGACAATGTCTTCTCACAACAATACTTTTGAAATGCATTTGTGAAGATTTGAGGCCCATATCACGACAGTGTCCTCTCACAGCAAATCCATGGAAATGTATGTATGAGGAATCGAGGAGCACATTATGAGAATGTATTCCCATAGAAACTCTGTCAAATTTATTTGCAAGACTCTAGGGACCATATCATGATAGTATCCTCTCACGGAAAGTTTGTGAAAATGCTTTTGGGTGGTGCTAGGGCTCATATCATGCAATGTCCTCTCACATCATGTCCCCATAAATGCTATCATCAAAGACGTCTACAAGATAGTGCTCCATGGATAGTGCTCCAAGATAGTGCTCCATGGATGACAAAGATATGAGGATGGGTGTTATGGATGGTCCCTTGATGTGTTGCCTGACATCATCAACCCTAACCCGATATGAGTATGTATGTGTACATGGCTTGGGCGACACCATGGTTACATGCATGGCCGATACCCCCACAAGGAGAGCTGTTACCCTAGTCGATATGCCTTTCCTGATACATGCCTTCTCTTGGTTGGTTATCCGACATGAGTATGTGCTTGATAGCTTGGATGGTTCTAGGGTTGAAGGCTTGGACAATACATGTGTTGAGCCTGGGCGGTATAAGATCTTGGACGTTACAAGTTGAGGGTTGGATGATATGGCGTCATGAGTGACATAAGGACTAGTGAGGCTTGGATGAACCAAGTATGACAGAGGTTGTTACACCTATATCTTGTTGAAAGAATTTAACCTAGATGTGTCAAGGAGGAAGTCAATCCTGGTAGGGATGACCTAGGAGAGCACCTTGGCAGTTTTGGTGCTATGAGGTTCTTTGCTGACAAAATGGTGAGGTTGCTTAACCCAAGAGAAATTAGATGTGATGGTTAAGCATGGAATCCTACATGCTTAGATCCATGAGTTGTTTGATATCTTAGTGATAGCCTAAGGTATGTCTAGGCGATATGGCCTTTGGAGGTGTTCTTGCACAATATGACTAGAGACATGATGAATAAGTTGTGAGCATTAGTATGGGGATTATCTATGGTTGATGATAGGTGAACCTTTGATAATACTTGATGGTTGATCATGATTGTATGATCCCTAAAGATGAATCCTGAGGGATGGCGTGCATGATGATACAAGATATAGGGTATGGTGGATACCCATGGTATGGTAACAGTAATGTGTATTTCTTAATACACCATATATGACTTATGATTCATGTGTTCATAATAATGGATGATTGTTCCAATCCTATAAACCTTAATCTTAATGATATGTTCTTTAAAGATTGTATTTGGTGATCAAGTATCTCTTTGATATGCTCCCTAACTATGCAAGTATTATCAACTGAATTCATAGCCAGGTAAGAGCTATGATGACTATATCATTATATGCCTTGTGTGGAATTCAGTATATGATAAATACTTGAGTAATGATGATGCACCCTATTGATAAGATAACATGTATCGCTAGTATGATGAGGAAGGTTTGATGACCTGAGAAAGGTTGAGTGCCTAAATGAGGTGTTATCCTCTAGTGGTAACCTGAGGGATTGATATCCCATGATGATGTATGATGATGAGGCCTTGAGAGGCAATTCTTTATGTGATGGAATGAGGGATTGATATCCCATGGCAATATGATCAATGAGAATAGAGGTAACAGTGTGACACCAAAATAATGGAATCTAATGTTGATCATTTTTTACATATGGTTGCTTAATACAACTTGGTTGCCCCAAAATTCCACTTAAAATGCATTAACTAATTACATATGAACTTTCATGTAGTTTTCCCTGGCCATAGATCCATCATTGTCAGGAACTGGTGATGGTGAAATGGGTTCTCCTGCGGGTTAACCTGAAGGGCATATTGTTGAATATGTGGGGTTTCTCCTAGCCGAAAATAGTAGGATTAGAGTGCAACTGTGGTTGTAAACTCAAGATGTGTATAAGAGCATGGTGAACAAGCCCATGTCTCAGTATGATAAAGCATGAAGCATTCATGGCTCAAGGAGCACAGTGAACTGGCATGTGGCTCAAGTATACTAGCACCATGACCTATACCAAGGCGGGCTAGATAAAAGGGTAGACTGCGTGAGCTAACCCTGTGGCTGAGGCCACTCAATCAAGAGATTGTGGTCCTACTTTAGTTATTGTGCACTAGCCACGAAGAGGTGAGGTCGTGGAGTCTGTCTCTTCCATTGACCTTGTATGGCACCAGTTTTGGGCTTCACAGCCGAAGGTTGGATTTGAGCAGTACGACTCACTTCCTCAGGGCATAATAATTTGTAATCAAGCTGTATAGTATCTCTACTTAGGGCAAATATGAAACATTGGTTGAGGCCTTGGATGATGTAAGCTTTCTCATATGCTTTTAAATGGTTTTTTGTATAAGTTTTCATATACAAGTCCTTAAAATACATTTGGGAGGTGCCATGGCACATATGATGATAATGTCATCTCACAATAAGTCCTTCAAAATGCATTTGGGAGGTGTCATATCCCATATCATGACAACATCCTCTCACAACAAGTTCATGAAAATGCATTTGGGAGGTGTCAGGGCCCATTTCATGACAAATGTTCTCTCTCAACAACTCCCTAAAAATGCATTTGGGAGGTGCTATGACCCATATCATGATAGTGTCCTTTCACAACATGTACTTTTAAATGCATTAAGAAGGTGTCAGAGCCCATATATTGATAGTGTCCTCTCATGATAAGTCCCTGAAAATGCATTTGGGTGAAGTTTGGGCCCATATCATGACAATATCTTCTCACGCCAAGTCCTTAAAAATACACTTGGGAGGTTCCATGGAACATATGATGACAAAGTCATCTCACGATAAGTCCTTAAAAATGCATTTGGGAGGTGTCATGTCTCATATCATGACAACGCCCTCTCACAATAAGTCCATAAAAATGCATTTGGGAGGTGTCAGGGCCCATTTCATGACAAATGTTCTCTCTCAACAAGTCCCTAAAAATGCATTTGGGAGGTGCCATGACCCATATCATGATAGTTTTCTTTCACAACATGTCCCTACAAATGCATCAAGAAGGTGTTAGAGCCCATATATTGACATTGTTCTCTCATGATAAGTCCATGAAAATGCTTTTGAGTGAAGTTTGGCCCAAATCCTGACAATGTCCTCTCACGCTAAATCTTTGAATATACATTTGGGAGGTGCCATAGCACATATGATGACAATGTCATCTCACAATAAGTCCTTAAAAATGTATTTGGGAGGTGTCATGTCCCATATCATGGCAATGTCCTCTCACAACAAGTCCATGAAAATGCATTTGGGAGGTGTCAGAGCCCATTTCATTACAAATGTTTAGGGGATAGAACTTCTGCCACCGCCAGCTGATGTTGTCACCACAGGTGATACCCTCGGGAGCTCGCCGGAATATGGTGTCTGTCGGCTAATGCCCTCACCTAGATCTGATACCTATCCGATATTGTAATCAAGCTGTATAGTATCTCTTCTTAGGGCAAGTATGAAACATTGGTTGAGGCCTTGGATGATGTAAGATTTCTCATATGCTTTTAAATGGTCTTTTGTATAAGTTTTCATATACAAGTCCTTGAAATACATTTGGGAGGTGCCATGGCACATATGATGATAATGTCATCTCACAATAAGTCCTTAAAAATGCATTTGGGAGGTGTCATGTCCCATATCATGACAACATCCTCTCACAACAAGTTCATGAAAATGCATTTGGGAGGTGTCAGGGCCCATTTCATGACAAATGTTCTCTCTCAACAACTCCCTAAAAATGCATTTGGGAGGTGCTATGACCCATATCATGATAGTGTCCTTTCACAACATGTACTTTTAAATGCATTAAGAAGGTGTCAGAGCCCATATATTGATAGTGTCCTCTCATGATAAGTACCTGAAAATGCATTTGGGTGAAGTTTGGGCCCATATCATGACAATATCTTCTCACGCCAAGTCCTTGAAAATACATTTGGGAGGAGCCACGACCAATATCATGATAGTGTCCTCTCATGGTATGTCCTTGGAAATGATTTTGTGAGGAGATGTCCATATCATGATGGTGTCCTCTCACAACAAGTACCTGAAAATGCATTTGAGAGGAGCTACATCCCATCTCACAGAAATGTCCTCTCACAACATGTCATTGGAATTGCATTTGGGAGGATATGTGACCAATATCATGATAGTGTGTTCTGATAGTATGTCCCTACAAATAAATTTGTGAGGAGCCAAACCCCATATCATGATGGTTTCATCTCACATCATGTCACTGAATATGCTTTTGGGAGGAACCAAGGCCCATATCATGATGACATCCTCTCACATCAAGTCTTTGAAAATGAATTTGAGAGGAGCCACATCCCATATCATGACAATGTCCTCTCCCAATAAGTTGTATTAAGGAGGATACATAGCCCATATATTGGCAGTGTCCTCTCATAATAAGTCCCTAAAAATGCATTTCGGTGAAGTTTGGACCATATCATGACAAATGTCCTCTCTCAACAACTCCCTAAAAATTCATTTGGGAGGTTCTATGACCCATATCATGATAGTGTCCTTTCACAACATGTCCCTTTAAATGCATTAAGGAGGATATATGCCCCATATATTGGCAGTGTCCTCTCATAATAAGTCCCTAAAAATGCATTTTGGTGAAGTTTGGGCCCATATAATGACAATGTCCTCTCACGCCAAGTCCTTGAAAATACATTTGTGAGGTGCCATGGCGCATATGATGACAATGCCATCTCATAGTAAGTCCTTAAAATGCATTTAGGAGGTGTTATGTCCCATATCATGACAACGTCCTCTCACACCAAGTCTATGAAAATGTATTTGGGAGGTGTCAGGGTCCATATCATGACAAATGTTATCTCACATCAACTCCCAGATTATGATAATGTCCTTTCACAACATGTCCCTTCAAATGCATTAAGGAAGAGCGAGGGCCCATATATTGACAATGTCCTCTCACAATAAGTCCTTGAAAATGTATTTGTAAACTTTGGGCCCATATATGACAACATCCTCTCATTCCAAGTCCATGAAAACACATTTGGGAGGTGGCATGGAGCATATGATCACAATGTCATCTCACAGTGAGTCCTTAAATATACATTTGGGAGGTGTCAGGTCCCATATCACGACAACGTCCTCTCACAAAAAGTCTATAAAAATGCATTTGGGTGGTGTCAGGTCCCATATCATGACAACGCCCTCTCATAACAAGTCCATCAAAATGCGTTAGGGAGGTGTCAGGGCCCATATTATGACAAATGTTATCTCACAGCTAGTCCTGAAAAATGCATTTGGGATGTGCCACGACCCATATGATGATAGTGTCCTTTCACAACATGTCCTTTCAAATGCATTAAGGAGGACACATGGCTCATATATTGACAGTTTCCTCTCATAATAAGCCCCTAAAAATGCATTTGGATGAAATTTGGGCCCATATCATGACAATCTCCTCTCACACAAAGTCCTTGAAAATACATTTGGGAGGTGCCATGGAACATATGATGACAATGCCATCTTACAGTAAGTCCTTAAAATTGCATTTGAGAGGTGTCAAGTCTCATATCATGAGAACGTACTCTTACAACAAGTCCACAAAAATATATTTGGGAGGTGTCAGGACCCATATCATGACAAATGTTATCTCACAACATGTCCCTAAAAATGCATTCGGGAGGTGCCACGACCCATGTCATTATAGTGCCCTTTCACAACGCATCCCTTCAAATGCATTACGGAGGTGTAAGGGCCCATATATTGATAATGTCTCTAAATGCATTTAGGAGGAGCCATGTACCATATCATGAGATGTCCAAATGTGCTCAATTTTTTCTTATGAGCTATTCAGAAGATGTTTAAGAAGATCAACAGATTAGATTTTTGAAAAAAATATTGTATTATGAAAAACTACTTGAGTGTATTCGGCTCCAAACACACTCGAGCATATTCTAGCCTCTCTCTCTCTCTCTCTCTCTATATATATATATATATATATATATATATATCAGGCTAGAATACACTCAAGTATATAGATCATACGAATACACTCAAGTGTGCTTGCATATCAAGACTATTTTTTGCAAAATGTGAACCATTGATCTTCACCGTCATACTATAACTAGGCTACATACTAATTTTGAGCCTATTTGGATGAGTGTAAGTCATTCATCCAAGACCAACAAAATCGTGCGAAACTAATTTGAAATGCATAATTTTAGCAGTCTTTATCACATGACCTATAAATGTCCAAATGTGCACAAATTTTGCTTATGAGCTATTCAGAAGATGTTTAAGAAGATCAACGGATTAGATTTTTGAAAAAAAATATTGCATTATAAAAACTACTTGAGTGTATTCGGTTCTGATTACACTCGAGCGTATTCTAACCTCTCTCTCTCTATATATATATATATATATATATATATGTATATATATATATATGTATATATATATATATATATATATATATATATGTGGCGTTTATTCAATGCCCACGTTGGTAGCTACATACTCCACATTTGGTTATTTTTTTGGAGTTTCTTACTTTACACATGTAGAGAGTTATTTTACCTTGCAAACTCTTATTTTTCATGCTTCAACAGTTAAATTTGTAACAACTATAACAATTATACAACTACATATTTATCTCAGAATTTTTATTGTGTATTTTGTACGATTTTACTTTTTAAGTCGAATAATTACCTTTTGGTGAACATAGTTATTTTTTTGTCCGTAGAGTTACTTTTTAAACAAATAGTTACTTTTTGGGTGGCACGGGTAGCGAATTCCAGGCCACCTGCACAGGTATCAAAATGAGCATATATATATGTATATATATGTATATATATGTATATATATGTGTATATATATGTATATATATATAGAGAGAGAGAGAGAGTCAGGCTAGAATACACTCGAGTGTATTCAGAGCAAAATACACTCAAGTAATTTTTCATGATTCAATATTTTTTTCAAAAATCTAATCTATTGATCTTCTTAAACATCTTGTGAATTGCTCATATACAAAATTTGAACACATTTAGACATTTATAGGTCATGTTATAAAGACGGAAAAAATTATACATTTCAAATTAATTTCACGCTTTGATTTTGTTGTCCTTGAATGAGTGATTTACACTGATCCAAATGGGCTCAAAATTTGTATATAGCCTAGTTATTGTATGACAGTAAAGATCAATGGTTTACATTTTGCAAAAAAATAATCTTGATATGAAAACACACTTGGGTGTATTCGTACGATCTGTATACTCGAGTGTATTCTAGCCTGACTATATATATATATATATATATATATATATATATATATATATATATATATATATATATATATATATATATATATATATATATAGAGAGAGAGAGAGAGAGAGAGTAAGTATTGAATGCCCACACGAGTAGACAAGAAATAATATGCGTGCATAGAGTAGTGGTAGCATGATTTGTAATTAATTCAAAATCAATTATGATTGCATGGAGTTGCGGTGGCGTCCATTATTATTATGCATAATTCATTTACTTATGCATGGAACAATGGTGTCATCTATTGTAGGCATGCAAAATTCTTTTGCATATACATGGAACAACGATGCCGTCTATTATAATTATGTAAAATTCTTTTATGTATGCATGGAACAACGGTGACATCATATTTTATTCGAAATTATTTACGTGCACATGGTTGTGATGCCACTATTTGTAGACATACGATAATTAATTATGAGTTTATACACTACTGGGAAAGATAGTTGGAGACATTACAACATCCATGTTAGGTAAATAAAATAGTGAATGAGGATGAGAACTTTACAGAATACTCACTTTATGAACATGTTCACCGTTGAGTCATAATTAGGAGATGTGCCACGCAGTAGCTATGTATATAGTTCAAACAACATGCTAGATGTAGTAGTTGTAATCAAGAAACCAAGAACATATTTGAACATATTGCAATGTTTTAGAAAATATTACAATAAAATGAGTAGATTGTAGATATGTTGTAATATACACACAAAAACTATAATATGTTAATAGAGTATGAATGCTCTTGCTAAGAAGGAAAATAAAATACAACAAAGTTTTATTACAAGATGTCATCCTGGATTACATTTTTTTCATCATCGTTATAATTTCTTTATTTGTGTTACATTATGTTCCTTGATGCGATGATTTTGAGTCGTATTTATAGACCTTTTTCATATGTGTATTGTGCTCTAATTACTCATTTTTATGGATAATATTGCATAATTCACTCATTCCGGTCTTTGCCTTCATATTATGTCAAATCCCCTTTGTTTTACTATTTTGAACATTATTTATCATAATATTATTCTTTGTGTGGATTTACTTGGTCTTGTTGTGAAATTTCAGGAAAAACAAGTATTTGCTTCCGTCGATACCATCGACGGAAGTCGATACCATCAACCAAGCCACAGATTGCCAGACTAGAGGAGCAGCCCAGAGTCGATACCATCGACACCCAAGTCGATGGTATCGAGATCCCTTCAGGTTGCTGGCGAGGAAAATGTCGATACCATCGACCCAAGTCGATGCCATCGACACATGGAGGCTACAGCGTCGCTAAACGACAACAACCGACGCTAAAGAGAGTCGATACCATCGACCCAAGTCGATGGTATCGAGATGACCACAGGCGCTCAGACGAAAAGAAAAGAAAGCTGCCGCTAATACGCTGGGTCGATACCATCGACCCGCGTCGATGGTATCGACGCCGACAGATATGCGTTGGATCTGTTTTGATCTCGATCGGACGGCTGTTGTTATTTGACGACCTAATTAGGGACTTATACCTAATGACGGCCGCCCAGACGGAGGGAGGATCGGATTTTGGATTGCACGAGTGCCGAGGAAGGAGAAAAAGGAGAACGGAGGCCAGAAGCTCATCCCGGGTGATTCGGACGCTGCCGAAGACGAATTGCACCACCGATAGGCGGGGAAGATCGTATTCTACGCCAAGGATCTACCGGTTCTTCTCCGTTCAGGGGTTTTCCCACTTGTTTCACATTTTTCTTATGAATTCCCCTAATTCTACCATGTATTCGTGCGAGATGAACATGAGAGGCTAAAACCCTCCATCTTTAGGACCGGGAGTAGCCCGGGAATGCATTGTATGACAATTTTATATTGATAATTCATATTTTCTCTCCCAAATCCGTGGTATAGATTCATTTTCTCCATATATATTATTATGCTTGATCACCATAATAATAACTTAATGCCCTTAATCACTTTGACAGAAGGATTAACGGTTGAAAAGAGACGGAATCTACATTAATCAATAAAACCCTTGACAAAGGAGTTGTAAAATTAATGGTGGGAACTGAGAGATCATTTATAATGCGCTTAGTTTAGGGGAATGATTACTACGACGGTGGAATCAACCTAAACCTAAGTAGTGAGTTACACCACGACAGTGGGTAATTCTGTTTTCAGGCCACTACCTGGATAGAGAGAGAAGAGTGAGGAATTATATAAAACCTAATGCAATGTTGACCCGCGGTGAAACCGCAATCCTAAAGATACTCTTTTGAATTGATTAAATTAATCTTTAATCGATTGTTTTCTTTGTTTCATTTTGTTTTCTTTTTATTTTCGACAACAAACCCTATTTTTGTCATTCGGCCTAGTTGATTGCGATTAGTTAGTAGGAGTCTCCAATAATTCACGCATCCCTGAGTTCGACTCGGGCCTCACAAAGGCCTATATTACTCGACGCGTATACTTGCGTTTAAGCGCGTAGTAAAATACACGTCATTCCTCCTTATTACAACTTATTTTGTACTAAAATTCATTCTCTTAGATAGAAAACTTGATACATCCAAAATGTAATATCGACTGTCATTCTTAGTCACAAGTTTCTCATTCTCATTATTGATTCTTAGTTCTTATTATAGAACATTCCTTCTTACTATAGTATTTACAGTTTCTGAGTTCACAAAACTCGACCGATGGCTGGGTTGGAGCAATCTTAAATTGGGTTCGGCCGACTATTATCCCTCTCAACTAGAGAAAAGTCAACCAATTCCACCTCCATTATCCCTAAGCTCTCTACCCTTGCATACTCGGGTATATTCTATTAGATAATAAAATTTCATACACCCATTTGTAGTTACATAATGTCATCATTGGTTATAACTTTTTCATTCTCATAATGAATTCTCTCTTCTCATATCAAAGAGTGACTTATTCTTACAACTTTTGATGTAAGAAGATTCATTCTTTTGGATAGTAGAATTTGATGCATCCAGATTGTATTACAAAATGTCATCCTTGGTTGCATTTATTTCTTTTCCTTTTCAAATTATTTGTTCTCATTGTAAATGTAAGACCCCTGAACTTACTTAATGAGTTGAATAAGCTTAATTACCATAATTGAATGATTATAACCCTAATCTAACCTTTTTATATTCTTTTAAATAATAAGAAAATCTTAAGTTTCAAATTTGGTCCAATTTGGACACTGTTTGAGCAAGTTATGCAATTTTATGCATATTTTGAACTTTTCTGCAATTTACCCAATTGAGAGATTTATTTGAAATTTATCACTTGAATTATATTCTTTGGATATTCTCTCATCATTCTTGAGCTTTTTGAGCCATGGGGAACCTATTTAATCCTTGGTTTGAAGGTGTTTTCTCTAAGGGTATTTTAGGATTTACCCCTTCACGGATGAGCTACATTTAGTAGCTATCAACTAATGAATTATGTGATTGGTTGGGAAATTCGACAAAGGAAATCTAAGAAGGTCTACAAGGATAGTGGGGGAGCTTCTTGTGTGTGTGCTTGTATATTCTTAATAGTTTAAGGTCATAGACACATGGCGAAGCTACTTTTACACCTCATGCTTGCTCTCATCCTTATCCATGGGCTATATTTACCTCTTCCTTGCCCAAGTATGAAGATTTTCTTGCTTTCTCTTTCCTATAACTTTGAGCAATGACTCCACTCTATTTTTCTGTGGAATCAAGTGCTCTAAGGTAGAAGACAAACTCTTTTTGGAGAAGGTCTCCTAGAGCTCAATTTAGTCCTACCTAGGGTTTCTAAGGTCATCTTCTAGGGATTTCGACCAAGGAAAGTTATTTTCTTCCTTCCTTCTCTATTTATCTTGCTCTTCTCCTTCCTTAGGCCTTCCTACGGGTCAGAACCTTATTGTTCCATGGTAGAAATTTCTCTAAAGCTCTAAAACCATACATTTCTTGCTCCTTATGCTTAGGGTTTGCTCATTTGACGAAGAAAGGTGCTAGATGGATGAGTGCATAGCTTATGCTTGGATTTTATACCCTACATGCTTGATATTTATTTTGTGTGGGGTTTCATCTTCTCATTATAGGCAAGTTTTATAACTTGCTCCACATTTATTGCTTACCATAAGCTTTCTAGATCATGTTCTTGCTTGAAAATGATGATCCATGCACTAAAAAGCTATGCTTGACTTGGATTTTGATTTTTATAATGTTCCCTATTCTGATTTCAGTTATAGATGAACATGTGATCATGTGTACATTATTCCTAAGGTATAATATGACTTGGATCATGTTAATTTGACGACCTATGGTGCTAAGTACCTATCAACCAATGGTCAATTTTAGGGTTTTAAGCTGATTTCTTCTGTAAACCCATGATCCGATGATGGTACCATTGCAACAACCCTATGGTGATGTCTTCATAAAAATGGATGGTGGTAACCAAGGGTGTCAACTGACGTTCACCCCCTTAGGTCATGTTTTGGCCTAATTAGAAGCCTAGTGATTAACAACTAAGTACCCTAATGATACTATCAATCAATGGTGATATTAGTGTGACATCCCCGGATTTTATAAAACTTAATCTGATGTGTGATGTCCAAATTGAAACCCTCACCTCAGTGAGAATCCCAATTTAAACACCCCACACTAGGCTAAGAAGAAGAAAATCATAGGAAGTCAAAAGGAAACAATCTGTAGCACATGTACATGAATAATAATAAAACCATACACACATGTTCACCATTCAACATATAATTACAACATGAATTGTTACAATATTTGATATTACATATTGAATAGAAAACTTCTACATATGCATGTACTACCACTAAACAATAGGATCTTAAGACAACAGGTCCACCTATACATCAGTTCGCTACACAACTCTCAACTATCCTGGATCTTCAAGAGCATAACCACAACCTAAACAAAAGATTACATGTGGTACACGTCAACACAATATTTAAGAATATTGTACTGAGTATGCCTACGTGTCTTTTATATACCTCTCATCGTATCTTGGCAATAAGATAAAACTAATACTTGGCAGTTATACAGAAATATAAGAAAATCATATACTTGCATAAAGATGTTCATTAACAAAAGAGAACACATATTTTAAGCACATTTCCATCAGACATCTCGTGCGTCTTCCACCAAGTGGCTTTGACGTCTTTAGGCCTTATGATCTACCACCAAGTGGTTTGTGATCTTTATATAAACATCATATGATCTACCACCAAGTGGTTTTTGATCATTGTGCATGCGCTCTACCACCAAGTGGTTTATGAGCTATCTTATGATGGAACATCTATATTATGTTTGAAGGTGTTCATAGCCATACGTATGGAAATTCAAGCGAAAAATCATACAAGACAATCATTTCAATCAATACCATATGCCAAGTCTTTACTACAATATAACACAAGCATAATGTATAATAAGCCAAGCAAGAGGTAATGGCGTATCTTGATTAAGAGATAAACTTAATCATCATATCCTCATATCGTCTACATCCTGGTCAACCCTGATTAAGACAAGACCACATATCACCATCAGGTTCTCATCTTAACCCTAGTTAGGTCCATTTTAGGGTTTACTTAGTTCACTGGGATATGCGTATCATTACTTGTATTCTTTTCTTATGATTATCTCACTGATGTCATTTTCCAGATTACATCTCATTATCAAAGTTCATCATCTGAACATTAGGTTCCATATCCTTTTTGTGCACATATTAACCCTAGGTTACATCATTAACCTAGATTAGGGTTTTATAACATGTATTAAGATTCAACTTCACATAACATGGATTTTGTTCATCATTATGATCTCATAATTAAAACTGAGGTTCCATATACTGATATGAGCTTACTTTGTAATTTCTATCATTTATTGAGCATGTATGTATTTATTGCATTTAACTTAGGGTTACTAGCCCTAGATAGCCATATTAATCAAATTATATGCTTTCGTACATCAACATGACCATATATGATATTGTATGCATTATAAACATGAAATATGATTTAGTGGTATTTTCTCATAATTTTAGGTCACTTTTTGATATTTTCTAATCTATCAATTAAGCACTTTACAACTAATAAGATATCACTAATATTCGTGCATCAAAATCCTATTATTATGATTTCATATTTTTCTACACATTTTTTTGAGAATTTTAGTATATTATATGTATTTTTATGATACTCTAGATAATTTCTATGATTTATCAAAGATCTGCCTATTTCTGAAGATTTTACCTTAATCGGCCAATGGGATCCCGCCACGTGGCCCTGAGAGGGCACCTCCTTTGCCTCCTTCTACTGGCTGGTCGATCCAGATCCCATGCAAGATCTGTGGATCCAATGATCCGCCTACCTAGGTCGGGGCTCTGCCCTTCTATTGTGTATTGACGCGGATGTCCGCCTCCCCTGTTCTCCGCGTGCGCCGTCGCATAGAGCTGCTCCGACGAGCAATCAGGACCACTGATTCCTCCTTCATCGAATCCTTCTATGTCCATTAGCCCCGACATCACCTTTCAGTCCTCCAAGACTACTCATCTCTTTAGATTCGCCTTTGTATCTATGCCAGACCATATTCACCGTCGCTAGCCTCCAACGCGGCGGAGAAAAGAGGTAAAATACCTCTTGCTGTAGGAGCTCTAATCCAACACTTGCATAAGCACCGCATGACCTCGAGGAAGTCATAGGTAGTCTACGTCCTCAGAAAGAGGTGATTCACACACTCCGACGAGCTCCATCTTCATGGTCAGATGGGTTGAGTTGGTTTGCTGCCAAAACCACTGCGGGAGGTCATGGAAACGATGGGGTTGGATTACCCTGGACCCCAGCTTCCTTTTCCATTCACTGGTCTCCCTCCTATACCCTCTCTATTTCTATTTCCTTTCTCTGGTTCTAACCTGCTCACTGAGATGGAGAGAGACTATGAATTGGGAGTTTGTTCTCTCTACTGGAGTGGTGAGGAAGTTCGCCCAAGGGGTCAAATGGGAGCTCATTTGTTACAACCCCAATTCTTGGGTTCATTGGGTGAGAAATGTAATTTCTCATATTAAAGATATTTGGACAAATAATGATACAATTTGTTTCGAATAAATGTGTTTCATTTATAATAGCCTTAATGATTGTGTTGTGGGCTTTATTGGCTAGTGGGCCCAATAACAAGAAAATTCAATTAATAAATGAATACTTGAGTTTTTGAGAAAAGAATGAGGTAGAAACCTCTAGAAGGAAAAAGAATGTAATCCAAAGATGGATTTCGTGCCTCTTGGGTTTCTTGGGTCCCAAGGAATCCAAAGTTGCATAGAAAATATAATAAGAAAAGAAAAGATCAATTTAGTATTTCTATTTAAGAAAGAAATTGAAAATAATGATAAAATGTGGAAAATAAATGGAAAGAGGCGTAATTGAGTGATCCTTAGTGGAATTTCATATTCTAAGGATTCCTAATGTTAAAAGGAATACCAATGAGGAAAATAAAAGAGAAATCCACAAAAAGAGATTTTTTTAATAGGAAATAAACAAGATAATGAGAAATAATGCATGTAGATGCATCTAGAAGGATAATAAGTATCCTTGAGAAGGAATTTCGAAATAATAGAGTACCTTGGGATCCAAGGAGTCCCAATAAAAAGAAAGAGAGATAAAATACCAATAATAGAACATAAGAGGATAATACGATGCATAATTAATGAATTTCATGGTTTTGTTAAAGAAGTGGTATTTTCTACTAAAGGAAACCATATTTTCGTGCCAATGGGACAAAAGGCAAGTACCAAGAGAATAAGTGCAAGGATTTTTTAAATCCTATTTATCCCAAGAATATAGTTTATCAAGGAGGTAAAGAGGAGAGAGGAGAATTACTTCTCCTTGAAGGAATATGATTCCTTTTGAGGAGGAACTTCGTTTCTTTGTGGGAAAACCTTTTTAGGGCATCAAACCCTCCCCTATATAAGGGGTAGACCCTCTAGGTTGAGTTCGAGAAGGATCCCACACACCCCTCTCTTTCTTCCTTCTTCTTCTTCTTCATCTTCTTTGGCAAACCCTACTCATGAGAAGTTGCGCAAACCCTGGAGCACAGAGGGGCCGTGGAGGAGTTACAATGAGGGTGTGTTTCTCCCACGACAACTAGAGGACGCACGGTGGTTGTTCCCCTCCTCCTAGCTATGTGCAGCTGCAGTTGCATGCCTGCATGGGGTAGTCGTAAGTTGCTGATCACAGAGCCCTGTCCCAGCACCTCGGCCCTGTCTTTGCACCTCCACAAGTGCGACAGAGGGTGGTGGATGCTTTGGGAAGGTCACTGATGTCCCTAGGGCTCGAGGAGGCAGAGGAGAAGTCCCATGGATCTGCTGACCGCCGGCAGCGCTAGGGTAGCGCGGGGTTGAAGAAGGAGGGTGACATTGGATGGTTCTGCCCTCCACGGGATAAAAGGGCCAATCTTTAAGTCGAGGGAAAAACTGATATTTGATTATGTTTTCCCAAACCAGCGAGCTTTGCATGGGAACAAGGCTATGTGGCGCCTCCTGATTGGCCCAGGTAAAGTTTTATTGCAAAATTTATAACTAAATGTTGGTAACGCCGATGATAGCAAATAATATATGCATTTTTCTCAGAAAAACACGAGGAATGTAATAAAAATATAATTGAAGCTTAATTCCCCTTCCAATTCGAAAAGTAGTGTAAGTTATCAACTTTAATGATTTAATGATTAAGAAACCCTTTTTTGCGTTGATTAATGTATTTAATGGGTTTAATGGATGATTAAAGTCGGTATTAACCTGTTAATGATAAAAAGAAACATTAGGAACAAAAAGTATGAACTTTGCATAGAATTAGTCAATTTAGAGGTTCATGTGCATAAATATGTTTTAATGGGCCTTGAAACCCTAATATTAGTGAATGGGACTAATAATGGCTTTAATTGATCAATTTCATGATTAAGGTTGAGATAAGATAAATCTATGATGTTTCGAGTTTAAAAGTTCCTAATTAGAGTTCAATACCCTTAATATAGTAATTAGGGTTTTCTAATGAATAAAAGGTGGATTTAATGATATATAGAGTTCATTTGTGAATTAGGCCATAATGAACTATGAATTGATGATAAATGAGTATAATGATCTTGGCAGGGATTAAAAGGATAAATATGGTAGTTTTAATATAAAAGAGGAATAATGGGCTTAATTAATGTTTAAGTGTGACTTTAATATGAAATTAGGGTTTGTAAGTAATTGTATAGGATTAAGGTTTAAAATAGTAAATGAAGTGAAACCCTGATTGCAAACGAAACCCTAAAATGGATACAGAAACCTTAGGATGCAATTTCAAGTTGAATAGAAAGAATCTTGATAAAGTGTGTAGTAAATAGAGTACATGTGTTTTTCGACATTCTTGATTGTGTGGTTGAACTACTTACTTGGATTGCTTTCTTGGTTGGAATTGATATTAGCTTGAGAAATCTACTGAACAGATATGTGGTTATGCTTATGAATATCTTGAGTTAGTTTTCCGAGGTTTATCGAAGTTTTCATCGATGTCATGAATTAATTGTTGGATGATTTTAATTCATGCAAACTATAATGTGGATATTACTATCACATAAGATATGTTCCTACTAGCTCAGATCTTGGTCCCCTCTGTGGCTTATTAGTTGACCTAGTACATGGCTACCTATGGGGTAGGTCCATCAGGTCATTAGATGACTTAGTACATGGCTACCAATGGGGTAGGACAATCAAGTTACTTTGAGTTAGATATTGGGCTACCTTTGGGTAGTGTCATGTGACTCTATTGCCCTATGTTTTGGCTACCTATAAGGTAGGACCATGGGGGGGTAGAATCTACCTATATAGAGGTAGCATGCAAGTCCACTATAGGGACAACACTGAGATAGGGGATAGGTAAGGATTGAGTAGTATGGTTTAAAATGTAATCTTGGCTGTTAAATGATAATTGGCTGAGTACATTGTTAATATAGTTGCACGATTATTATTTCCCCCACATACCAGCTTCTTGCTGACCGACGTTTTATTTGTCGGCATTTTAGGTACAAATGAAAAGAACAAATAGTAAAGTGGCATATGTGGAATTAAATGAGAATTAGCATGCAAAGGAGGATTAGTTAGATTAGAATCTTCATGGATAGAAGTTTAGAAATCCAAGTTTTCAAAAGGTATGCAAAGTTTAAATTTTAAATACAACTTTCCAGTTTAGTTTAGTAGAATTTAATAATTGTTTTTGATTATTTGTCGAACCTTTGATCCTGTGAATTGGGATAACGGCTCTGACCTTATGGTCTCCCTTAATTGGGGGTTATCGGGAGGCGGGGTCATTACATTTGGTATCAGAGCCAAGGTTCCTCACTTAGTCTTTAATAGTTATTAAATTTTACAAATTTTGTAGAACCCAAGGGAGTTATTAGAGGATTATCTAAAAGACAGAGGTGTCTAGAAAAGGATCACGACTGAGGGCTGGCAATATTTTCCTCTGCACCGCTAGTCGGAATACGAGGACTCCCAGATCCGTGTAACTGCTGGCCAAAGTCTTAGGGTATGATTCGAAATAAGATACCTTTATGAATCTCTCATCTTGTTCATCCCTTCTCAACTCAAATTCTATTAAGGACCTTAAGGATTAGGGTTTTCTCTCTTCTCCTCACCCTCTTGAGGTATGGGTAAGGTTGATAAGGTTTAAGGAATCCTCCACTAAATTAATAAAAAGCATGTAAATAAGATGTCATGGACATAAGCTTAATAGATTAAGCGTAAAGGAATAGATACATGCTTAGGTCGTCTGGCATAAGTTGTCATGCCCTCAGGAAAGACCAGAGGCTAGACCTTCTTTTCAGGAGAATAAGGAAAGAAAGTTAGTCTTTGAGATAGAGATCTCCATTACAAGTAGAGACCTGGCACATCCTCTGAGGATGATGTTAACCCTAACCCTAAGTGGTGGTTAGAGAGAGAGATGACATGATGAGTTAGATGTCATGATAGACCAGGTGTTTGGATGGACATGCCTTTGGGATGTCATATGGCCGTGAGAGGTTGGATGACCTACTACCCCTGGCAACTCAACCCTGTGAAGGGTCGTGTACATTAGAGCGAAGGATAGCTCATTCTTTGATGAGGTTAGAGAAGAACCTATGGAAACCCTATGAGCTTATATGAACATGGCATAGTAGGCACCCAGAGTACGTTAGTAGTGTGAGAAATAGGTTGAAACCCTGGCCAGGAAAGTATGAAGGATAGCTTATGAGAAAAGAATATAGAGCTATGGATAACCTTGATCAAACATAAGCTTCATCTGGTAGGGGTATGCTTGTGAGCTTGATCCTTTAGGAAAAGAGGACCTCTGATAGTAAGGTTGGTTGTAGGGTTGGCTCTAGAGAGAGAGAACATGACTCATACAAGAAGTTTGAAAGCCTAGACTCCAAAATATGAGGAAAAGTGGGGATTGAGGATGATGCTGTTGGGTTTTAGAGGAGGCAGAGAAGCAGCAGAAACAGAAAAAAATTCTCCCCAAACCCAGAACAAGAGGAATCACGTCAACGTCTATATAATAGGAAAGATGGTTTGTGAATCATACCTTGTCCCGAGGCTTGCTCGCCGACAGTACCTCGCGCCTTGCGCAGTCTTCACCTCCGGTCTTGGACGGTGTCTGTGCAGCTCCTGGTTGCACTGGGACTGAAGACTCCTCCTTTTACCGGACTGTCGGATGACAGTTGTCCTCCTGAGAGGCAGTGACCTCCCGCCTCTGAAGTAGTCCACACGGACCACCTGGAACTCCATAGTCCTTGTCCCATAAGGAAGTGGAAGGAGTCGCACCCTCCTGTTGACATACTAGTCGCCAACACACTCTCCTACTACCAATTGCAACTGCAGTTGTATTTCCCTTACTGCACCTCCCTTTGTGGGAAGCACTTGCTCGGGCTCTCTCTCAGTTACCAAAACTAGAGAGAACGACAACTTTGCAGAGCAACCGGCTTGCACTGAGTTGTACTCTGAGAAGCCCCCAATACCCCTATATATAGGCGGGTCATGGGAGAGGGTTCTCTGTGCCCGACAATATGGGACTAAAAGCAGGAGTAGAAGGGTTCGAGATTTTCCACAAAAGCAACCAACTCACAATCTGAACTGATCGGTTCACAATTGAACCGATCGGTTGGGGACCTGAACCCATCGGTTGGAGCACCAATCGATCGGTTGGGACACCTCAACCGGTCGGTTCACAAGTGAACCGGTCGGTTGGTGGTCCTGGTCGATCCCGGATTGACTTTCCTTCTTTTGTTTCTAATTGGTATCGAATACCAATCCTTGTTCCAATCAAATTGGGCAAGTGAAACGCAAGGAACACCAGTCCTACTTTCCCAAGTTGCTCGGTTGCACCAGTTGAATCGATCGTTTCAACCTTTGAAGCAATCAGTTCTCCCTGATCTTGAGTTGATCGACTCAACACTTGAGCCGACTGGTTCACCAAGCTCAGCCGACCGGTTCATCACATGAGCCGATCGGTTGGGAGTGCAGATTGTGCAGAATCAGTCAATTGCAATTTCAATCAATCCGATACTCCAATCAATGTGTCCAACACCTTGAACATTATGATATTGAGCTATCAATTGAGTGAGTGTTTAATTGAACTACTAAACTCCTTTAGTAATCAATCTAAACATTTCTTGTGGACTAAACTCCTCTTCCAGGTTAAATCCTATGTGTGTGACCCTACAGGTCCATTTCACGTTGGCAGTGAAAGTCCATAACACTTATGCCTTCACAAGAAAAGAGCGGTGCCTAGTCACACATCATTGCTACCCAAGTGAAATAGAAAGTTGGAGAACAACTTTCAATCCTACAATCCGTGAATGGTGTTACAGTGAATGTATAATTCCTTTGTCACTGATATCCAGAATGAACTCGAGGCATGGAATAGTCATCATGTCAATGTTCATTCATTTCCTTGAACTCAGAGTAGACCGAGTGAGATGTGTGTGACATCAATATCACATATTAATTCACACATGCATGTGCATGCCTTTCTCAATCCTACTCATCAAGTGGCCAAGGATATCAAACTCCCTCAGGAGGGACAAATCCCATATCTATCACTCACCCCTCAAAAGCCCCATGTGTCAAAGCCACCCAATCATCATCTTTATAACAACCCATGTTTCAGGACTGTGTTTGATGATGTCAAAGTGTACCCAACAACATGTGTTGAGTGTAGTGATTTCAGGTCTAAGAATCACACTCACCACCATCACTGTGAGAGCTGACTGTGACTACCAAGTCATGGTTCCATGTGTCACTCTCACGCTGGGTCTGTCTGGTACTTTGTTCTCTAACAAGTACCTATGTGCTTGGTTTGATATCACTATATCATGACTAATGAGATTTTTTCATCAACCAACACACAATCTAGTCTTTAGTGTTATTGATGTCTATGGTTATTTCCACAATAACAACCGACTAGGGACCAAACAAGAATGTATACTCTTCACATCCATATGATCTCATCGTTTAGGTCATGAACCTAAAAGCATACGTCATTGAGTAAAACCATTCTTTAGACATCTATCATGTTATACCATCATCTCAGAAACAGTTTAAACATATAGATTGGAAATTGCCTTTTATTATTATTCAAATCATTTACAAAGTATCCCATTACAATCATAATCTGACTTGCTCTATGAGCATACATACCAACAGAATCCCACTTGCACTTAGAGCCAGTCACCAAGGAAACACAATCCTTGTGACCTAGCATGACCATCATGCTTCTGCTGAGAAAGGGCCTTAGTCAGTGGATCAACAATGTTGTCTTCAGTTGGTACTTTGCAAATCTTCACATCTCCTCGCGGTACGATCTCTCATATGAGATGGAAGCGCCGTAGTATGTGCTTGGACCGCTGATGTGATCTGGGCTCCTTAGCTTGTGCAATAGCTCCATTATTGTCACAATAAAGCTCAATTGCATCACAACTACTGGGAACTACACCAAGTTCGGAAATGAACTTCCTGATCCACACAGCCTCCTTTGCTACATGTGATTCAGCAATATACTCGGCCTCTGTAGTAGAATCGGCAACTATTTCTTGCTTGGAACTCCTCCAGCTCACAGCTCCGTTATTAAGGAAAAACACAAATCCTGACTGCGATCTGTAATCATCTTTATCGATTTGGAAGCTTGCATCGGTGTAACCCTTTACAACCATCTCTTCCTCGCCGCCGTAAACAAGAAACTGATCCATAGTCCTTCACAAGTACTTGAGTATGTTCTTCACGGCTGTCCAGTGAGCATCCCCAGGATCTGACTGGTACCTGCTCGTCATGCTGAGAGCATACGAGACATATGGGCGTGTGCACAACATAGCGTACATGATGGATCCGATGGCTGATGCATATGGGATCCCATTCATCCACTCCCTCTCTTCACAAGATTGGGGACATTGAGCTCTAGAGACTGTGACTCCATGTAGCATGGGGATGTTGCCTCTCTTTGAGTTCTCCATGCTGAACCACTTCAGCACCTTGTCAATGTACGTGCTCTGACTTAGTCCAAGAAGCCTTCTAGATCTATCTCTATAGATCTTAATTCCTAGAATATAGGATGCTTCTCCTAAGTCCTTCATTGAGAAAATTTTCACAAGCCAAGTCTTTACCTTCTCTAAGGCTAAGACATCATTCCCCATCAAAAGTATGTCATCCAGATATAATACGAGGAATGTGGTCGAGCTCCCACTAACCTTCTTGTACACACAAGGTTCATCTTCATTTTTAATAAAGCCAAACACTTTGACTTCCTCATCAAATCGAAGATTCCAACTCCGAGATGCTTGTTTCAATCCATAGATTGACCTTTGCATCTTACAAACTTTATTGGCATTCTTTGGATCTACAAAACATTCATGATGTGTCATGTACACATCCTCATTTATATTCCCATTAAGGAATGCAGTTTTAACATCCATTTGCCAAATCTCATAGTCATAATAAGCTGCAATAGCAAGCATGATCTTGATGGACTTCATCATGGCAACTGGAGAAAAGGTTTCGTCATAATCAACACCTTGAATTTGTCGAAAACCCTTCGCAACCAATCTGCCTTTATAAGTTTGCACATTGCCATCCATGTCGGTCTTTTTCTTAAAGACCCACTTGCACCCTATGGGTTTTACCTCTTCAGGTGGTTCCACCAAAGTCCATACTTTGTTGGAGTACATGCATTCCATGGCTTCAAGCCATTTCTCAGAATCTGGTCCCTCCATAGCCTCTACATAGGTAGTTAGATCATCATCTATGATCAACTTACCACCTTCCTGAGTCACAAGGTATCCAAACCTCTCAGGTTCAAGGTGGGTCCTACTAGATCTACGAGGTCCTTATGTTACCTGAGGAGACTGAGATTCCACAAAACCTTGTGAATCTGCATTTTCCTCTGGTACATCTACCGGTTCAATGTTTTCTTGTTGGGCTTGAACCTCTTCAAGCTCTATATTCCTCCCACTGCTTCCTTTGGGAATAAATTCCTTCTCTAGGAATACAACATCCCTGGAAACAAACACTTTGTTTCCAGTAGGGTGGTATAGATAATATCCCTTGGTCTCCTTGGGATATCCTACAAAATAACATTTATCGGATTTGGGTCCAAGCTTATCAGGAAACATTTTCTTGACGTAAGCCTCACAACCCCAAATCTTCATAAAAGACAAATTGGGACGTTTCCCAGTCCATATCTCATATGGTGTCTTTTGAACCGATTTAGATGGTACACGGTTAAGTGTTAACGCGGCGGTTTCAAGAGCATGACCCCAGAAAGAAATTGGAAGATCAGAAAAACTCATCATTGATCGCACCATATCCAACAATGTGTGATTCCTTCTTTCAGACACACCATTATCACTAGTAAAAATTGGGCCATTATTCACGAGTGAGTCCTGTCACAAACCCCTCTCTACAGGCCCTCACAAATAGGGACGGTTGTGAGACTGGCCCTCACAAATGGTCCGTGAAGAGAACTCACGTGACAAATACCAGTGGCCCTCACAAATACAATTGTCACGGACCAACTGACCCTCTAGAATGTTATATTGAGGGACTATTTAGCCTGCATAAATACATTTTTGAGGGCTATTTAGCCTTCATAAATACATTTTTGAGGGCATGTTTAGTTCTCATAAATACATTTTTGAGGGACTTGATGGTCCTGGAGAATATATTTTTGAAGGGCTAATGCCTTCATTAATATTATTTTTGAGGGCCATGTGGTCGTTGTCAATGCAATTATGATGGCTAATCTGGATCTCATTTTTGAGGGACTGAAGACCTTCATTAATATATTTTTGAGGGATTACTATAAATGATTTGGTTATTGATTTATTGAATGATTTGTTGAATGTTAATTAATTTTAAATGAAAACTTTGTATATATAACCTCAAGCAATATTTTTATAAGAGTCACATGACATCATAAGAAATTTCAACACCAAAATGACACATAAAAATGTTAAATGAACTCAAACAAATTTCTATTAATGAAGCAAAATATTATCCATACATTGCGTGCTCAACGTTGATATAAATAACGAATACATATGATTCTAAAATTTGAGATTGATGACAATCAACATATCATGCTAGAAACTCTTAAGATCTGTAATGTGTCTCCATATTCCTTCAAATGGTGTGGTGCTCTTCATCAATACCAGGCCTCATACGGTTGGGTACTTGAGTATTCTTCTCCTAAAAATGACAAATCATTATATTAATAGAATTTAAAGTTTATACATAAATCATAGTACAACAAACAACTTACCCTTATATTTCGGTTCTATTCTACTCCAAAGTGCATTGTCGGTCGAAATCCATCATTAAAAGCAATTCTACCCTATCAATATAAATACAAAAAGGAATCAGAGTGAGTGCGAAGTAGAATATGTAATATTGTTGACTCAAGGCCCAAATGACGTATAACAATTTTTGTAATCACTTTTAATGAATGTATGACTTGTAATTAAGCTTAGAAAAATGTTTGGGACACAAAAATACATGGTTCAACCAGCCAAATCCAATTTGCTAAAATTACCAATAGACACTTGATCGGTCGAGTTGCCACTTCACAAAACTCGACTGATCGAGTGTCTATTCAAACACGCTTCCATGTTAACAAGGATACATTCCTCGTCTGGATTATCTATGAAGTTGGAATGTAGAGCATTTCCGACACTGTCCACTATAGCAGATGTCGTCATTGAAGATTCAATACAAAGTATAATTGTGATTGCATCCAACCTAGTAACTTCATTTCTGAACATGAGCCTAGCATGTGCTGGATGAAATATGACAACTTCATTAATTGTTCATTCTTAACATATGCACTTAAATATTCTATTATGAAACAAAAAGGTATGTATATTGATTTATATTTTGCACATAAAAGATTATTTATTCTCATTATGACAACTAAATAACTAATTTGAAACAAACAGTTATACAAAATCACATTCATCAATAACAAATATTATATTTAATCAAACAAACATAATTATATTTTATGTAGATTCACTTTTTTGTAATTTTCTTCAAAGGAAAAAGCAATCTATAAATAGGTGTGTTGATTGTATTCCAATTGTTTTCTCAAACACATGGAGTCAAGAATCCAACCCATTCAAGTATTAGATAAATCATAAGAGAACACAGAGATGCACGAACTAAAATATATATAGAGGAAAAGCAGATAGAATAAGAAAGAGCTGTTCACCAATATCACATCACAAACCTTGTATTTGGACATAACCAATCTCCATCCTGTTGCCATGCCTTTCTGGGGGCGTCACCTCACCCTCTACCTTTTCCTCCACCATTCAAGCCTTCAACATCAGGTTCTAATTCACTTGCAACATTCATCTCTCCTGGAGGAATGGTATATGAATTATCTAAGGAATCTTTCCCTTTTGACTCAGCTATATGAACGCCAATGATACTCCCATGAAAATCTTTATTGTTGAACCGTTCAACAGCAGCTAATGCAGCGTGTGGATCCTCATATGTTACTGTCGTATCACCTTTTGGCTCATTTGTAGCTTTGTCTCTGTAAAGCCAAATCTTTAGGCGTCCTGTTCTTTTGTCTTTCTATGAGTATTGAAAGTACGTCAATATGTAAGAGGACAGCTAGAGCTTTGATAATGAAAAAAAATCAACATTTATGTATATTTGCTGAGTAATAATATACCTGATCAAACCCCATACCTTTAGCAATCCTATGGTACCAAAATACTCGGCCAGCATACTATCATCAGATCTAGGTGGCAAGTTACAGACATATACAGAACCATTGGATGGGCCACCCCACCCTGAATAGCTAGCCAGACTAGAGATAATGTGCTGCATCCGCAATTCAGGAAAACAGCTAATTGTCATCTAACAGTATCTACTAAATTTTCTAATAAAGAGTGCATAAGAATGCACACATTTTTCACAAAAATAATAAAAAGTAAACTATAAAGAAAGAAACATAAAGGGAAGAGTTATTTATGCAAAAGAAGCACAAGTAAACAATGAGACAGCAAAAAATTTTCATTAAGAGGTGAGGGCATCTATTCTTGTACTTTGTTTTACAGAAGACTGCATTTTCAATATGAGTATAATAAATTCATGCAGAGTTGCTGATGAGTACACTATTCTCAATCTTGTCTTTAGATAACTATGTATGACCACTTGGTCCTACTAGAACATGAAAGGGGCCTTGGTTAGATGGTTTATTTATAAAGATATTTCTTCTCCATTGGTAATCCTATTGTCTCAAACAATTATAGTATAGATTGACACGAAGAAACAATCTAGTTGCTAGGATTTTGTAGGTGCTTCATCTGGGTTCAGAGTAGTTTAAGTCAATGGTTATTTTTATTTCTATTCTCTTATATGCTTTCCAGTGTATCACACGAGAGGCTATCTCTTGATTCATCTATACCCTCTTCCACTTATCAGATCTTCTTACAGTAGAAAATCATTGGTAGATATTCACCCATTTTTATAGTTCCAAAATACTTTATGTTGAGTTTCCCTCTGGGTAGTATCTAATTATTATAATTAAGAATCTTTTACAATAGATAATCATTGATAGAAGGGTCTATAATCATATGATTCTATATTTTAGTGGCTTCTTGTAGTTGTAATACTAAAGCTGAGATCACAATTCTTCCATGAGTTCTAAGATCCTTGTAGATTGACAAGCTAAGATCCTTGCAGTAATGGTTTCCCCCATTACTTTGATAGGATTTCTCCTATAGTAACTCATATATGGCAGAGGTTTTACATCAAGATGACAAGAAGTAAGTGTAGGTTATTACATTTTATATTTGTTTTGAATTCAGAAATCTGCCTTTTTTTTAACTTGCAATTTAAACTACTAAAATTGATGCATGTTTTCAATCCACTTCTAGTTAGTTTCCTTATAGGATGGGCTTATTAAACATGGCATTGTCTCGTATGAAGTGACATTATTAGTAGAGAAAATGTTATTGCATTTTGTATCCCTACTTTGGAGAAAGTTGATTAATATAAGAATGTTATAAATCAAGGTTCCATTCTCTTTCTTTGTAGTACTACTACTAAAATTGGATTGCCCTGTCAATTTTCATTTTAAAGGGATGTCTTAGACATACAATGTATGCCCTATTCTAGGATTTGCATAACTAATGGTTCTGTATTACAAAAATTGATATGGTTGCTTGATGATGTTTTTTTTTGTATTACTAAAGATTTCACAATTTCATTTGGTAGCTGGTCTGTAAGATATCACAATTCGGTACCGGTTCATTTTCAAAAGGCCTTGGTTTTGTATAAAAGACATTGCAATAAGGAAGTATTGGTGTTGTCTGAATTACCAACTTTCTCAGCTGGGCAGCTGCAGTTTAGAATTTATAATTGCTTCTCACCATAAGGCTGACTTGGCTTTGAAAAGTACCTTTTGTTTGCAACTACTTATCAGTCACCTCATGCTGAATGTAGCATTATTTTCTCCTAGTTTCCAGGAAGTATATGAGCAACAAAAGGATCTCATTTTGCTAGGGGAGCGAGTTGTTCTTGCTACTCTTGGTTTTGACCTTAATGTGCACCATCCTTACAAACCACTTGTCGAGGCTATAAAGAAATTTAAAGTAGCTCAGAATGCCCTTGCGCAAGTTGCTTGGAATTTTGTAAATGATGGGTATGCAGTTGTTGTTGTCTTTATATTCATTTTGAATTCTCCATGAAGTGTATTTAATACACACCGGAAAGGGCTATGCAGGCTGCGTACTTCAGTTTGCCTGCAATTTAAGCCCCATCACATTGCAGCTGGTGCAATCTTTCTTGCTGCGAAATTTTTGAAAGTGAAGCTTCCTCATGATGGAGAGAGAGTTTGGTGGAAGAAATTTGATGTCACTCCCCACCAGTTGGAAGGTTCCTATACTTTAGTTTTGAATGGAACTGAATACTTGAGCGAGGCATTTGACGTTCATTGTTCGCACTGCATATGTGGACTTGTCATTAGAGTTCATGTTTATGACATCTGTTTGAAAATTTATATCATTATTGATTGTTCATTATGTGATCTTTTTGTATTTGTTATATTGTTACAGATGTCAGCAATCAGATGTTGGAAATGTATGAATAGAACCGTGCAGCCCCAGCTGGAAATGGAAATGAAACATAAGGGAACTCTGCTGGCATGCCAAGTCATCGAGCCCCTGTAAAACAATAGGGATCTGCTGAAGAAACGACAGGGGTAAATGGTCATTCTCAAGCATCTACATTTGGGAAGCTTGCTAATGCAACTTCGTCCCGCTAAGCAACTGGTCAGATGCCTATTGAAAAACAAACAACTTCTCAGAGAATAGTTATGAATGACAGTAAGGAGCTCGGAAGTAGAGACATGAAGATTTCTGCTGAGCGTCACGGTGATGCCAACAAGGACTATTGGCATCATGAGACGGGCAACGTTGCTAAACTTTCGATGGGCAGAGTAAATCATAGTTCGGAGGGACATGTTGAGAATGCTGAGAAATCTGAAGGTGGTGTGAAACTTGAAGGTGGAGAACGTCTTCTGACCTTAACTGAAGGCTCAATAGGATACTCACCAAATGATGCTATAAAAAGGATTGACAAGGACAAGGTTAAGGCCGCCCTTGAGAAGCGAAGAAAAGCCCCTCGTGATGTCTCAAGGAAGGTTGATGTAATGGATGAGGATGACTTGATTGAGAGAGAGTTAGAAAGTGGTGTGGAGTTGGCTGTGGAGGACGAAAAATCCAAACAGGAGAGAAAACACAACCGGTCCAAGCCTTTGCAGAGACACGAGGAATCTATCCTCCAAGATTATCTGAAAGAGAATGGTGTACATAGACCTGGTATCGGCAGTGAAGGTGTTGAATTTTCAAATATTAAGGTATAGGATTTATATCCTTATAAACGTGCTAGAAAGAGTTTATGTAATTATATACTACTTCAACATGTTTCTCTGTTGATTTGTTGTCAAAGTTTAAATACATGTCTAACGCGAGTCATGTTTTCTTGCAGTTGTTATTCTAGTTCCAACTCAAGAATTAGTTCTGCAAATGTCTCAAGTATGTGATGAGCTTGGAAAACTCTAAAAATTCAAGTCATAGGGACAACTGGTGGAACTAGTTTAATGGATTATATCATGGGACTGTATCATCCAATTCATATGCTTGTGGGGACTCCAAGTGTGATACTAAATTCAACATGGTGGAACTAGTTTTGTTTTAGAGACTTTTAATGTTCATTCTCTTACATGGTCATTTATTTATCATATAATGTTTAACTTATATCTCTATATAATTCATCTCAATACCCATTTTATTACAATGGGATACATAACTAATTTCTCCATAATTCTGACATTCTATTAAGAAATTGATACAATTTGCCAATGCATGACATTTGCTAATGAACTGGCTAAAATTTCATTTGCCAATAGCTTTTGTAACAGTCATAGGATTCTTTGGAACATATTTTTGAGCTGCATAACTTCTATGAAGTGGTTTTTTACTCTACTTGGACTCCTTCCTTACTCATAAGTCGATGACTATATTGGTAACTTCTTGAGTTTTATATTTGAGTTTTTATAAACCTATTTTGTGACAGATTGAACTATAGACTGAATCTATTGTATTCTCTAGTTTTTGTTCTTCCAGTTCAGGCCCATCTAAGTCATTCTCTTCATTAAGTTTTCTTACTCATTTTCTTTTATTCGTGTTATATTGAATTATGATTTGTATACATCTTCCTCTTCTATTGTTCAAGGTTTATCAGTTCCAAGGAGCAACAACTAAATAAATGAAAAAATTGAACTTGCTCTGCTTTATTACTCTATTATTGGTTTCCCATTTTGACTGTGGTTCTTCAGATGTTCTTGCTTCTTCCAAACCAAAATGTGCTAAGGCAAGTTTTTCTTCATATTTCTTCAAGTTTTCTTCTTTGCTGATCTTCTTTCTTTCTTTCACAGAATTCTGATGGGTCAATGTCTTCTCTACTCTTCTTTTTGTTTATTCAAGGTCACCATTTGCTATGAGTGGAAAAACAACATGTGTGGATGGCAAGGTTCAAGTCTTCTAGAAAGACCCAAATCTAAGATATTGGATTTTGGGTCCTCCCAAAGGCCAAAAGGTCAGTTTATTTTTCATGCTCACGGTGAATTGTTTGTAGTTTCTTAATATGGTACATCTAAATAATGAATTGTATGCATTGAGAATGTTGTATGGTAATGACAATGACATTTGACATCTAAATAATAGATTAGGGATTAATACTATTTAACATGCAATACAAATTTCTATCAGGATTGAGATCGGATTTGATAAATCTTACAGACCTAATTTGACTTAGGAACCTTGGATGTGGTGTGATAAGTATGTTTTTTTCTTGGACTTCCATCTATTCGTGCTACCAACTCACACCACGGCCGTGCTACCCTCAACCCACCATGGCCGTGGTGACCACCACGGTCGTGGTCTTTTTGGGCCATTTTTTTACCACCAACCTGACATTTAGCCATTTTAACCAACACAACCATTCTCTTCCACCACGACTGTGCTCACCCCTACCCACCACGGATGTGGTGACCACCACGGCCGTGGCCATTTTGGCCCACTTTTTACCACCAACCTGACATTTAGCCATTTTAACCAACATGAACGTTCTCTTCCACCACGACCGTGCTCACCCCTACCCAGCACGACTGTGGTGACCACCACGGCCATGGCCATTTTGGCCCATTTTTTACCACCAACCTGACATTTAGCCATCTTAACCAACACAACCATTCTCTTCAACCACGACCGTGGTCACCCCTACCCACCACGACCGTGATGTCTCACCACGGACATGCTACTCACCTAATCTACCTAGTTTTTCCACTGTTTTCCCCATTTTGCCCCATTCTGGCTATGTTGTATCTGGAGGGGGGCATGGCCATATGATAGATAAGGATAACAGCCAGCAGTTCGATGTGGCCATAATTCTGCTTCAACATCTGAAACACCAGAACATGCAATTTCAAAGGAAGATGCAGTAGTTTAGCAGCATGGGTTAGTTGGAATCCATGACAGCATAGGCTAGCATCACCAACGGGCTTAGGTAAGAGGATGAAATTGGTCATGTCACACTACAGAGCATGCAACTCTAATCGATTGGGTATTGTTGTAAAGATGAGGATCTAATCGTTGATTATTAGCAAGTGCTGTTTTTCGATACACCTGCTTGATGGAGTGATTGACCTCCCACTGTCCACACAACATGGATCTGAACCACACCATCACTTACATTAGCAGGGTTGAGATGGGATGTGCGAACTGAGAAAACATAAAAGACAGGAAACCACGAGTGCTCGTGGCAACTTGTGACAGTAAGGCAGCTGCAGGGCAGTAATGGCCACACGTGTCCAGTGAAAAGTCTGACAAAGAAACAGATCTTTTGACAATATTTTTTCTTTAGCTTAATCAATTTAAGTAACAATGTCACACCTTTTGGACCAGATCCATCAAGTTAGTGAAAATAGTAAACATTTGATTCACTAGACATAATATTACACCTTATAATAAATAACTTAAACATAATGTGCCATCTCGAATATAACATTCTAGGCAACAGATTGAAGAAATATAAGCAGTTGGTTTATAAAAAAGAGAGAACATAAATATATATATATGAGTTTCTGATATATAATGATTTGGTATAAGTACAAGATATATCGATGGATACCCTAGAAGTTTAATCAAGCACGTATTGAATACCTGATTTAAACATTGAGTTCTTGGTGTGAAAGACACTGATGAAGATGTGCTTGGTGTGCTCTGCATTTGAGGATGACTTTGTCGATTATTACCAGAAGTAGGGCACCAACTTTCAACTGCAAAGTCAACAATACATTAAAATTATATTTTGTCAATTATATACTACGGAATCTATCAAGTTAGGAAGGAACAATACGTTAAAATTATATTTATCTAATATTCTATGCAAAGTCAACAAAAAATACTCAGGAAAAACAAAATCTAGACCTAACTATAGAGCTGATCTAAGGTAATGACTGCTTTTCATGGTAGGATATCTCAACTTCAACGTAAATGAATAAACATTGTTCATAGTTTATTAACAGCAACAACATGCTTCCAAAAACATGAGACATCATTTGTAAGTCATTACCTATACATTAAAATTTGATTTTTGAAGATAAAAAATTTCTCTTGGGCCTAAATCAAGACATTACAACAATTCATCATACACCTCTATTTTCTACCAATTGACTAGTTTTAGTCTAACTCAGTCAGGACATAATGCATTTTAGAATGCCGCGGGGACTCCCAAGAACCCTCGCCCGTCACGGGCAGCCGCAGTAGATTCCAACCATGGGTTGGTGTAAAGCTCGAAACGGTAGCACGCGTTGGGCGAACAGCTGTGGTTAAACCAGGAAAATTCTGGTCCATACACGGTGATTCCTAGGTCCAGGCCCTCGCCGACCTGAACCTCAACATCGTTCTTCAATACAATCCATAGCGTCGCCCATTCCACATCGCCCCTGCCGTCGTATTCTTCTGCGGTAGTACTTTCTGCTTCGGATACCATTCCTCTAGAGCGTGACAAGATTGACGCCCATTCTGAGACGATGTTCACCATGTCATTTCCTTCACTCTCTTTTTGCTTTTCCTCCTCCTCACCATCCGCTCCCAGTAAGCCCCCGATTCGGCACAGACTACTGCACGATGGTAGGAGGCCAGCCCGCTGGAAGAAAATCAGAAGGCGGAGGGCGAGCCGGAGCTCCGTGTCATCGGCGGATGGCATGAGGCGGAGGAGGTGGCATTCGCCGCTGTCGCTGTGTCGGCCGAAGTCAAAGGTCATGCACGTCGTGGAGCAGTACCAAACAGCACCTCCGCAACAAGAGAGAGGAGCCGGGGGATTGGGGCACAGGACAGGGCGGAAGCAAGCAGAGCACTGGGTGGCGAGGAAGCGCGGGCGGAGGGCAGTGGTGAGAGGAAGGAGCAGTGAGGTCAGGTCTCATGGGGAAGTGCACGATGCGTGCGAGAGGGGGAAAATAGTTCTTGGGTGGAGGAACAAGGGTTTTTATTTTTATTTTTAATTTTGATTTACAAATATTATGTTTTCGAATAGAGGGAAGGGTTATGAGATGGAGGGAAACATTTGGCATGGTATTTTTCACGGGGTGATTAGTGAGTAATGTATTTGTGAGGGATTATTGTTCACATAAATGTTCTAAGAATGTTAAAAACACAGTTGAGGGATTTGGTCCCATATTTGAAGGATGAGCCCTCACAAATAGACATCATTATTCACGATTTTTGGTTCCTCACAAATGTTCTTCAACAAAGGCCAAATTTTTTATAGTGTATATGCTGTGGTGTTCCTGGCGGAGTCCACTATGATACAATACTACGGGATCGCAGAAGGTCCTCAAACTCCTGGCTTAAGTATTCTCCATCGTGATCAGATCGAAGTGCCTTAATACTTTTACCAAGTTGGTTCTATACTTCATTCATGAAATCCTTGAACTTTTCAAGGGCTTATGACTTATGCTTCATCAGGTACACATAGCCATACCTACTAAAATCAAAAGTGAAGGTAATGAAGTACTGACACCCATTTCTGGCATTATATCTAAAAGGCCCACATACATCACTATGTATGAGTCCTAATAGATCACTAGCTCTCTCACCTTTACCTGAAAAGGGAGTTTTGGTCATCTTGCCCAACAAACAAGATTCACATGTCTCTATTGATTCATAATCAAAAGAGTCTAGATAACCATCTTTATGGAGTCTAGAAATACACTTCTCATTTATGTGCCCTAGACGACAATGCCAGAGATATGTTTTGTTTGAGTCGTTGAGTTTTTGCTTTTTGGTGTTTACGTTGTATACACTTGTCTCCAAGTCTATCAAGTATAGACCATAAGACATAGGAGCACTGATATAAAAGATCCCATCTTTAGAAATGGAACACCTTCCACTTTTAATAAGAAATTCAAATCCATCTTTGTCCAAACAAGAGACGGAAATGATATTCCTATTTATGGAAGGTACATAATAGCAGTTCTTCAAATCTATTATTAGCCCACTTGGTAGAGTTAACTCATAGGTTCCTACGGCACTGGCGGCAACTCTTGCCCCATTGGCAACACGTAGTTCAACCTCGCCTTTCCCTAAAGGCCTACTTCTCATAAGATCCTTCACATTTGAACAAATGTGAGATCCGCATCCGGTATCAAGTACCCATGATGAAGAAGTAGTAAAGTTAATCTCTATCACGTATACACCAGAAGTAGAGATCTCTATCTCTGACTTCTTCTTCCATTGTTCCTTCCATCCTCTCCATGTAAAAGAAATTGGTTTGGCAAGAGAACACTTCTCTCCCTTACATACTTTCTTCTTCACTAATGCATTAAGCATACATAGAGTGGATTATAAGGCTCCTGGTATATCTGGATTGTGCAGAACACTTCTCACAGTCCTCAACCAGTTATGGAATTTATTCTCAATTAATTTGCCCATTTTAAAAGATGATTCTTTTGCCATTCTACAAGAGAAAATTTGCATTTGTCAAAACCCTTTTGATTTGATTTGAATAAAATTTGACGATAGTTAATTAGGCCTTTAATTAATTACCGCTCCCACTATTTTGATTCAAATTGACAGCCCTCACCATCAATTCGGAAGATTGTAGCATACAATCTTCTAGTGGGTCAAGATCCTTGAATCCTCTAAGCCATGGACCGGCGTTGGCTGTCACCCACAACTCAGATCTTCCGGGTAGGAAACTCTTACCAATTGCATCATATGCAACTCTTGATGAATGAACATGCGCAACACCTTGCCATGAACATTCTGTGCCTCTGGGCTTCGACACTCTAAGAATCACCAGTTAAGTCTAACCCAAAAGCCGACGCGGTAAACATGCACCCTGCTTTGGCAGAACCTACATGTCGACCCTTCACACTTCCAAAAGATAGATGGCACACCACGCTTTGGCATAACCTATGCTTGGTCGATCAAGTTTGCCATGTGTTTCGCTAATGGAAGGCGTATAAGACTTAATATTTTAATGAGGGATTTGGTTTTTATATACATATATATATCCAATCACCACAATATATAGTACGTATCATATACATGCTGTCTAACGGAAGACACAAAGATGGTTAGACACTCGGTTTGTTAGTGAGAGGTCCCAGGATCGAGCCTAGGCCACGGGATGAATAGAATGGCCAATTTTTTTAAAAAAAATCATATACATGCTATATCCCACAGAAAACATGCAAAATGATAAAAAGCAATGATTATGGCTATCCTATTGTGATTCCTCGAGCCAAGAGGAATCACAGTCATCTAGGTCTACATCAAATGCAACCATTACAAGATGAAATCTGTGCCTGCCTTTCTGGGATTGATCATCTCATCTCCATGACCGATCAGATTGCCATCAGGTTGGTTGCTCGGTTGCCACCAGTCGATCGACTGTTGCCTCCATCCGATCGGTTCACCGGTCATCATGTATCTCATCAGGTCGCCACCCGCTCGTCTCGCTCCTAGAACCGGCTGTCGGGATCACCAACCGATCAGTTCACGCCTTGAACCAATCATCTCAAGTATCATCAGGTCGTCCATTTTTCTTTGACATAACAAGAAATAAAATCTATCCTATTTACAATTGAATTGTGAAACCCCGAGTTACATTCGGGGGGAGCAAAGGTAGGAAAATAATTTTCGAATTATTTTGAGTTACATCAGGAATAGGAGAAGGGAATCGGTGCGCAGACCGAGATGCAAGCAACCACACAAACAACCACACAAACAACCACACACAGATATAGGGGTTTATAGGCCATAAATATGCTACACATCCACCACAAAACTCGTTTAAGGGCGACGCGTATCGAGTGCATTAATATTACATATCGTATATGTATATTTGGGATTTGTGGATTGGACATGCATAAAGTCGATATTATTCGCATCGCATGCAATAAATAAAGGCGACATACCAAAATCGATCATATCGATAATCCTAAAATATAGAACAGTTGACGTGGCTCTGATACCACTGTTGGGTTTTAGAGGAGGCATAGAAGCAGCGGAAATAAAAAAAATTCTCCCCAAACCCAGAACAAGAGGAATCACGTCAACGTCTATATAATAGGAAAGATGGTTTGTGAATCATACCTTGTCCCGAGGCTTGCTCAACGACAGTACCTCGCGCCTTGCGTGGTCTTCACCTCTGGTCTTGGACTGTGTCTGTGCAGCTCCTGGTCGCACCGGGACTGAAGATTCCTCCTCCTACCAGACTGTCAGATGACAGTTGTCCTCCTGAGCGGAAGTGACCTCCCGCCTCTGAAGTAGTCCACACGGATCACCTGGAACTCCACACTCCTTGTCCCACAAGGAAGTGGAAGGAGTCCCACCCTCCTGTTGACGTACTAGTCACCAACACACTCTCCTACTGCCAATTGCAACTACAGTTGGCTTTCCCTTGCTGCACCTCCCTTTGCGGGAAGCACTTGCTCGGGCTCTCTCTCGGTTACCAAAACCAGAGAGAACGACAACTTTGCAGAGCAACCGGCTTGCACTGAGTTGTACTCTGAGAAGACCCCAATACCCCTATATATATAGGCGGGTCATGGGACAGGGTTCTCTGTGCCCGGCAATATGGGACTAAAAGCAGGAGTAGAAGAGTTCGGAATTTTCCACAAAAGCAACCAACTCGCAACCTGAACCGGTCGGTTGGAGCACCAACCGATCAGTTGGGACACCTCAATCGGTCAGTTCACAAGTGAACCGGTCGGTTGGTGGTCCTAGTCGATCTCGGATTGACTTTCCTTCTAATTGGTATCAAATACCAATCCATGATCCAATCAAATTGGGCAAGTGAAACTCAAGGAAAATTCTCACCAATCCTACTTTCCCAAGTTGCTCAGTTGTACCAGTTGAATCGATCATTTCAAACTTTGAAGCAATCAGTTCACCCTGATCTTGAGCTGATAGGCTCAACACTTGAGCCGACCGGTTCACCAAGCTCAACCGATCGGTTCATCACATGAGCCGATCGGTTGGGAGTGCAGATTGTGCAGAATCAGTCAATTGTGATTTCAATCAATCTGATACTCCAATCAATGCGTCCAACACCTTGAACATTATGATATTGAGCTATCAATTGAGTGAGTGTTTAATTGAACTAGTAAACTCCTTTAGTAATCAATCTAAACATTGCTTGTGGACAAAATTGCTCTTCCAGGTTAAATCCTATGTGTGTGACCCTGCAGGTCCATTTCACGTTGGTAGTGAAAGTCCATAACACTTATGACTTCACAAGCAAAGAGCGGTGCCTAGTCACACATCATTGCTACCCAAGTGAAATAGAAAGTTGGAGAACAACTTTCAATCCTACAATCCGTGAATGGCGTTATAGTGAATGTATAATTCCTTTGTCACTGATATCCAGAATGAACTTGAGGCATGGAACAGTCATCCTGTCAATGTTCATTCATTTCCTTGATCTCAGAGTAGACCGAGTGAGATGTGTGTGACATCAATATCACATATTAATTCACACGTGCATGCGCATGCCTTTCTCAATCCTACTCATCAAGTGGCCAAGGATATCAAACTCCCTCAGGTGGGACAAATCCCATATCTATCACTCACCCCTCAAAAGGCCCATGTGTCAAAGCCACCCAATCATCATCTTTATAACAACCCATGTTTCAGGACTACGGTTGATGATGTCAAAGTGTACCCAACAACATGTGTTGAGTGTAGTGATTTTAGGTCTAAGAATCACACTCACCACCATCACTGTGAGAGCTGACTGTGACTACCAAGTCGTGGTTCCATGTGTCACTCTCACGGTGGGTCTGTCCGGTACCTTGTTCTCTAACAAGTACCTATGTGCTTGGTTTGATATCATTATATCATGACTAATGAGATTCTGTCATCAACCAATACACAATCTAGTCTTTAGTGTTATTGATGTCTATGGTTATTTCCACAATAACAACCGACTAGGGACCAAACAAGAATGTATACTCTTAACATCCATATGATGTCATCATTTAGGTCATGAACCTAAAAGCATACGTCATTGAGTAAAACCATTCTTTAGACATCTATCATGTTACACCATCATCTCAGAAACAGTTTAAACATATAGATTGGAAATTGCCTTTTATTATTATTCAAATCATTTACAAAGTATCCCATTACAATCATCATATGACTTGCTCTATGGGCATACATACCAATAGATGTGACCTAAGTGGATGATAGTGGCTGCCTCATGCATGATCCCTAGAGGCTGATGATATCTTTATTGCCCTTAGAGGAACCAAACCCTAGAGAGAGGATGATGCTTCTGGTACCTATGTGACTGTGGTATAGGTGTTTACCTTTTAAGATAGGAAGAAGAGTTCCTTAGACTTGGAGAGGTTTAGTAACAGGTTGTGAGGCATTGTACCTTGTTGGTTGTCCTTGAGGAGGACTAGACTCCGAAGTGTTGCTCGAGTAGAAGGATGACAGGAAGTGTGTGTCATGACTTATGCATGCCTGATTCGTGGTTAATAGATTGAGCATGTAGTTGGTCATCAAAAAGTGAACCTCGGGTTCCTAGGCCTAAGAGGGGAAGTGGTGTACCAGATCCTCAGGAAGAGATTTGAGTTTCCATATATTCGAGCATGGTACCCCTCATGTCTAGAGGAAAGGGAAAACCCCATAGGTTTGAGGTATGTTTGATGAACCTCTCACAGATAAGTGGATGACATGGGAAGGCATGATCGTGATCCAGTGTTGAGGGTGAGAACAAGTATGACCCAACATGGTGTAGTAGGTGGTCAGCTTGTTCCTTAGTATCTTGCTAGGGTTAAGCATGCTCATGTGGATGTATACCTGAGGCATAAATGTGTTTGTGACATTTGTTATCAAGAGGTGTATTTTCCTGACATCCTGGGAGAAGGACCTTTTATAGGGTGTATACCAGTTTTGTTGGTTTAAGGTAACCTAATGAGGTCTCATAGGATCTTGAGAAACTAATTGAAAAGTACATGGTATGAGGATGAACCTGTAGACCCATAGATAACCATCTCTAAGTGCATGTGGATGTGTTACCATGGGGGTAACCGATATGGGGCCTGGCCAAGGTAGGCAGGTCACCATGACCCTTATGAAAGGATGAAAGTCAGCCCAGGAACACAAAGAGAGATGATGAAGGCTTGGGTAAGGTTCTAAGTTGAACATGTACTATAAGAGAGTCCTAAGACTATCCTAGGGTCAGGTAGGGATAAGACCGATGGAAGTAGGAGTTGCCTAATTCCCTAGTTGCGCATGACCATACGGTCGGGAGGTAACAACTATCATTGTCTGAGGGCCATGGTTTAGGAGATTGATCACCTTCATGAACTCATGGGACCCAAAGGGCAGATGAGTAGGGCACTCTCTGGATGCATAAGGGAAGAGGGATGACCCTAAAAGTGCTGGCACCCTATAGACCTAGAGGAAATGACCAAGGATTGTGTGGTGACCCAAGTAGGTTCAAAACTAGTTTTCCATAGAGGTAACTTTGATATCAAGATGATTGTGATGTAGAGACATAAGTTGCACGTTTCAACTTCAATTTGAAGGTGTATTGGCAATGTGGGATGTATCATCTCTACTCTTGGAATAGGAAGAACTTTGTGTTTGGACGACCACCAAATGCTTATTTCCTTTTGTTATGGGAGGGAGAGATGGGACAGTACACATGTCATACACCAAGGATAAAAGATGATGCAAGTTGGAACGTTGCTACGAGGTATGAGGACAGAGATGATAACATACCCTGGTAGAGTGAATGATACATGGATGGTTTGCAAACAATAAAAGGAATAATGTAGTCATCTTATGAGGATGTTTTTATCATGAGCTATGAGTCATACAAGGTTGAATTCAAAAACCAAGAGGATGAGCTCAGAGTTTTCTCGATGAAGATAGACTTAGAGATGAGATGAGATAATAAGTGGAATACATGAAGGTGTATGTCTTTGACTTTGCCTAACACCTAAGGATGTGAAGTGGTAATAGATACTCTGGTTAAGATATAGCTGCCTAGTTTAGCTAGAGGCTAGAGGAAGTAGAGGTTGCTAAGCTAACCCTAGGATTGAGAAAGAAGATATGTTTGGCTAACACTCAGATGTAACAAGCTCCGTTGAACAAGTTAGTAGTTGTTTGGTTAGCCAGCCTAGGCCTTGATGTAATGAAAGGATGGCGATAAAACCTCAGATACACCTCTTTGGATAGGAAGGTAATAAAACCCTAATGAGAGTGGTTTAGGGTTTCCGAGGAATCAATCTTGAGGAATCATGACATATAGGAAATCAGATCACCATACACCATGGTACTACTGAGATAATGAGTCATAGCAGTACTATGGATGTTGGAGATGAGGCTGCATGTGGTATGTTGCCATGCATGAAAGAAGGTGAAGGATGAGCATCGGTAACCCAGTGCATTGATATAGATGGTAAATAGTTCCTGAGAGGGAATGGGAGTTCATCACTATGGATATTGTGATAAGTCTCCCCTAGACCAAGGAAGGTCAAGATGCAATGCGGGTTATGGTAGATCACCTTACCTAGATGACATGAGAAATAAAGTGTATTGTCAAGGGACAGATCGGGTTGAACTACATATGAGAGAGATGGTTCAACTACACCATGAGGAGAGTGTAAAAGTTCTTGAGTGTAACCTAAAGGTTCACTTCCGTGAGGTGGAAGTAGAAACATGAAGAACTCTATGATAGTACAGTTTATCACCCCTAACTAATGGTTAGTATGATCCAGACTAAAAAGGGTCTGATGAGAGCATGTGTGCTTGTGTAGGGTGATATCTAGAGACAGTTCTTGTCCTATGAAAGACGTGATGATAACCACCATAGCCAGTATCGGGATTTAAAGAAGCTCTGTAAGGGAGGTTGTGTCGGTCACCACTTCAGTAAGGTGTTGTTGGTGAAAGGAGCACGTGATGGTTAGAAAAGGGCCACAATGTGTAGATGAAGTCACTACAATGGCTGAAAGGAGCCTAGAGACAATGGGAGTCATGAGAGGATGCAAAGTAGACTGACATGTAGTTCACTATGGGAGAATATGTGACATGAAAATCCAACCCCTCTAAGCTATAGCTAAGAGAGCTGAATCCCCGATGCATGGGTTCTTTTGACATGGTTTGGTGGGGGAAGGTTAAGTTTGATCTTACCCCATAGGATAAAGTAATGTGTGAAGAGTTCCATGTGTCCAATTTAGAGCACTATGTGAGGTACCCAAGACCATGTGTTGAGCAATGAACCTAGTGAGCCCCAAGGGAGGCTGAAATGACCTGAGTCACCTTTGCAGTTTATAGACGCCAGAGTGAAAGAACTCAGAGAAAAGAATATGTGATGATAAATGTTTTTCGGAAGCGCCATGGGTAAGGTAAAGACACATAGGGGCCAATGATGGACATGGAAAAGTTTTATCCTAAATTGTTTGCTTGCTTGATAGAATTTTGAGGACAAAATTTCTATAAGAGGGGAAGGATGTTACAATCCCAATTCTTGGGTTCATTGGGTGAGAAATGTAATTTATCATATCAAAAATATTTGGACAAATAATGATACAATTTGTTTCGAATGAATGGGTTTCATTTACAATAGCCTTGATGATTGTGTTGTGGGCTTTATTGGCTATTGGGCCCAATAATAAGGAAATTCAATTAATAAATGAATACTTGAGTTTTTGAGAAAAGAATGAGGTAGAAACCTCTAGAAGACAAAAGAATGTAATCCAAAGATGGATTTCATGCCTCTTGGGTTCCTTGGGTCCCAAGGAATCCAATGTTGCATAGAAAATACAATAAGAAAAGAAAAGATCAATTAAGTATTTTTGTTTAAGAAAGAAATTGAAAATAATGATAAAATGTGGAAAATAAATGGAAAGAGGCGTAATTGAGTGATTCTTAGTGGAATTTTGTATTCCAAGGATTCCTAATGTTAAAAGAAATAACAATGAGGAAAATAAAAGAGAAATCCTCAAAAAGAGATTTTTTTAATAGGAAATAAACAAGATAATGATAAATAATGCATGTAGATGCATCTAGAAGGATAATAAGTATCCTTGAGAAGGAATTTCGAAATAATAGAGTGTCTTGGGATCCAAGGAGTCCCAATAAAAAGAAAGAGAGAGAAAATACCAATAATAGAACATAAGAGGATAATACGATGCATAATTAATGAATTTCATGGTTTTGTTAAAGAAGTGGTATTTTCTACTAAAGGAAACCATATTTTCGTGCCAATGGGACAAAAGGCAAGTACCAAGAGAATAAGTGTAAGGATTTTCGAAATCCTATTTATCCCAAGAATATAGTTTATCAAGGATGTAATGAGGAGAGAGGAGAATTACTTCTCCTTGAAGGAATATGATTCCTTTTGAGGAGGGACTTCATTTCTTTGTGGCCAAACCTTTTTAGGGCATTGAACCCTCCCCTATATAAGGGGTAGAGCCTTTGGGTTGAGTTTGAGAAGGATCCCACACACCGCTCTCTTTCTTCCTTCTTCTTCTTCATCTTCTTTGACAAACCCTACTCATGAGAAGTTCCGCTAACCCTGGAGCACAGAGGGGCCGTGGAGGAGTTACAATGAGGGCGTGCTGCTCCCACGACAACTAGAGGATGCACGGTGGTTGTTCCCCTCCTCCTAGCTGTGCGCAGCTGCAGTTGCACGTCTGCATAGGGCAGCCGTAAGTTGATGATTGCAGAGCCCAGTCCCAACACCTCGGCCCTATCTTTACACCTCCGCAAGTTTGACAGAGGGTGGCAGATTCTTTGGGAAGGTCGCTGATGTCCCTAGGGCTCGAGGAGGCAGAGGAGGAAGCCCCTGGAGCTACTGACTGCCGACAGCGCTAGGGTAGCGTGGGGTTGAAGAAGGAGGGCGACGTTGGACGGTTCTGCCCTCTGGGGGCTAAAAGGGACAATCTTTAAGTCTAGGGCAAAACTGACATTTGATTATGTTTTCCCAAACTAGTGAGCTTTGCATGGGAACAAGGCTACGTGGCACCTCCTGATTGGCCCACGTAAAGTTTTATTGCAAAATTTATAACTAAATGGTGGTAACTCCGATGATAGCAAATAATATATGAATTTTTCTAAAAAAAACACGAGGAATGCAATAAAAAAATAATTGAAGATTAATTCCCCTTGCAATTCGAAAAGTAGTGTAAGTTATCAACTTTAATGATTTAATGATTAAGAAACCTTTTTTTGAGATGATTAATGTATTTAATGGGTTTAATGGATGATTAAAGCCGGTATTAACCTATTAATGATAAAAAGGAACATTAGGAACAAAAAGGATGAACTTTGCACAAAATTGGTCTATTTAGAGTTTCATGTGCATAAATATGTTTTAATGGGCCTTGAAACCATAATATTAATGAATGGGACTAATAATGGCTTTAATTGATCAATTTCATGATTAAGGTTGAGATAAGTAAATCTAAGCTATTTTGAGTTTAAAAGTTCCTAATTAGAGGTAAATACCCTTAATATAGTAATTAGGGTTTTCTAATGAATAAAAGGTGGATTTAATGATATATAGAGTTCATTTGTGAATTAGGCCATAATGAACTATGAATTGATGATAAATGAGTATAATGATCTTGGCATGGATTAAAAGGATAAATATGGTAGTTTTAATATAAAAGAGGCATAATGGGCTTAATTAATGTTTAAGTGTGACTTTAATATAAAATTAGGGTTTGTAAGTAATTGTATAGGATTAGGGTTTAAAATAGTAAATGAAGTAAACCCTAATTGCAAATGAAACCCTGAAATGGATACGGAAACCTTAGGAAGAAATTTCAAGTTGAATAGAAAGAATATTGATAAAGTGTGTAGTAAATAGAGTACATGCATTTTTTAGGATTGTTGATTGTGTGGTTGAACTACTTGCTTGGATTGCTTTCTTGGTTGGAATTGATATTAGCTTGAGAAATCTACTGAACAGGTATGTAGTTACACTTATGAATATCTCGACTTAGTTTTCTGAGGTTTAATGAAGTTTTCATCGATGTCAGGAATTAATTGTTGGATGATTTTAATTCATGCAAACTATAATGTGGATATGACTATCACATAAGATATGTGTCTACTAGCTCAGATCTTGGTCCCCTTTGTGGCTTATTAGTTGACCTAGTACATGGCTACCTATGGGGCAGGTCCATCAAGTCATTGGATGACTTAGCACATGGCTACCAATGGGGTAGGACAATCAAGTCACTTTGAGTTAGATATTGGGCTACCTTTGGGTAGTGCCATGCGACTCTATTACCCTATGTTTTGGCTACCTGTAAGGTAGGACCATGGGGGGGTAGAATCTACCTAAAGTGAGGTAGCATGCAAGTCCACTGCAGGGACAACAATGAGATAGGGGATAGGTAAGGATTGAGTAGTATGGTTTAAAATGTAATATTGGTTGTTAAATGATAATTGGCTGATTACATTGTTAATATAGTTGGACGATTATTGTTTCCCCCACATACCAGCTTCTTGCTGACCAATGTTTTGTTTGTCGACATTTTAGGTACAAATGAAAAGAACAAACAGTAAAGTGACATATGTGGAATTAAATGAGAATTAACGTGCAAAGGAGGATTAGTTAGATTAGTATCTTCATGCATAGAAGTTTAGAAATCCAAGTTTTCAAAAGGTATGCAAAGTTTAAATTTTTAATACAGCTTTCCAGTTTAGTTTAGTAGAATTTAATAATTGTTTTTGATTATTTGTCAAACCTTTGATCCTGTGAATTGGGATAACAACTCTGACCTTCTGGTCTCCCTTAATTGGGGGTTACCGGGAGGCGGGGTCGTTACATCATCCCAATCCGAAGCCAACTGTCTAGTTGGATATCTTGCTCACTCCCACGATCCGTGAAGTGGTGGAGGCAAACATGGCCTCATCCTCCCCACATCTCAACCCCAATCTACTGGAGGTTGAGGACAAGTACACAACCCTCAGATCTGTAATCTACTTCCCATATTAAAGCTTAGAACAGGAGAACTTGTGGCATCTTAAGGTTTTTATGCGCGGCCACTAGATCACAAATCTAGGGTGCATAAGAGGCCATGCAGCCCGAACCAAAACAAAAGGGGCATGACATAGATTAAAGATCACCAACTTAGGTCCAAAACACATCAATATGCATGTGATTTCACCAAAATCAAACCTCCATAAATTCCTCTAGGAATATTTGATTGGCACCAAATTTTAACCATAGCTTCCTTACCTCTCGAGCTACCTTCTACTAAAATTTGGTGACAAAACTAAACTATTTGATCATTCTGTTAAATTCCTCAAAAAGGCATTAAGAAGAGACATCTTAATCATGATGTCAACCTCACATCAACATGCCTACTTTGTCAAAAGCTTAGAACTCTTAATATAACTCAACCATATGATTTCAATTATGTCTTTGGACATTTAGGATTCCAAAAGTCTACTCCATAACATCCTACACACCTTAAAAGAGATTCTGTCCTCGGAATTAAGCCAGAAATCCAATCTTTCACAATTAGTTTGATATTTGATGCTGATTAATGAATATAGTGATGATCTAACAACCTATGTTGACTAAATGGTAACTAATGATGGTGGATCAAGTCTCCAAAACCTATGGTGAGTTAATTACATAGTTGTATCATCAATTAAGCCTTAGACCAATGCTTTCTTATGTAACTTGATGCAATGGTCAGACCTATGTTGTAATTGATGGTTTTAATATATGAACTTTACCCAATGGTCAAGATATAATGTTTATTCCTCCAATAAAGTGGAATGATGGCTAATGTAATATGTTGGTGCTAATAATGTGATTTAGATGGTTTCCATTATATGATCAACTTAAGGAGCTTACTTGTTGACAATGGATGGCTTGTTTTAAATGAACAGTCAATTGTGGGTTTTACCCTACTCTCAGTGGAACTTTTTGTGTTGTTAATCAAGGGATGTCTAGGGTTAGATGGTGAATATTTATAGAGCACAAATCAATGACTTTATAGGTGGTTTATCTAAGGTTTTTACTTATGTAAACAACCAATGGTCTTATCTTTTAAACATCTAATGATTCTGGGTGACATGGAGGTATGGTGATATGGGTTGAATGATGATGGAACAAATGGAGGGTTACCCTTAATAAGGTAGTCTTACCTATTCACTCATATGAATAGAAGGGATGATAATCACATTGAGTTGATATGTAACCCTAATTATGTATAGCTTGTTATACCAAGCTTTAATATAACTAAATGATGGTAATTGGGTATGAATAGTCCTTGAATGACTAATACAATCATGAAGTACTATGTTAATGTTGTTGAAACCCTAGTATGCTATAACCCAATGCTTATACCTTGATTTATGTGTGGGTTCATACTTGAGAATAGTATGGAATTTGATGGTGATGCTTCACCTTATACATCTATGATCCAATGGGGATGTCGTGAGTTAGGGTTTGGGTATAAGTGATGATTAGTAACATTAATATAAATTATCTTGTTGAACCTAACTCTAATGCAAATAGATAAAGATGAGTATTCATGTTTAACAAATATGTATATATTTTAAAGATTTTTTATAATAAAAACTTTCAATTAGACCTAGGAAACTATCATTATAGCTCATGAGTTATTCTTTATATTTTAACTAAGATAATGGGAAATCTTTTGTTCTTATTTTTTGTTAAAATTTGATAGTGGACTCAAAGTTACTACTATTATAACTGTACAATAATGTACTTCTACAAGGATACATTGATTTTAACATGTCGGGAGAATTAATTAAATTATAAGATTATGAAGATAATGCACTTATGCTACTATCAATTGGCCCAATCTCTCATGCAACATCTATTTTTAATCTTGTCAAATAAGATGATTTATATCATCTTATAAGAAATATATGTGGTTAAAATAATATTAATAATACTACCAAAGTATTAGTGGTCATGTGTATCTTTTTAGTAGATATTATTAACAAGACACCATATATAATATGAGATATTTCTACTTTTTGTGTCATTTCACTCACACAAATTGATATTAAAATGTTCACACTTCATTTTTATAAATATTAATAAATAATTCCATTTCTTGATATTTTAACTAATACATGATATATATACCTCATGTTTCAAATAGAGGTATTTTGTGGACGGCATCACCTACTATGATATCCATAAGTGTATATAATGCTAAACTCTAGGATGAGAGTATACTATCTACTTGTTTTATACAAGAAAAAATAGTTATTCTATAGAGCATATGTCTAGTATTCTTTTAAACAAGCATGTGTGATGTGTAATCCAATAGTTATGCAATTCAAGCAAAAAATGAAATAAACTTCAACTCTTTCATTTATAAAAATAATGCAATATATATGACCAGTACACTAAATGATTAACACCAATCATACCGATCCATGTCAATACGATGCACTCAACACAAAAATTTTCTTGAGGAACATTTATAGATCCATGATGGTGATCACACAAGTGCAAAAATGATTAGTTCATCGATAACATTTATGTTAAAATCTAATTTAATTTTGTGGTGTTTCAACAAGGAATTATTTTGTTAGATGTCACAATTGAGGCTACATTTGATGATGTCAATTATGTTAGTTGCACAATAATTTTTTCAAGATTAAAGAAAAGGAGACCCCCCTTGAGTTATGAATTCTCTAAGTTATAAGAAGATTTTCTTATAATTCAGCACCCCAAGTTCAAGATTATCATATATGAATTCATACCAATGTAAGTGTTTACATCATAAAAATTAGACAAATGATACAAATTTCATATTTGCAAAAGTAAGAGAAAATCACCAAGTCATGTAGTTTTAATCATGTTTAACAAGAGGGCAAAATAATTGTCAAAAAATCTAAAATATAAAGGTTGAATGCTAAATCTGTGCTTGTAATATTTTTAAATAAATTTTATGGTAATATAAACCACTTGAGAAGCAAATTTTGCATAAGTAATGCTGCATTTTAATTTGACAGGAAAAAAGTTGCAAGGCTTAAACCTATGTAAAGTACCTTGTTTGAAGCCAGAGCGTAACATAATTTGTAAAAAAACATACTAATTATTATAGTCAAACATTTATTATTTATGGCTAGTCTGACAAATAAAGAGAAGGTAGATAAAAAGTGGAATTTTTATCAAATAAAAAACAAATTTATATATAGTTTGCTTGACTAAAAGCATCCACAAGAATGCAAATTTGAATGTATGAATATCCAACACTGGTGGAATATCGATCTTTGTGATAAAAATACACTCCATAAAGGGTAGCATGTTAGTTAAGGTACTTCAATATTTCAAGTTGGAGCATATATGATAAGTAAAAATTAAATAAACACAAACACTTACGTTTGATTGTCCTGAAATAAAAGTTTGGTACTGCTTTCACACTTCACATAACCTGCACAACAAAGTGAGATAAATAAATGTCTATTTCAAACTTTTTATTATTGTCCTCTTCAATTGAATGTTATGACAGCCAAGTGTCCACGTTTTGAAACCAATGGTGTAATCCTTGATTTTGATCAAAAAAATATTTCATTGTGGAAAACTATTTTAATTGAAAAGGCTAAATATTGAAATAAGACAAAGGTATAAGTCGAAAATGAAGTTATCTAATAAACAGAAATGATGCGGATACGTTGTCACTGCATCGTAATATAGTATGCGTATAATTGTTTAAACTGTTTACGTAGATAGAGCACACCTACTAAGTATTCTTATGCCGAATAAACAATGATGATGTCTAGTTATATTCGTGATAGATTTTCTTTATGTGTCAGTGGCTAGAAACCATACCAAGATGCAGAATGACTTTGCGATGAAGAACAGGCGACATGTTTGCATGCAAGAAACCCAACTTGTCACCTTTCAATCTGCAAGTACATGACTATATCACGCAAGCTCAGCGTAACGCTGCTCATGGTTGATCATAAAGTTTGCAGTACCAACACAACATGTGGACTAAAACAGACAACCATTACTTGATTTACATGGCAATAGCTTTGTAAAAGAGGGAGATCAACATTTACCATGAAACAATAAAAGTGATGATACTTGAGAATGTGACTGAACGTTCTTCAGATTTCACCATCATATATATCAGGAACACTGACAACAGTTCTGCTACGTAAATTTCTCATCCTCTATATAAAAGCCATTGTCTTATGGCTGGGTAATATTGCCAAGTTTCAGCCAAGACGAAGGCAAAACGTGTTAGATGAAAATGTCAAAAGGGCTTTGACAAGATATCAATTGATTGTAGATATTTATTCACGAGCAATCTATTCATCAATGGGATACTGAAGCCGGCAAGGGAATAGTCCGGTTGGCGAATTCTGCTGGTCCCCAATAAAGGGACACGGTTCAAAACCACACGGGAAAATAATTTACCACGCTATCAGTTGTCCGGCCTCCGCCACGGAGGCGAAAAATCTTTCTCTCTTAATATATATATATATATATATATATATATATATATATATATATATATATATATATATATATATATATATATATATATATATATATATACTACTATAAAAAGAGTGAGTTTGATGAGGGCCTAATGGCCCTTTAATATCCAAACTATCAAAGGAAACACTATTTTGGGGAGGAAAGCGGAAGTTGATCGGGGGAAGACGAAGGCAAAACGTGTTAGATGAAAATGTCAAAAGGGCTTTGAGAAGATACCAATTGATTGTAGATATTTATTCACGAGCAATCTATTCATCAATGGGATACTGAAGCCGGCAAGGGAATAGTCCGGTTGGCGAATTCTGCTGGTCCCCAATAAAGGGACACGGTTCGAAACCACACGGGAAAATAATTTACCACGCTATCAATCGTCCGGCCTCCGCCACGGAGGGCGAAAAATCTCTCTCTTAATATATATATATATATATATATATATATATATATATATATATATATATATATATATATATATATATATATATATATACTACTATAAAAAGAGTGAGTTTGATGAGGGCCTAATGACCCTTTAATATCCAAACTATCAAAAGAAACACTATTTTGGGGAGGAAAGCGGAAGTTGATCGGGGAAAGACGAAGGCAAAACGTGTTAGATGAAAATGTCAAAAGGGCTTTGAGAAGATATCAATTGATTGTAGATATTTATTCACGAGCAATCTATTCATCAATGGGATACTGAAGCCGGCAAGGGAATAGTCCGGTTGGCGAATTCTGCTGGTCCCCAATAAAGGGACACGGTTCGTAACCACACGGGAAAATAATTTACCACGCTATCAGTCGTCCGGCCTTCGCCACGGAGGCGAAAAATCTTTCTCTCTTAATATATATATATATATATATATATATATATATATATATATATATATATATATATACTACTACTACTACTACTACTATAAAAAGAGTGAGTTTGATGTTGCGCTCTCCTTGATTCACTCTCTTCTCTCCTTTTTTCAAAAAATTTTGCTCCTATAAATATTTATTTTCACACTTATTAACTTTTATTATCTTTAATTCTACCGAACAGTCAGTTTGTCGTCTTTGGTTTCTAGATCTAGTTTGGGATATAAATTTCTAACTGCGGCATTTTTATAGGGCAGCAGCTATTTATTATTTAAACAAGTGGTGCAACAAATACTGTACCGTTCAAATTTATTAACTAATAGTAGTGTTTGCGAAACTCGTCAGAATCGGCGGAAATCTTGTGCCTACACCCATCAGTTCCATATTTGTTCTATATTAACACATTGTAGTCACATCGTTGCGGGATTGTGTCTACAACTACCATAATGATACAACCACGAAGCAAAAGCATGGACACCAGCAATAATAAAAACCTGCAACGTTAAGACGAACCTTTATTTTGTAAGGAAGCAGACACCAACATTATAAACCACAAGATGGTAGACCAGAAAGTCCATACAAACTAGAACAAGCTATGAAAACCACATACACCACCCTGAGCAGCTGCATGGAAGCGGCCGCCGCCATCCGCAAGTATTGAGGGATCCGGATGCGCAAGTGGGTGGCGGAGATCCGGGAAGCGAATAAGCGGTCGCAGATCTGGCTGGGATCCTACTCGGCGCCCGTGGCGGCCGCCAGGGTCTACGACACGGCGGTGCTCTACCTGAGGGGGAACTCGGCCAGGCTCAACTTCCTCGAGGAGATGAACAAGGAGCCCGAGGCTGCCGGGATGTTGCCGGGTTCAAGCGGTGGGCTCTCAGCGACGTCGATCCGAAAGAAGGCCGCTGAGGTTAGGGCGAGGGTGGATGCGCTACATGCTGGCGGAGCTGGAGCGGGAGCAGGTGGTGCCCAGCAAAGGTAGGGGTAGCACTGCAACAACAACAACAACCGGGTGAAGAAGGAAGAGGACATGGATTACGATGATGACGATGATATTCGTTTGTCTGGGCCTCTGGCGGCGAGTAAGGGTACGTCTACAACTACGACTACAGCTATGCCGTGGAAGAAGCCGGACGTAGCCGAGTCCAAAGTGCTCCGACGACGAGGAATACAGCGTCGTCCCGGCCGCGAACCAGGTTACTGATCTCTTGGTATCCAGCCTGACTCAAGTCTATCCGGGATGATCTGCTGATGCTAGCCATGGCCATCAGATCTAAAACGCCTCTGAATCTGCTGTATCGAACTCGCTGTTCTGGTTGTGTCTAGAAAAATCTTTGTCATCCGTTCATCCAAAAACCACCTATAAAAAAAAATTAAAGGAGTATATGTAAATTTGGAGCCCCTATAAAAACACAACTCAGATCTGTTATTGCGGAATGCTGTTGCAAACGCTGTTCCAGATAATCCTAACCAAACATTAAACTCAAAAACATGATAGGATTCAATAGGATTGTGTAACACAGTTGGTATTTCTCTCTCTTTATTTTGTTAAGGAGTTAGTTTTTGAAGAAAAATGAGAAAAGATAATGGATTGTAATTAGTTGTATAGGACTAAGTCTTATACCACCTGCTACCATGAACGATATACCGGCGCTGGCCAGAAAGATGGTTTTAGACGGGTCTAAATTTGTTGTTCCGAGTTTGCAGTCCCAACGTGTCCCTTTAAATCTTTGCCATACACTCACTCCATTAAATTTTTTAGAAGTTGTTTTTGGGTGAATGGATGACAAAGATGTTTTGGGACACAACCAGAACATCAAGTTCGGTATAAGATGCGTCTTATAAAAAGGTCGTTGTTGCTTTTAGCGTCACAGTGGAGATAAAAGACTTTCTCATACAATACAACAGTTAATCTCCATTGTATTCTAGCTTGACATGTTAAGTGCAAATTTAGTTCAAATACTACATTAATTAAATCCTACATTGAGGTGCTTAAGTCAAATTAAATAAAATAGAAGAGTAAATATAATGAATTGAGGAGAAATAGGTTTTAAAATATATTGAAACATGAAACAATCTTAATTGATTGTTTTTTTCAAAAAAAAATGGCAAAAATTCATTTTATTTGGGTATAATAAATGATAAATAAAACGTGATTAATTGGTAAAATTCGAAAAAAATACAGATTTAATATGAAATTGAGGCATAGCATACGTTCGATGAAAAGTTCACAAATTATACATAAATAATTGAATAATCCGGAGAATTATGTCACAGTGTTGCCATCCTTCGTGTAAGCGCAACCTCAAATCTACACTTCGGCTAATATGAACCAGCACCTTGTCTCCCTGGATGGAGGTGTGAGTAACTTCTGGAATCTGCTACTACGTCTCAATACCTGCTCCAACGAGAACATCCACTTCAAAGTCGCACCTTCTCCAGGATTGCTGTCGCTCCATCCATACCATCACAGGCCTGGTTGTCCATGCTTGCCACTGCCCGGTTCCCCTATGAGGAGCAGCCACCTTCTCCTCCCATGGTCAAACCGGCATATCAATCCCATTTTGCCGCGTTGTCGTTCTGTTAAGGAATCCGTTAAAATCACTAGTACTGTTAGCAATCTTCCATGTGTCAAGGTCTACATTTGCTTAACCAATTTGAAAAAAATATTGCATTATGAAAAACTACTTGAGTGTATTCTGCTCTGAATACACTCGAGCATATTCTAGCCCCTCTCTCTCTTTCTCTCTCTCTCTCTCTCTCTCTCTATATATATATATATATATATATATATATATATGTATATATATATGTATATAGGGAGAGAGATAGAGAGTAAGTATTGAATACCCACACGAGTAGACAAGCTATAATATGCGTACATAGAGTAGTGGTGGCATGATTTGCAATTAAATCAAAATCAATTATGATTGCATGGAGTTGTAGTGGCGTCAATTATAATTATGAAGAATTCATTTGCATATGCATGGAACAACAATGGCATCTATTGTAGGTATGCATAATTCTTTTGCATATACATGGAACAACGATGACGTCTATTATAATTATGCAAAATTCTTTTACGTATGCCTGGAACAACGGTGACATCATATTTTATTCGAAATTTGTTACGTGCACATGGTTGTGATGCCACTATTTGTAGCCAGATGATAATTAATTATGAGTTCATACACTGTTGGGAAACATAGTTGGAGACATTACAACATCCATGTTAGGTAAAAAAAAAAGTGAATGAGGATGAGAACTTTAAACAATGCTCACTTTATGAACATGTTCACCATTGACTCGTAACTAGAAGATGTTCCACGCAATTGCTATGTATAAAGTTCAAACAACATGCTAGATGTAGTGGTTGTGATCAAGCAACCCAGAACATATTTGAACATATTGCAATATATTAGAAAATATTGTAATATAAATGAGTAGATTGTAGATATGTTGTAATATACAGACAAAAACTATAATATGTTAATAGAGTATGAATGCTCTTGCTAAGAAGGAAAATAAAATACAACAAAGTTTTATTACAAGATGTCATCCTGGGTTACATTTTTCCATCATCATTATAATTTCTTTATTTGTATTTCATTATGTTCCTCCTTATTACAACTTATTTTGTACTAAAATTCATTCTCTTAGATAGAAAACTTGATAGATCCAAAATGTAATATCGATTGTCATTCTTAGTTGATTCTCAATTCTTATTATAGAACATTCCTTCTTACTATAGTTTTTGTGTACTGGGGTTTATTCTATTAGATAATAAAATTTCATACACCCATGTTGTAGTTACATAATGCCATCATTGGTTATAACTTTTTCATTCTCATTATGAATTCTCTCTTCTCATATCAAAGAGTGTCTTATTCTTAAAACTTGTGATGTAAGAAGATTCATTTTTTGTATAGTAGAATTTGATGCATCCATATTGTATTACAAAATTTCATCTTTGGTTACATTTATTTCTTTTCCTTTACAAATTATTTGTTCTCATTGTAAATGTAAGACCCCTGAACTTGCTTAATGAGTTGAATAAGCTTAATTACCATAATTGAATGATTATAACCCTAATATAACCTTGTGATATACTTTGAAATCATAAGAAAATCTTAAGTTTCAAATTTGGTCCAATTTGGACACTGTTTGAGCAAGTCATGCACATTTTGGACTTTTCTGCAATTTACCCAATTGAGAGATTTTATATGAAATTTAATACTTGAATTATGTTCCTTGGATATTCTCTCATAATTCTTGAGCTTGTTGAGCCATGGGGAACCTATTTAATCATTGGTTTGAAGGTGTTTTCTCTAAGGGTAGTTTAGGAATTACCCCTTCACAGATGAGCTACCTTTAGTAGCTATCAACTAATGAATTATATGATTGGCTGGGAAATTCGACAAACGAAATCTAAGAAGGTCTATAAGGAGAGTGGTAGAGCTTCTTGTGTGTGTTCTTGTATATTCTTAATAGCTTTAGGTCATAGACACATGGGGAAGCTACTTTTACACCTCATGCTTGCTCCCATCCTTTTCCATGGGCTATATTTACCTCTTCCTTGCCCAAGTATAATTTTTTTCCTGATTTCTCTTTCCTATAACCTGGAGAAATGACTCCACTCTGTTTTTCTGTGGAATCAAGTGCTCTAAGGTAGAAGACAACCTCTTTTTGGAGAAGAAGGTCTCCTAGAGCTCCATTTAGCCCTACCTAGGGTTTCCAAGGTCATCTTCTAGGGACTTCGACCAAGGCAAGTTATTTTCTTTCGTTCTCCATTTCTCTTGCTCTTCTCCTTCCTTATACCTTCATCCAGGTCGGAACCTTGCTGTTCCATGGTAGAAATTTCTCTAAAGCTTTAAAACCCTACATTTCATGCTCCTTATGCTTAGGGTTGGCTCATTTGATGAAGAAAGGTGCTAGATGGACGAGTTCATAGCTTATGCTTGGATTTTCTACCGTACCTGCTTGATATTTATTTTGTTTGGGTTTTCATCTTCTAATTAGAGGCAAGTTTTATAACTTACTCCACATTTATTGCTTACCATAAGCTTTCTAGATCATGTCCTTGCTTGAAAATGATGATCCATGCACTAAAAAGCTATACTTGACTTGGATTTTGATTTTTATAATGTTCCATATTCTTATTTCAGTTATAGATGAACCTGTGATCATGTGTACATTATTCCTAAGGTATAATATGACTTGGATCTGTTGGATAAATTGGATATTATGATAAATCCCTTTTGTTTCGATGATGACAAACATTTCATTCTTGTTGATCTAACGTGCTACTTGAGTGTTGCAGGAATAAAGTGGATGACAAAGTTCTAGGGAAACTATACGCTTGAATGATTGTAAATGTCATGCAATGTAATCAATTGTAAACTTGTACAAACATATAATGTACAAGTACTTAGATCTCATGTAAATCAAGCGTTAGATCTTCCCTAGCCAATCACCACACTTAGATAGGTCATCCCTTTTAAATAGGATCACATATGCACACTCATGCATTTACTTAGTGCCTAAATTGAAAGATTGAAACAGGGTCAATCTCGGTCGACCAAACTCCTCGACCGAGACACTCTCGGTCGACAAACTTCTCGACCGAGAATGACCCAAGTAGCCGTTAGACACAGCTGACAAAGTAGTTGGCAGTTGCAAATGAACGTTGATCCAGAGAGCCTGTCGGTCAACAAAACTTCGACCGAGTAGGTATCTCGGTCGACAATTTGTCGACCGAGATGGTCTCTGACAGCAACTGCAGAATAAAGTAACTAGTCGTTACTAATGCACCTAACTTATTCCTAACGGCTAGTTAAGCACTTAGAAACCCCTAGAAGTTGTCTAGAACGTCCTTAAGCATCCATAGGCCATTCCTATAAATAGGACATGCCTTAGGACACCAAAACATACCTAAGCTACACTTGTGCTATACTTGAGCTTGAATACACATTGGCAATACTGTTTTGAGCAATAGAGCAATTCCTACATTTGCTATTCATTCTCATTGCTCCCATTTCGTGTCCTATAGGCTAGCATCTCCTTACCACAGCACTTACACTTCTACACTCATTGGTTAGGAGATCGATACGCTTGATATAGGCAAATCAAGCCTTGTGCTTCAAAGGATAAGTTGTAATTTCTATTTTCCTTCTTGTTCCTTTTATTCTTTGTATTCTCCTTGCTACTCCTAGGGTTGGAGGCTGCTGATTGGAGAAGGTTCTTCTCGGAGGAGAAGGTGGACTTCAAGCTACTTCAAGAAGGCTATCGCACGGGAAGCTACTTCAAGAAGTCTATTGCAACGGGAAGCTACTTCAGGAGGAAGGCTGCTTCAAGGTGGTGCAATTACTTCTAGGTGAAGGCTGCTTCAAGGTTGGGCGATTACTTCTAGGTGAAGGCTGCTTGAAGGGTTTAGGGAGAGAATTGTAATTTTATGTAAAGTCCTTGTGAGGTAATAAAATTAAATTCTTTCCAAATCCCGGTTGGGTAAGCAACCGGGTAGTGGACTGACAACTTTAGTATTTGCTAAAGTTGGAACCACTCTAAATCCTTGTCCCCTTGTCCAATATTTTTGTGGTTGATTGTTTGAGTTCAATAATTGTTAAAATTATCTATAAAACTCTATTCACCCCCCCCCTCTAGTAGTTTTCAGGATCATGTTAGTTTGACAACCTATGGTGCTAAACACCTTTCAACCAATGGTCAATTTTAGGTTTTAAGCTGATTTCTTCTGTAAACCCATGATCCGATGATGGTACCATTGCAACAACCCTATGGTGTTGTCTTCATGAAAATGGACGGTGGTAACCAAGGGTATCAACAGATGTTCACCCCCTTAGGTCATGTTTTGGCCTAATTAGAAGCCTAGTGATTAACAACTAAGTACCCTAATGATACTATTAATCAATGGTGATACTAGTTTGATATTTGATGTTGATTAACGAATATAGTGATGATCTTACAACCTATGGTGAATTAATGGTCACTAATGATGGTGGATCAGGTCTCCAAAACCTATGGTGAGTTAATTACATAGTTGTATCATCAATTAAGTCTTAGACCAATGGTTTCTGGTGTAACTTGATGCAATGGTCAGACCTATACTGTAATTGATGGTTTTAATATATGAACTTGACCCAATGGTCAATATATAATGTTTATTCCTCCAATATAGTTGAATGATGGCTAATGTAATATGTTGGTCCTAATAATGTGATTTAAATGGTTTCCTTTATATGATCAACTTAAGGATCTTACTTGTTGACAATGGATGGCTTGTTTTAAATGAACAGTCGATTGTGGGTTTTACCCTACTCTCAATGGAACTTTTTATGTTGTTAATCAAGGGATGTCTAGCGTTAGATGGTGAATCTTTATATAGCACAAATCAAGGACTTCATAGGTGGTTTATCTAAGGTGTTTACTTATGTAAACAACCAATGGTATTACCTTTTAAACATGAAATGGTTCTGGGTGACATGGAGGTATGGTGATATGGGTTGAATGACGATGGAACAAATGGAGGGCTACCCTTAATAAGGTAGTATTACCTATTCACTAATATGAATAGAAGGGATGATAATCACATTGTGTTGATATGTAACCCTAATGAGGTATATCTTGTTATACCTAGCTTTAATATAACTAAATGATGGTAATTGAGTATGAATAGTCCTTGAATGACTAATACAATCATGAAGTACTATGTTAATATTGTTGAAACCCTAGTATGCTATAACCCAATGGTTACACCTTGATTTATGTGTGGGTTCATACCTGAGAATAGTATGGAATGTGATGGTGATGCTTCACCTTATGCATCTATAGTCCAATGGGGATGCCGTGAGTTAGGGTTGGGTATAAGTGCTGATTAGTAACATTAATATAATTTATCTTGTTGAACCTAACTCTAATGCAAATAGATAAAGATGAGTATTCATGTTTAACATTATTATATGATGGCATGATGGTGAAATAACCTCCTTAACATGATCAAAACCTCAATGTGTTAATTGGTGATTGTCATAGCCACATGGTTGATACTTGCTTATGTGAAACATGTGCATTATGAATATGATGAGGGTTAATCATATATAGATTCCCTTCATGTTGATTTAATAAAGGAATGTTCTTAATTTTAATATTAACCTGCTATGATTGTTTATGAATATCTCCTAGCTCACTAATGTAATATTGTGTTGATATGGTGCATTATATGTAAGTGATGTTGTTGACCCTTGTTATAAGGAATGCAAAGATAATGATGATCTTGCAGGGAATAGATGATGGTCTTAATGACCTTTGGGCATGGTTGAGCCCCGAATGAGGTGTAATCCTCTTATGTTGATAAGGGTTGATTCCCTGTGATATTGTGAAAAGGATTTATATCTTGTGATAGTATGATGACTAGTGTGGTCTCATGAATGACAAGTGAATAGTCCCATATCATGAATGGCAAGTGAATAGTACCATGTGATGATGAGATGAGAATTTATGTTTCACACATTTTGTATCTTTTCAAAGTTGTGATATTTATATGCTTGCTAGAAGTGAATTAGGGTTTGTATGTCCGGTTGATTGATGCAACCTTAATTCACCCAATTGGCATAACTAATCAAGTGCAACTCTAATCATGTAGTGCCCTATGCATTAGAACCATCTTCAGTGTCAGAACTTGCTGGATGGTGAAACGAGTATTCCTAAGGGAAAATTGGAGTGCATATTGTTGAGTATGTGGGGGTGGCAGGTTCAGGATATATCCTTGTCATCCACAATGAAGATTGTGGAGGTTGGCTATGGTCAGGCCTCATACATCTTATGTGATTGAGAATGGCTACGGTCGTGCCTCGGTGATTATAACATGATATGATTATAGGACAACTGCGGTTGTACCTCAGTGATAGGGTTTGTATACCCTAGTTTCTAGTGTCGTGACTTGTACCAAGGGATGACTAGTGGTTAGCACCTTTACTATATGTCATTGTGGTGGGAACTTTGACTGATATGTCACTGCCTTTTTACTCATACTGACTGAGGGGAAGAGATCTTAGGATACCAACACTCCTAGATCTTGTACAGAGCCAAATAGCCCTTCGTAGGGGTTAGTTGGACTTTGAATGGTATGATTCAAATTCCCAGGGCATGATAAAAGATGTAATACAGTCGTGTAGCATAATTATTTAGGGTTATACATGATGATTCACATTGGATTATAACCCTTGTTTGTTATCTTTACATAAAGATGATGCTTGGTGCAATTAAGAGATAGTAGATATACTTATGTTGTGGATATGCTTAAGATTGTAGATGCATACATACAGTAGCCATGCTTATGTTGATAACTATACTACTACTGTTGATTATAATCATGATGCTAAATATCTCATCGTGTTAGTTATGTTTAGCATGCTAGCCATGCCTTTGTAACTAGAGATGCATATACTGCTAATCATCCTTATCCAGATAGTTGTGCTTATGTTGTAGCTATTCTTATGAATCTGATATCTTTAACTTGTTAGACATACAGATGTTGTTAGCTATGCATATGATACTACATTTATTCATGATGTTAGAGATGCTCATGCTGCTAGACTCCTTATATTGTTAATAGGGATATGAGAATAGTCTGACTAATGAAGATAATTATTATCTGCTCCTTTGTGTATTTTGTTAATCATCAGTGCTACTGAGCTTATTTGTTATATTTGATTAATTTGATTAACTATTTAGTTACTTAAAAATATTGTGATCAATAAACGTTGCTAGAGGTTATATCTCTTGCTGGGACATGGGTCTCACCCTTGTGGTTTGCCACATTTTTTTAGATAATCAAAAGTGATGAAAACAAACATGTTGCAGCAAAGAGGAGCTATTGTAACATCCCTGACCTAGGTCATGTACTAACCCTAGGTGTATTGCCTAATAAAGTTGATTATATTCTTTCTCTTATCTTTTGAAAAGTAATTAAGGCTTTTAAGGAACTTATATTTCAATTTTAGTCCTTTTTGAATAATGTTAAAACATTGTTTTGTTAAAATTGGACTAAAGTACAAATTACCCAAGTTGAGGGGTTAACTTGCAAATTGCACATGATAAGATGTTCCTCTGATGTTGAGACATCATATGAATGAATATGATGTAGTGGTGTGGATTCCACAAGCTTGGGCATCAAGATAAAGCTTGTAGAGCAATCTTTGTGCATTAAAACCTAGTTTTGGTGTAATGTGCAATTTACCCAAAACCTAGGGTTCAATATGCAAAATACCACCTCTTGAGGGTCTCTCATGTTTCTTGGCATCAAGTAGAGAAAATAAAATGAGAGGGGCACCTCATTTGAATTATCATGGCGGAGGAGAATCTTGACATTAAAATAATCAAGATTTAAGCATAAATGGGACTTTAATTTAATTTAATGCAAAAAGAAATAAATTAATTGAGGAACCCTTTAATCGAAATTTGAAGGATGTGTTTGCAATAGTTTTGGACGATCTTGTGCATTTCTTGGGCACAAGAAGATCTTGGTTGAGTGGAAACCCACTCACAATATCATAATAAAAAGTAATATCCACTAAATGGTTGGATATTAATATAAAACTCTTTAAGGTGCTTAATTTCTTTTTCATTAATTCTTGGATAATGAAGAGGTTTTGCAAGATAATGAATATGGTTTCGTGGCCAATAAATGGAGGGGGGTTTGATGGAAATTATTTTGGAATTAAAAGAAAATAATCCATTTTCTCTTTCATTAAAAATCCCTTATACATATCCTTTTTCCAATACACTAAGGATCGTTTCCTTAGTTTCCTCTTCCCATCTTTGCTTTGGCCGACCAAAGGAGATCTTAGGAGAAGGAGAAAGATGACCATAATCTGTTGGTATGTTTTTATCATCTTCTACCTCGGATTCATGGTGAAAACCCTAAAGCAATGCTTGATTATTGGTTTTCTTCACCCGATTTCCAATCCTAGCCATCTTGTTCATCCAAAAGCTCAAGGAAGGAGCTTGGACAGCTGCTGTAACTTCATACAACATTATAGACGTGGAGCTTGGAGCTTGGGATCAGTTCTAAAGGCGGGTTTTATAACTCAAACCCTTAATCATTGCTATTGCATCCACTTCTATAATAATCGTTGTTTATTCTTTTCTATTTAATACTCTTTTGGTTCATTGCTGAAATTCCCTAGAAAAATGGTTTATGTTCTTGGCTGTTCTTAGGAGGAAGATTATGACATCATGCTAGATGTTTATCCAAGAAAAATCACAGGTCAAACGGTCTCCTTAGTTGCTCAAACGGTTTCCCAAATTGTGAAACCGTTTGGAATGAAACGGTTTCATCAAACCGCATGGAGGGAAACAGTTCCAAACCATTTGGTGATGTTGACCAAGGTTGACCATTTGGGAATTTGTTCATAATGATCTAGGTTAATGACCTATCAATTATAATTGATTAACTCTAATTGGTTCATGAGTTGAAGGTCCAACAATCACCAAAACCCTAATCGGGTTGAGTGCTGATTTCATAAGTGTTTAAGTTGGGAGCTTGGGTTGATTGACCCAAACGGTTTGAAAACCATTTGGGGATAACCCAAAAGGTCTCAAGACCTTTTGTTGGTCACCCAAGACCATTTGGAGGTCTAGGGTTAGGTATGGTTGAGCAATTGAAGATCCAAAGATACTAAGTTGAAATGTAATCAATTGTTGATTTGGTGATCAATCCAATGATCCAAACCCTAATTGGTTGACTTGGATTTTGATGTTAACATGGGAAAACGGTCTCAATACCATTTGGAGGTCATAAAAACGACCTCAAGACCGTTTGGAGTCAGGTCATGTTCAATTTGGATGATTGTTCAATGGTTTCAAAGTAACTAATCTTACATTAATTAATGTTGAAGGATCATCGATTCCAAACCCTAATCTAATTGATTCAAACCCTAATTGATGACCAATTGAGGGTCAATTGAGTTTCAAATCAGTTGAAGGTTGACATATTTAACTTAATTGAAGTATGGTGATAGGTCCAATTGATGATTGGTTACATGAATTCAACGATTGAAGGAATCAACATTGGAAACCCTAATTCAATTTGATTGGTTGAGACCATATTTGGTCCATGCGGTTTTGAGGAGGTTTGGACCAAATGGTCTCAAGAACGTTTGAGTCCAAATGTTCCCAAGACCGTTTGGGACCAAACGGTCTCAAGACCATTTGGGACCAAACGATCCCAAACCGGTTGAGTTCATGCGGTTTCAAAAAGGTACTTTAGCAAATGGTTTCAAGTGACCAACTTTAGCAAACGATCTTGAAGGTCAGCTTTAGCAAATGATCTTGAAGGTCACCTTTAGCAAACGATCTTGAAGGTCACCTTTAGCAAACGGTTTCAAGGGTCACCTTTAGGAAACAGTTTCAACCTCAACTTTACCAAACGGCTTCAAATATGTCACCAAGACGGTTTGGAGGTTTATTGAACAAGACCGTTTGAGGTCTGATTTGGTCAAGACCATTTGGGGTCTAAGTGGCCAAGACCGTTTGGTGGATAACTAATCAAAACCGCATGGGTACTTAAAGTGGTTAAAGGACAAATTGATTAAATGATCAATACAAGATGTAATCAAGGATGATTATAGTAATTGAATCTTAATAAGATAAGATGATTACTACCATGTGAATAATTAAGCTTTAATGATCATGGTGATAATGACATAATCCATGATGTCAATTCTTCCTCACGATTGAGTTGACTTAGCTTAATCAAGGCTGATGTAAGCATCATCTTATAAAAGATGAGAGAGAAGACTCCCTGCATGAATGTTGATTGTGTAATGGACTCTCATTTTGGATGAATGTCTAATTAGGGTATGATCCTTCATAGTGAGATCATGAAACCCTAATTATGAAGGTTAATGAATCATAACCCTAATTGAGGGCATTGATAGGTGAAATTCTAATATATGATGATGACATGATCTTAATTCATGGTAATGACATAAGGAACCCTAATTCAGTGTACTTTGATGATCATTCCTACTTGGGATGAATAGTAAACCCTAACTATGGGATGTTAATGATAAACCCTAATCTAGGGTGATGTGATATGAATAGTAAATCCTAATCTAGGGTGATGTGATAGGAATTATAAACCCTAATCTAGAGTGATGTAATGTGAATAGTAAACCCTAATTCTAAAAGAATGTAAATGGAGGTGTGAAACCCTAATTTTGGGTTATACCTTATAGCATGAAGCTCCATGGTTGGATAATGAAATTATGAGTCATTTATTCTAATTAAGCTAAGGGGATGATTAACCCTAATTGAGATGAAAAGGGAAACCCTAACCCTAGTAAGGGCATAGTGGTGTATTCCTTGATTAAAGATGATAAAGTTGTTTTACATTGTGTTGATATGAAATTGATGTATCTATTATCATCTGTACTAATCATGTAGGTTTTATGAGATATTGAACATAGCCAGGTATGAGCTATGATGCCTTGTTTATTGAAAGAACTTTATGAGCTTCGTAAGAAATAATGTGCTATGTTGCCTAGTGAAAGGTAACAAAGAGATTGATAGGCTTTAAGAACCATGTGAAATACCTGCAATACAATTATCATGTTTACACTGTCAGATGACTTGATGGCATTAAGTTACCTGTTAAAATGGTAACAAGTGTTTTGATGATCTAAGGGTTTGAACACCCATATTCTTGAATCATGATGATTAGCTGATAAGGGATTGAGATCCCAATGTTAATAAAGCTGTGAAATGAACTTGATAGAAATAGTACTCTTTCTTTATAGCAATTGTTATAATAGTTATGTTTGAAAACATCCCTGATGCTAAAAGAATGTTGTAATATACTTAAATAATCAAGTGAAATGATATCATGTAGATCCCTAACCATAGATCCATCATCGTTAGTAGTTAGGTGACAGTGAAATAGGTTTTCCTAAGGGAATTCCTGGAGGGAATACTTTTGAGTATGTGGGGGTTATGGGCGTGAATATCCTTACGCCCTAATGGAGGAATTTATGTGAGATAAACATTAAATCTCTCAATCCTTCATTATACGTATATGCCGGGATGATGTATCACTAATCTCCCGATGATGATGTTAATGCTGAATCGATGTGAGATAAACAAGAAATCCGTTGATTGCGAAGAGAGTACATCATGACATTGTAACTCTAATAGCGAAGTTGCCAGTTTACCCTGGAAAGCTATTATGGCAGAGACACGAGATGTCCTGCATGTTGTTCCTCACACTGACTGAGGAGGATGAGGTCATAGGAATCCGGCTCTTCTATTGACCTATGTATGGTACCAATTTCGATTTCGCAATGGTCGGTTGGAGTATGAGTGGTATACCTCATCTCCTTAGGGCATAAGTATGTTTGAAAAATGTAATCTGTTGTGTAGCATATTTGCTTAGGGTTGAAATAAGAGAAACAATGATTGATGATACATTGTTTATTATGTCCTAAATGGATAAATGATATACATGTTCTTCATATTCCTTTATTGAATAAATGACTTACTGCTTTATCAAGTTATAATTGAAATGAACTGTATAGAGAATATTGCTTTACTTAGCTTATTCAATGAATTACCTACTGTTGGATATTTATAATTCTACTGTTCAATGTTATTCTATTATCTGCAATAATAATGTTTCTGGCGGAGAGTTATATCTCTTGCTGGGACAATTTTCAATTGTATCACCCCCGTGGGATTCAACTTTTTAGGTAGACGTCGAGGAAGAAGAAACCCTTCAGTGGGTGAGCAACAACAACAACAGCCACATCAGCAGCAGCAACAACAAGGACAATAGTGATCTTTAGGTGGAGACACTGTCTGTTAGGTTCTGTATATAGAGAGTCCTATGTGTCGTCTCTATACTCTCAGGTCCTAGGAGTCAGTAGATGGTTTGATATAGATCTAATATTTTTGGCTTGATGCCTCGAGATTTTTATATACTGCTCATGTACAGTTTAACAGGGTAGTCAATGTTTATGACTCTCGAGATGATATGATACAGACATGTATTGATGTATCAGGATGTAAATAACTTACTTGGGTTCTTTACAAAAGAGTTTTACAGTTTATGGATCTCAGTGCAAAAAGTTTTAATTTTTAGTGATTTTCAGTAATTCCGCTGCTAATAATTCACTTCCGCATTAGTTAATCTTGTTTTTATGAGTCGTACACCACAACTATAGTAATGAATCTTTGATAAAGTTGATTAGATGTCTAGTGTGTCATAGAGTCATCCTTGTAGTCTCACATCCGGGCAGAAAAAGTTTGTATATGGTGTTTCAAATAAATCAGACTTTTGTTAGCATATTAATGCTTGTTTGTGTGGCATATACAATTATTGTTCTCCTGTATATATATGTTGTGGCAAAGACGATAGAACAATTTATATCAAATTCTTGGCATAATATGGATATAAGGAAGATGTTGGGCTCTTATGCAAATGTTTTTTAGTGGGTGTTGATGTTGAAATCAGTTTTAATTTACCGATATTTTTGGGTATGTGACTAATTTGTGATTGATTGTGTTTTATGTTTTGAGTAATCTCATTTAGTGTAATGGGTTCTCACAAGTTGATATCAGATCTTTTGGTTCACTGAGTCTATAGGGACATTAGGACTTAGGACTAGGATGATGCCAAAATCAGGAATATTACAGAAAAACATGGTGCATACTGCCTAATCTCAGTATTTGGGTGCCCTGGCCAGGTATTCAATTATTGAATAAAAGGTAAGTATGGAACTCTTAGATTGTTATTATTCTGATTACTATGATCAAGTAGTCATTTTGAGACAATCTAAAGATCATAATGAATAAGAAATCATGGTGTGAATATCTCAATCCTACCTTAAAGAATATAAGAATTGCATCATAATCTATCAAAACTTGAATGTTTGGTAGCTAAAGAGAAAGACACAACACCAAGAAATCTAAATCTGAATACAAATTAGAAAAAGAGGAGTTTTTGAAGATGTGATTCAAGAAGATAATAAAGTAAAAGACATATAAGTCTATGCTTGTAAAGTGAATCAAGGTATGAAATCCACATAAGATGGAAAGAACTTTTATAACAATTACAAAATGAGAAGATAAATGGGAAAAATGACAAAGGAATAAGGTGGAACCTGAGTTAATCTTAGACCAACCTATGTGTGTAAGAAAGTGTTAATAAAAAATCAGCATGACATGTGAAAGAAATTAAGGGAGATGATCATGATTTAATGAAGAAAATGTGGAATATGATGATTTACCTATCGATAAGTGGTTGAAAAACATAATAAAATAAGAGAGCGTACCAAGTGTGATAAATAGTCATCACAGAAGGAGTAATGAGATATGTTAATCATGATGATTCATATGCTAATGGCAAGGAACCTAAAATGAAAAAGGTAAAATGATACATAAGAAGATGTAACTTGCATAATAAAAATATAATGGTTACCTTTTTACTAGTGACCTTGAACAATGTTGCTATGATGTGGGAAGTGTGTTTCCCTTTGTGTCTTTTCTTTCCAGGGCAGAACTTTCAAGTGGATCATTGCCACTTGGTATGTGTGGATTTGTTGTAAACATGAGGGTGGATAGCTTGTTATAGCATAAGGTTGTTTGGAGTATGGTTCCAAGTTCATAAAGTTTGTGATGATTTTTCTTTTGGGCCTTCCAATAATTAGGAAGACTCCTCTTATATGTCTTGATATTTTTTATGTTGGTAAAAGTAGATGATATAAGGATGTGAGTTTCTTATAGAACATGAGGTGGATACCAAGGTAATGAATTCGTGTATCCAAGATGTATTAATAATATGAGAAATATGGGAAGGTTGGAGATGTTTATTAAATGAACATTCTAAGTATTCATCTTCCGTAGAGAGAGAGGGAGAGAGAGTTGATGATGACCCTCTAAATGTTGTTCAGAAGGAAAAATAAAAGTGATTCTATAATGTTGTGTATGGTTCAGTGATAGTTGGGTAAGACCACTATCAAGAATAGATGGTTTGTTGGTTAATAGATATGTGATACTGTGTTCTTTTAAGATAAACCTAGGATCAAATATCAATGCATAAGAGTTAGAGTGGATGACATAAGTTACATATGATAAGAGATACATAATGTTCTATGTTTGATAAGAGCCATCGGGTATGACTTTTGAGTAATGTTTTGATACAATAGATATAATTTCCAGATGATAGCTAGAATTTAAAGTTGAAAGTTACTATTAGAGTTGTATAGATGACACAACAAGTTTCTACATTCCATATTGAGAATGTCTTCTTAGGTGGGGGTTTTTGTGCTAACCCAAGAGGATATATGTATGAATGATGCGACATCACCATTATATGCAAGTAACCATGTGAAGGTAGTCAGATGAGGCACAAAGGAAGTACCCATCTTTGTTTACCTTGGATTTTGGGGGTGAAATCCCTGTTAGAGGTTTATAGTTGTAAGGCCCCTGAACTTGCTTAATGAGTTGAATAAGCTTAATTACCATAATTGAATTATTAGAACCCTAATACAACCTTGTGAGATGCTTTTAAATCATAATACAAGATTAAGTTTCAAATTTGGTCCAATTTGGACACTATTTGAGCAGGTTATGCACTTTTATGCCCATTTCGAACTTTTTTGCTATTTACCCAATTGAGATGTTTTATTTGCAATTTATCACATGAATTATGTTCCTTGGATATTATATCATCATTCTTGAGCTTTTTGAGCCATGGGGTACCTATTTAATCCTTGGTTTAAAGGTGTTTTCTCTAAGGGTATTTTAGGGTTTACCCCTTTACGGATGAGCTACCTTTAGTAGCTATCAACTAATGAATTATGTGATTGACTAGGAAATTCGACAAAGAAAATCTAAGAAGGTCTATAAGGACGGTGGGGCATCTGTTTGTCTGTGTGCTTGTATATTCTTAATAGTTTAAGGCAATAAACACATAGGGAAGCTACTTTTACACCTCATGCTTAATCCCATCCTTATCCATGGGCTATATTTACCTCTTCCTTTCCCATGTAAGAAACTTTGCTTGCTTTATCTTTCCTCTAACATGTTGAAATGACTCCACTCTATTTTTATATGGGACCAAGTGCTCTAAGGTAGAAGACAACCTCTTTTTGAAGAAGAAGGTCTCCTATAGCTCCATTTAGCCCTACCTAGGGTTTCCAAGGTCATCTTCTAGGGATTTCAACCAAGGAAAGTTATTTTCTTCCTTCCATCTCCATTTCTATTTCTCTTCTCCTTCCTTAGACCTTCGTCCAGGTCGGAACCTTGCTTTTCCATGGTAGAAATTGTTCTAAAGCTCTAAAACCCTACCTTTCTTGCTCCTTATGCATAAGGTTTGCTCATTTGATGAAGAAAGGTGCTAGATGGACGAGTTCATAGCTTATGCTTGGATTTTCTACCCTACCTGCTCAATATTTCTTCTGTGTGGGGTTTCATATTCTCATTAGAGGCAATTTTTATAACTTTATTCACATTTATTTCTTACCATAAGCTTTCTAGATCATGTTCTTGCTTGAAAATGATGATCCATGCAATAAAAAGCTATGCTTGACTTGGATTTCGATTTTTATAATGTTTCCTATTCTGATTTTAGTTATAGATGAACCTATGCTCATGTGTACATTATTCCTAAGGTATAATATGACTTGGATCAGGTTGGTTAGACAATCTATATATGCTGCTAAGCACATATCAACCAATGGTCAATTTTAGGGTTTTAAGCTGATTTCTTCTATAAACCCATGACCCGATGATGGTACCATTGCAACAACCCTATGGTGTTGTCTTCATGATAATGGATGGTGGTAACCAAGGGTGTCAACTGATGTTCACACCCTTAGGTCATGTTTTGGCCTAATTAGAAGCCTAGTGATTAACAACTAAGTACCCTAATGATGCTATCAATCAATGGTGATATTAGTTTGATATTTGATGCTGATTAACAAATATAGTGATGATCTAACAACCTATGGTGACTTAATGGTCACTAATGATGGTGGATCAGGTTTCCAAAACCTATGGTTAGTTAATTATATAGTTGTATCATCAATTAAGCCTTAGACCAATGGTTTCTTGTGTAACTTGATGTAATGGAGTTGTTGAGCCTTGTTATAAGGCATGCAAAGATAATGATGATCTTGCAAGGAATAGATGATGATCTTAATGACCTTTGGGCATGGTTGCGCCCTGAATGAGGTTTAATCCTCTTATGTTGATAAGGATTGATACCCTGTGATATTGTGAAAAGGATTTATATCTTGTGATAGTATGATGACTACTGTGGTCTCATGAATGGAAAGTGAATAGTACCATGTGATGATGTGATGAGAAATTATGTTTCACACATTTTGTATCTTTTCAAAGTTGTGATATTTATATGTTTTCTAGAAGTGAATTAGGGTTTATATGTCCACTTGTTTGATGCAGCCTTAATTGACCCAATTGGCATAACTAATCAAGTGAAACTCTAATCATGTAGTGCCTTGTGATGTAGAACCATCTTCAGTATCCAAACTTGTTGGATGGTGAAATGAGTATTCCTAAGGGAAATTCATAGTGCATACTATTGATTATGTGGGGGTGGAAGGTTGAGGATATATCCTTGTCATCCACAATGCAAACTATGGATGTTGGCTATGGTCATGCCGCATACATATCATGTGATTGAGAACGACTGCGGTCGTGTCTCGATGATTATAACATGATGTGATTAGAGGACAACTACAGTTGTACTTAAGTGATAGGGTTTGTATACCCTGGTTTCTAGTGTCATGACATGTACCAAGGGCGGACTAGTGGTTAGTAGCTTTACTAGATGTTGTTGTGGTGGCAACTTTGAGTGATATGTCACTGCCTTTTTACTCGTACTGACCGAGGGGAAGAGATCTTAGGATACTGCAACTCCTAGATCATGTATGGAACTGAATAGCCCTTTGCAGGGGTCAGTTGGACTTTGAATGGTATGATTCGAATTCCCCAGGGCGTAATAAAAGATGTAATACATCCGTGTAGCATATTTTTTTAGGGTTATACATGACGATTCACATTGGATGATCACCCTTGTTTGTTATGTTTACATAAAGATGATGCTTAGTGAAATTAAGAGATAGTAGATATACTTATGTTGTGGATATGCTTAAGATTATATATGCATATTGTTACGACCCCATCTGAGCTTAATTGGTAAACTAGGGTTTACCTAGACAATTGCAAAGATTAATTGGAATAATCATTCTTGAAATCTAATTAATGACGATAGCACAATTAGGATGTTTTAACTATGATAAGAAGTCTAAATGTTCTTTTGTCTTGAGAATTAGGGTTTGAGAAGCATAGACCCTAATCGGCCCAAAATAGGGTTTTAATGATACATGAATACAAAATTTGATAAGCATAGTGTTTCAGTAAATGATTTTTAGTATTTTATGTGTAACTTTGATTTACATAAAATTTGGATATGATTTGGATATATAAAATATGAACAACATTGGAAAATATCAGAATGTTTGAAGAATGTTCTGACCTATTTATTGGTCGAGTTTCAAACTCGACCGATCATATTTCCAGATTTATATAGCAGTGTGGTAATTGAATTTTATCTTTTTATTTGTATATCCAATTGATCTCAAATTTTAAATGTGCTTGAAAAACACAGTTTTAGACACTCTGTTAAATTGGAGTAATTTTTGGATGACTTTTGATCTCTACAGTGAGGGTGTCGGTCGAGTTCTGTGCAGGACAAACTCAACTGAATATGCTGCAGACTGCAAAATAGCAGTGAACTGTTAGATTTTTAATTATTTATTGGTAACTATAAATGATATAAAATTCTTACTGGAGGTCTGAAACTTCATTAGGTATAACATATAATATTTCTAGAATTTTTGGAGCTTCTATTAGCTATTCAGTAGGTGAATTACAGAAACTATTGTGAAACTGAATATTCAGCCAATATAATTAAAGTTGAGTGTTGGGTCAATATGCAATTGACCCAAGCAGCTCAAATTGACTTATATGATCGACCACACACACACACAGCTCTCAGTATTCGTTATCCACCCCAGAGAAATGAAAATCTAGAGAGAGAGGGAGAGTTAGGGCTTGAGTGGAGAAAGAGGAGGAATTGCTGACCTAGGGTTTTGCGGTCCGAGGAATGGTGAAATCAAGTAAGTTTGGATTCTTTGCATAAACTTTTATGGTGAATCTTCTCTCTCAATTCAAGATTCCGTTCATGCTCTGATTTGATCCAAGATGATGTCGAAATTCCCTCTTTTCTCACCCTTTCTTCATAATCCCTCATTTTCAAGGTTTCCGAGTTGAAGGGAAGAAGAATTGGGAGATTTGCTAGGGATTTGATATGAGTTCGAGATCCCCTGAGTTGAGCTGCAGTTTTGAGGTGTTTTCACACCTTAGGGTGAGTGGGTTCTTCCTTCAAACAGTGTAATGCACGAAATTTGATTATAGCATCCAAATCCCTAATTGCTTAGTATGTGATTTTAAACCCTAAATGTCCATTTGTTCTGTGTAGTTGCAATTTGATATGAAATGGGCTCCTTCTCTGTTTGAAAGACTCTCTGATGATAGAATCATATTAGAAATGTATACAACACATTCTACAAAGAATGCCTTTCGGATTCATATTGTATGATGTAATTAGGGTTTAACCTAACTGAGATCTCACTAGAGTTTTAATCTAATTGATGAGATATCTAGACTTAAACCAAACCTAGGTCTAAATGCTCTCAATCAAGCTTAAGGCTATCATATTTCAATATCTAAAACCTTTGGGATTCATCACTAAGTCTATGACTTTGATTTCACTAGTTTAAGCTCGAATGACCTGTGCCACGGCCGTGGGGTGACACCATGACCGTGTTGGAGCAAACCCTAATTGAACACTTAAAGATCAAAGTTAAATAAAGAGGACTAGTAATCCTATAAGTGGTTAGGATGTAACTCATGGGTTATCTTAATTGAATTTTATTCTTGATACATGATATCTCAGTGAATGGTATGAAAAACCTAAATTTAGTTAAATTTCCATGGTTTTATATCTATATTGATTGTATATGATTTGTTGGAAACAATCTTTATTTAGTGAATGCTTATATCCTATGAAATCCTTATGAGAGCCATGTGACAAGTGAATGAGGTAAATGAAAAGGTGAATGAGGCGAATGAAACCCTAAGAGTAGGGTGTTAGTATGTGATGAATGAATAAGGCAAATGAAACCCTATGGATAGGGTGTTCAATGAATCATGTTATGGTGATATGAAAGGTCTCGATATGAGATGTGATGATGCTTAACTGTTGAATTGTATGTTTCTAGTGCATTTAACTTTATATGCTTGTTCTCTCTGAGTTGATATCTACATACTACAGGGCTTCTTATTTTCAATACATATCTCGTAAATTGCAGGTGATGAGATATGACATGCCCTAGAAAGGGATGTTACTGAGACATGAAATATGTTGAATACATGAGTTATGATGTTTCTTATGATATGATATGGCAGGCCATGTGTGCCTTGTGAGAAATGTTAAATGAGTTATGATTTCTGTATAAAATGTACCCATAATGTTAATGTTAAACTTAGGTGCCCTGAACACCGTAGAACCCCTTTGAGAGGTCTGCACCTTAGGGGTGAAACTCGTGTCCAACATCAACCGGTTGAGTAATTTTGGTGGCACGAGGACAGAAGGGTTATCCAACACCAACCGGTTGAGTAATTCTGGTGGTAACCCAGTGTTGACTCCCTGCGCCTGTGTGCTCAGATTAGAGGAGGAGTCCAGAGCACTCATGGTGAGTGCAGAGGAGGCCGGAGAGCTTGTGAGTCAGGCCGGAGAGCCTGTGGGTCCTGTAGCAGACCAGGATGGAAAGTCAGACTTAGCATTTCCTGGGTGTGTTGCTAAGTCTTGTACGGTGTGGCCGTAGTGCACTGCGAGTCTCTTATGCAGAGTACACTGCATAAGATCAGGGCATAAGCTAAAATATGATCATATAGGTTCACAGAGTTCCTTATAAATGAAAGAGTTAAGGAAGACTAGAGCATAGTCTTCTAGTAGTTATTCTTTGGATGCAATATTTACATTCTTGTTATTTCAATTATATTGTTTTAGAACTGCTCAGTGTAGTATTTATTGTTGTTAAATTTCATAACGTTTACTCAAAGTTATATATGTAATCACATTAGTGCCTTAGATTGTTTCTTTGAAGTACTCATTCACTGAGCGAGTAGGCTCACCCCTCTACTCAAACATTTTAGGGTTAACCGCGTGGACTTGAAGATGGTCAGAGCATCAGTGTAGATCTTCCACAAGAGTTAAGCACAAGATTAGTTGAGTCAGTCGGTCCTTGTCACTCTAGGTCCTCAGTAAGAGATAAGAGAGAGAGTTGTAATTACGATGTGTAATATTATTCCTCTTTTGAAATTGTATGCTAATTAGTAGGTCTTATGTGCATAAGGTGTGAGAGACATCATGAATGTTTATACATGTATCTTTACTATTAAAGTCTGTTTAGTAAAAGAAATGTTCAGATTCCCTTGTTAAAATGATTTATGTGGTTCAATGCGAAGAAACAAGAATTTAAAAAAAAAGTTAAGGGTGTTCTTTGTATTACATATAATTCCTATCTTATGCCCTAATCTCATGATTTGAGGAAATTGTGAGATCGGGGTGTAACACATACATATAGTGGCCATGCTTATGTTGATAACTTAACTGCTACTACTGATTATAATCATGATGCTAGATATCTCATCTTGTTAGTTATGTTTAGCATGCTAACCATGCCTTTGTAACTAGATATGGATATACTGCTAATCATGCTTATCCAGATAGTTGTGCTTATGTTGTAGATCTTCTTATGATGTTGATATGTTCAACCTGTTAGACATACTGATGTTTTTATCTATGCATATGATACAAGGTTTATTCATGATGTTAGAGATGCTCTTGCTTCTGGACTCCTTATATTGTTAATAGGGATATGAGAATACTCTGGCAAATGAAGATAGTTATTATCTGCTCCTTTTTGTATTTTGTTAATCATCAGTGCGGTTGAGCTTATTTGTTATATATGATTAATTTTCTTAACTATTTAATTACTTTAAAATGTTGTAATCTATAAATGTTGTTGGAGGTTATATCTCTTGCTGGGACATGGGTCTCACCCTTATGGTTCGCTACATTTTTTTAGGTAATCGGAAGTGACAAAAGAAAACATGTGACAGAAAAGAGGAGCTATAATAATGAATCTTTGATAAAGTTGATTAGATGTCTCGTGTGTCCTAGAGTCATCCTTGTACTTACAGATCTGGGCAGGAAAAGTTTGTATATGGTGTTTCAAATAAATCGAAATTTTGTTAGCATATTAATGCTTGTTTGTGTGTCATATATGATTATTTTTCTCCTATATATATATGTTGTGGCTAATACAATAGAACAATTTGTATCAAATTCTTAGCATAACATGGATACAAGAAAGATGTTGGGCTCTTATGCAAATGTTTTTGACTGAGTGTTGATGTTGAAATCAGTTTCAGTTTACCCATATTTTTGGATATGTGATTAATTCGTTATTGATTGTGTTTTATGTTTTGAGTAATCTCATTTAGTGTAACGAGTTCTCACAGTAAACCTTTCTTTCTTATTACATAATGTCATCTTTCTTTATTTATCGTTATAACTCATTACACATCACCAGAATACCATTTTTTTACTTGTCGCTATTTCTTATAAACCTTTTCACCAACTTTTGGGTCATCTTTTATATCATCAAACATCTATGCTAGTTATAATTTTCTCCACTTATTATAATTAGTCTTTGCTCAACTTTCCTCACAAAATGTTTCATATGGTTATATTTTCAAATTTTTCTAGCACATTACATTTTAATTTTTATATTGTAAACTGTCTATTTTAGTTACAATATGCTCTTTCATATTACATTTCTCCTTTCATGTTATAATTGTTCTTTGCTATTTACAATTGTTCTTTGCTATTTTTTAAATTATTTATTCTCATTACATAATATCTCTTCTTATTATAAATTATTTATTTTTGTGGGAAAATTCTTTTTGTGGGCATCTATATTTATGAAAAATATGATGGAAAATAGAACTATGATACAAAAAATTTATATATGCAATAATTTTTGGTAGAATTGAAATACTCAGTAAGGATAATTGATATAATTTAATGATAATAGAAAATTTGTAATGGAAATAAAAACAATTTAAGCATGGATGACTTTGCATGATACAATCTAGAAGTAGCATTTTATTTCCCATGTATTTATTTATCTCAACAAAAAGAAACCACTACAAGGTTTCAAACTCGTTACGTTGGGCATGGGTATGCTTCAAGGTTGATATGTGATCAAATAAAAAATCAATTTATGCCTATGTCACGACCATCGGAGAGGGGGGCATCTTTCTCTCTTAATCAATATATATATATATATATATATATATATATATATATATATATATATATATATTATGGGCTCATCTTTAATACCCGCGTGGGTAGCCACCCGCCCCCTATTTTGGTTTTTTTTTTCAAGTTTCTTACTTTCAACATGTACATGGTTACTTTACCTTACAAACTGTTACTTTTCATGCATAGATAGTTTCATTTGCAATAGCAGATTTCAAAATACAATTACATATATATTTCCTATGTATTCTGCCCGATTTTACTTTTATAGTCATATACTTACTTTGTTATCAACATAGTTACTTTTTGGTCCTTCTAGTTACCTTGTTTGCCATATGGTTACAGTCGGGACTGACAGGTAGTGAAAATCCAGGCTACCCACGCGGGTATTCAATGAATGCATATATATATACATATATATATATATATATATATATATATATATATATATAGTATATACATATATATATATATATATATATATATATATATATATATATATATATATAGTCAGGCTAGAATACACTTTAGTGTACAGATCACACGAATACATTTAAGTGCATTTGCATATCAAGACTATTTTTTTGCAAAATATAAACCATTTATCTTTACTGTCATACTATAACTAGGATAGATACAAATTTTGACCCCATTTGGATGAGTGTAAGTCACTCATCCGAGGGCAACAAAATCAACGCGCGAAACTAATTCGAAATGCATAATTTTTGCAGTCTTTTTAACATGACCTCTAAATGTCCAAATGTGCTCAAATGTTTTATATGAGTTATTCACAAGATGTTTAAGAAGTTCAATAGATTATATTTTTGAAAGAAAAATTGCATCATGAACAACTACTTGAGTGTATTCTACCCCGAATACACTCAAGTGTATTCTAGCCTGACTCTCTCTCTATCTCTTTATATATATGTATATATATGTATACATAAATGTGTATATATATATGTATATATATGTATGTATATATATGTATATATGTATATATATGTTTGTGTATATATATGTATATATATATATATATATATATATATATATATGGGTGTACATTCACTACCCATATGCGTAACTAACTTTAGTTACCCATGGATCTATTTTGTATTAGAATGGTACTTGTATGTAATGAGACAAACAACGTTTGTAATGAAATGACCAAATTTGTTATACAAATGCTCATTTTGTATTTCAGCGTAAACTTCTATATAAATATGATTTTTAGTGTAATCAGACACGTACTACAATACGAGTGTTTGTATTACAAATTTGGTCATTTCTTTACAAACAATGTTTGTCTCATTACAAATATGTATCTTTCTATTACAAAACAGATGCACGGGTAACTAAGGTTAGTTACCCATGCAGGTACCTAATGAATGACCTCTCTCTCTCTCTCTCTCTCTCTCTCTCTCTCTCTATATATATATATATATATATATATATATATATATATATATATATATATATATATATATATAGGAAAATGATCTAGTGAGAAACATATCTTGGTGAGAGCATGAGAGGCATTTGAATAACTTTTTACAATGATCAAATTTTCATAATCTAACCATATGGATTGGAAATATACCCTATTAGTCATGTTCCCATAAAATCTCATCATCATAGGACATGTATTGCACGCACAACAAGCAAATACTTTTCAACGCTCAATATTGAGTTTTAGGTTGACCGTTGGATGTAAAATGTGTATATTGTATATATGGAGATGTAAACGATATCCGATTGTGATGATTTTTTGTGTGAAGGTAAATGTAATTATGTTCTTCCCATCCATAAGGTTGGATACTAAAAATAAGCTACAACTTTATAGTTATTCAAATGCCTCTCACGCTCTCACCGTAGAATGTTTCTCACTAGATCGCTACCCTATATATATATATATATATATATATATATATATATATATATATATATATATATATATATATATATATATATATATATATATATATATATATATATATAAGATTTCATTCAATGTACTGGTAGCTACTCAACCCCAATTTTGGTTAATTTTTTTTAGAGTTTCTTACTATTGACATGTAGAGGGTTACTTTATTTTGTAAATTGTTACTTTTTATGCGTAAATAGTTACATTTGTAGCAACTACAAAAAATATACAACTACATATTTATTTTGTTGTGTATTCTACCCGGATTTACTTTTGGAGTCAAATAGTTACTTTTTGGTCAATATAGTTTCTCTTTTGTCCAGCGAGTTACTTTTCTGACGATATAGTTACTTTTGAGGCGGGACAAATAGTAAAATCTAGGCTACCTGCGCAAGTATTAAATATGAACCATATATATAGATATGGACACACATATATATATATATATATATATATATATATATATATATATATATATATATATATATAGAGAGAGAGAGAGAGAGTCAGGCTAGAATACACTCGAGTGTACAGATCACGCCGTACACCCCAATGGTGTTTGCCTATCTGGACCATATTTTTCCAAAATCTAATCATTGATCTTCATGGTTACAATAATAATAGGTCACATACAAAATTTGAACTCATTTGGATGAGTGTAAGTCACTCATCCAAGGACAACAAAATCGACGTACAAAACTAATTTGAAATACATGATTTTTTCCTGCTTTAGATGCACGACCTATAAGTGTTTAAATGAGCTAAAATTTATTAAATAGTATGTTCTTATGATAATTAAGAAGGTCAATATTTTATATTTTTTCAAACATTTACTGTATCTTCAAAAATGACTGAGGTGTATGGTGCCTCCGGTACACTCAAGTGTACACTAGCCTAACTCTCTCTCTCTCTCTCTCTCTCTTTGTGTGTGTATATATATATATATAAATATATATATATATATATATATATATATAAATATATATATATATATATATATATATATATATATATATATAAATATATATATATATATATATATATATATATGGAGAGAGAGAGAGAGAGAGAGAGTCAGGGTAGTGTACACTCGAGTGTACCAGAGGCACCGTACACCTCAGTCATTTTTGAAGATACGTTTGAAGATACAGTAAATGTTTGTAAAATCTAAACCATTGATCTTCTTAATTATCATAAGAACATACTATATAATAACTTTTAGCCCATTTAAACACTTATAGGTCATGCATCTAAAGGAGGCAAAAATCATGTATTTCAAATTAGCTTTGTGCGTCGATTTTGTTGTCCTTGGATGAGTGACTTACACTCATCCAAATGAGTTCAAATTTTAAATGTGACCTATTATTATTATAACCATTAAAATCAATAGATTAGATTTTGGAAAAATATGGTCTAGATAGGCAAACAACATTGGGGCCTACAGCGTGATCTATACACTCGATTGTATTCTAGCCTGACTCTATATATATACACACACACACTCAACTTTTGCACCGCTGGATCGAGATCCGTAAATCCAACTGCACATTCCAAGGCATGAAGTGTTAACATCGTCTGTGTTCCTTTTTCCTCCGGTCCGTTATAACCATACTTATACATCCTTTTTCCAGCGAACCACTTTCTCTCTTAAATATATACTTCCCTTCTCTCCTTTTCTCAGTTCTAAACACTGCAATCACGTACTTCAACCTTCTATCATCCATGTTTTGCCATTGTAGAAAAGCTTGAGGTATAACTGTTAACCTGAACGGTAATCGAAATCAGTGTTGCCCAACTCTTTTATAGCCTTTATAGGACATCTTGCATTATCCACGGTCGTCAATCACTTATGGAGTGTTCGCATGGAAGCACCGAAGGGAGTGGGTTCGATGGGGAATAAATGAGAGATTTTGCAGATACTAGAAAAGAAAACAGAGGGAGCGAAAGTGCATGTGAGGCTTGATAATCACTGCCACCCAAGCAGAGGGAGATATGTCTTCCTCTAGGCGATGCAGGAGTGTTTGCTACAGAACTGTGCCTCACCTTGAAGGGTGAGTTGCCGATCCTTGAAAAAACAACACTTCAAGGTGATGTGTGAGTAGTTGTAGCTGGTGCACTTTTAGCATCGGCTGGTGAATTTGGACTAATGGGTTTTGACAATCTACTCGGCCATGTCTGCGGACTACATCGCATCTCGAATGATCAAGATGAAAAACAAAATGAGGAGTTGTATATGAATGGATCCAAATATAGGCAAGGGAGGATGGACGATCTCCTATCTAGCTAGATGAAGAAGTATGATCCACCACGCAAATTGTGAGACTACAACTGCTATGTATAGAGAGGTCGTGCCTAGTGTGTGTCACCCAGATGCATGTCTCTGGTAACAGAATCTACTTGAGATCCAAAATTCTATGACATTTCCATGGATCTTCATATACAACACTTTTTGTAGTTCAAGAAACCCAAGCATCGTATATACCAATGGTGGCACTGACATGGACTCTACAATAGGGATTGGATGATGTTAAAAACTTGTTGAAACTTTGTTTACTAGAGCTCCACTCAAGGTTTGTAGTAGGAATCATATGCAGCGACAACTAACTCTAATGTTGCGTGTAGAAACTTAATCTTTGCCTTATATCTAGGCTTGCCTTTGGATGCACTTCCTCCCCAGACCGGCGGTGCGCTATAGTTGGCATGCGTATGAAGTTTTCTCATGCATATCGTAGATGTTCTGGCAGAACTCAGATTAAGAATACTGTCCATTGTCTTCACTAACGACTATATCCGACATCCATATGGCTTGCCTGTGGATGCACTTCCTCCCCAGACCGGCGGTGCGCTATAGTTGGCATGCGTATGAAGTTTTCTCATGCATATCGTAGATGTTCTGGCAGAACTCAGATTAAGAATACTGTCCATTGTCTTCACTAACGACTATATCCGACATCCATAGATATTAAATTCTTGAGAAGCTCAGAACTCTTCTCGTTGCTCTAAACATCACATAACGAGAAATCTGTATTTAAAACTACATTTCTAACTATAAACAATGATTCGATGAAGCTAATTGGCCGATATATGTTGTAGTTGCTGCTTTCTCAACTACAGATCTATTGTAGTAATTTCAATTGTTGCTTGCTTCCTCAGATGTAGGGGTGAGCATTCGGTTAATTCGGTCAGTTACGGTTAATTCGGTTCGGTTAAACGGTTAATTTGTGGTTTGAGATTTTAACCATTAACCTAACCAAATTGAGTCGGTTAATTCGGTTATTGTCCAATCGGTTAATGGTTAATTCGGTCGGTTAATTTGGTTAACCAAATAACACTCGTGTAATAATATTATTTGAAATAGTCATAGAATTTGGGACAATATTGTTACATTATAGTAGTATTTTTGTAAATTTAATTTTGTATGGCTCGTAAAAACTTGATTACTATATATATGGGGAAGTATTTTGAAATAAAAGTACAACTATATATGTATATATGCATGTGTAGGATATTATTTATGAATAAATTTTGACTATTCGGTTAATTCGGTTAACCAAATCAAAAATATCTTTAACCGTCAAATTAACCATTTAACCGATTAACCGAAATAAATTAACCAAATTAACCGAAATAACCAAATTGACCCAATAAAATTAACCATTCGGAATTAACCGTTCGGTTAATCGGTTATTAACCAAATTCTGCTCACCCCTACTCAGATGTATATTGAACTTGTGGTTCCCGATTTTCCTTTTCCGTGATGAACATGGTTTCGTTACCACGTGTTGTACCATATTCTATATTCTTTGTCATATTTTACATATTAGTAATCATTTGCTAGATGTACTATAATATTTGTTTAGAAAATTATTCTTTGAGTGATCAGGATGTTAATCACAATAAACTAAAAAGAGAAACATGATTCTGGGTATGAACTTTACAATCATGCCTTTTTTGAAATGTCAATGGCTTCTTACGTGTGTCTACACCAAAGAAACAACTCATTTTGTGTAATGATCTACCCGCTTCAGCTTGATGTACTAATAAAAGGACCAAGCGATACTTCATTCCATACACCTGATTTTTCTCCCCCCCCCAAAGGTTGTCATAAAAATCTGGTCTAGAGAGAGGACAAGAAAACTGCAGGCAGCATAAGGGGCTTTTGTATTCTATAATGTTTTGTTAGATCTCCCTTGTTCTACTCAGAGAGGACCTTAAGGGGATTGGATGTACCTATTTTTCACTGGAGAAGATGAATTTTGATGGAGAAAACTGGAGAGAAGAACAAGGAGAAGAAAGTTCCTGGAGATTGGAGAGGAGGGAATCAGAATGAATGGGAAGCGTATTCGAGTAAGGTGGATAGAAAAAGTACATGATTGAGAAGAGAAAGTGGGTCGCTTGAGGAGAGATGTAAAAGTATGAATATAACCAATCAGAGGATTAAGAATTAAGATGTGTGGCGTTAACACTCAATGTATTGGAATGTGCACATAGCCTTACGGATCTAGATCCAATAGTGCAAAAGTTGAGTGTACATATGGCTCAATACACTCGAGTATATTCTAGCTCAACTCTATATATACACTCCAGTGTATTCAGTCATATGCACACTCAACTTTTGCACCGGTGGATCTAGATCCGTAAAGCTATGTGCACATTCCAATGCAATGAGTATTAACCGCGTGTGTCTTAATTTTTATTCCTCCAGTTGTTTATATTCATACTTTTACATCTTTCCACCAGTGACCCACTTTCTCTTCTCAGTCCCGTACTTCCCGCACCACCTTACACGAATACACTTTCCACTATATAGACAATATATATATATATATATATATATATATATATATATATATATATATATATATATATATATATATATATATATATATATGGTTCATCTTCAATACCTATATGAGTAGCTGCTTGTTCTACAAATGTATAAAAATATAACAAATAAAAATATGATATAAAAATTTGAACTACAAAGTATCAATCAACCCTCCAAATTATCTGACAAGTCCACAAGTTTGATGAAGTAGCCTGTCAACTATTTGTATAGGTCATTCAATTATTCTAATGAGGCTTCATTAGTATCAAAAAACTTCAAAGAGAATGAGACATAATTCTAATAATATTTGACTATTTATTTTATCAAATCATACTACTTCATTAATTTATGATCCAAGACTAATAACATTACCTTCTATATATATTTGATTTGTGTGGTGTGTGTGATGATCGTCTGCATGTACAATACTACGTAATATACGCATGCCAAATCATTATCTTGTATAATGCACCATATATTTATAATTAGGTTAATAAATTTAATTAAGTAGAGTTGGTAATATATATGAATTGGAATGAGTAGACTACATCATCACTCCTCTAAGATACTAGTTTCTTTTTTTTATCTACTTTCCCTCTACCGCTGCGGAATGCTTTTACACCCCTATAAATTTTACTAAAAAATATCTTGCAATATAAAATTGTCATATAATGCAAACATCAATAAAAATGTTGAGTATGAAAAACTATACTTATATGTGAATCGCCAATTTCATTGGTGTCCCTCATTTGGTGTTAATTTTATACATGTAGGATCAATGAAAAGACATAGTATAGTTCTCAAAAATAATCACTAATAACTGCCAATGATTATTTCTGAGTGAATAGAAGCCAAATAAAATAAAAATCAAACTCAAAATTCCACAAGAATTGCATTCATGAGTTAGAAATATAAACAATAAGACCAAAACATACAATACGTTGAAGGGAGATATGATCACAGTCCTGCAAGCACAAAAAACCTTCATCGCAGTAGTCACATAATATTTGATGCAACTTAGATGTCTAACTACACCATGAATCATTTATGGCATTATAAATGTCGTATTTGATATTGCGAACTCAACAACCATGCAATAATAATGATTGAACATATATAATATGCAATAGTCAGTTCATAAATAGGAAATAATCATAAAATATGTATTCTTCATATGACGAGGTATTCAAACTTACTGTATCTAAAGTTCTATCACTGATGTGTTCAACCATTGATGTTGAACTAGATCAGAAACATTTATCAACACTATAATAGTGTCAAAAATTATGCCTATGACCTCCTCCTGAAGTTAGATCATCATGGTATCTGATTACTCTATATTGTCGAACGATACTGTCAACACTTTGTATTTAGGGCTTAAGGTGGCTAACAACTCATGTGGAATAAAATGTGGGGGTAGAGGCTTCATAAACGTAGAGGGCTTCTTAGCTGTTGTGATTTGCATGCATGTATTCTCATATTATCTTCCAATTATATATATATATATATATATATATATATTCAATACACATTTTTCATATCTTAAGAAATATAAAGATTTGTTTGGGCCACCCAATAAAGTCACATTATACCTCTTTGATTGTGGTGGTATCGAGTGCTCATACAGACGAGGTGCTTCTCTACATGTCGGAAGGACACATGACTGATTGACGAACATGATCAACAGGAAGGAGAACACCATGAACCATATGTAACATACTAAAATCTAGCTACTCTAACTCTAGAAACCCTAACTATGTGATTAAGGGGTTAGTTTTATTGGATCCTTACAATTGACCAAATAAGGCTATTGTTATACCTTAACATGCTAATGAACATATAATGTTCATCTGATGGGTAGTTCACCCATTTGAACCCTAATAAATATTTAATGTACATAATATGAGTAACACAATATTAGTCATAATTATGGATACACATGATCATGTCATGGACTGGTAAACCCTAATCTAATGATGAGTGAGATAAATGGAACCTAACCCTAGACTTAATAAGACAATATTAGTGAAGTATAATGTCATGTTGACCTAAATTCTAAGTTGCAATCATCTAACATTGATATATGCATCCTTAATGTCATGATACATTAGTGACATTAGGTGTCACAATCAAATAACATACATTGATACTCATAAATGGTATATATTCACCCAATCCTAAATTACTATATATATATATATATATATATATATATATATATATATGAATTTATTACTATGTAATATGTTTCACCTTGTTCTTTAATATCAACCTAATGACGAAAATATAGTTAATGAATAATGTGATTCAAATAAACATGAATGAATGTCTAATGTGGTGTTAAATGTGTGTAATCAATAATAGGAGGTGAATAAACTTGAGTAAATGATTAATGAGGACATTAATATGAGTAAGAAAGCTAGTGTGATAGTGTATTGATGTTTAATATAGGTTGAAGTAATTAATGTGACATTATTTGGGATAATTGTTTACTTAATAATAAATTGGATAAAATTATTTATTCTGTGAAAATAATTTGAAATAATTAAATTGGTATCAATATGAAGATAATGGAATCTAAATCAAAATTATTAAGGATAATGATCTAATATATTAATAGATATTGAGATGATTGAGTAAACCCTAGTTGTGCTAAAACTCTTAATGAGAATAAATAAGAAATACATAGGGTTTTATGCCTAATCATGAAATGTAACTCGTTTCGCAATAAAGTGAATCAAGTAAAATAATAACAAGGTTGATGTAATGTCCTAATAAATATAATTCTAATATGCTACAAATGTTAATTGTGTTATATCTCATAATAGGAAATCTAAAAAATAGAACCTATGGAGATCCATGAGAACCTAACCTATGAAGAGTTGCCTGTGAAGATTCTAGACTCTCGAGTTAAGTAGTTGAAGAATAAGAACATTGAGCTAGTGAAAGTCTTGTGGAAGTACCATGATTTGGAAGAAACAACATGGGATCTTGGAGATGAGATGTTACGTACTCACCCTTTGCTCTTTGATTGAGGTGTTGAGGACGAAATCTTTTTTAAGGGGTGGAGTGTTGTAACGACCTAAATTCTAGGTAGATTCTTAATTTTGGCCCTTTCCTTAAGTTTTTTTCTACCCTTTCTATCCTTTTGGCCTTGATGTTGACTTTTTGAAACTATTTGTGGTTTGGGGTATATTTGATATCTAGTCATGCTAATGTATGGATTTATGCACAAATACCTTAGCTAATGTTTTAATCAGGGTTTTAGATGTAAAATTACCACTCAAGTGTGATATTAAAAAAATAGATTCATTCTAGAACTTCCTTTAGACTTATGGAGCAAGGAAGAGAAAAAGGAATAAATAATAAAGCTTTAAACATAATAAAATGGCATCAGGTAATTTAATTTGACAAGTAGTGAAAATAATGTGTAAGGGAGATAAAACTCTTAAAAGGAAGACTTATAGGATAAAAATAACTTCATATTCTAATTCTCTAGATCTGATATGGCTTGAAGGCCAAGTTTCACAATTTTGGGGTGATAATACGTATATCTATTTTATTTAGAAAGTAAAAGGTGAGTTTTCTCCAAAATATGAAAAAAAATCATTTCATGACTCCAAAAGTGGTATCTATTCTCAAATTAATAATCTACTTGTTAAAATTAGCATATGTGTGAATTTTGATCTAATTTGGACAATCTTTAATGTTCTAATATGTTTAGGAGAGAGAAAGTAAGTGTAATTAAAAATTAAAACATTAAATAATGTGCTAAATAATACAAGGAGAGGAAATTAATGGAAAAATCATATCCAATATTCTTTAGTTTGTTGGAGGGTGAAGTTTCACATTAATTGGTGGTTTTTAGATTTCTCTAATGTGATAGGAAAAAAATATGATTTACCTTAATATAATTAAATAAAATACCTAGAGTCTCAAAAACTAAAAACTATTACCAAAATTGGATTCTAAACATCCTAATTAGGCTATGTATCAAATTTCATTTAATTTAGAGTTTGTTTGCACCCTCAAATGAAAAGAGAGAAAAAGGAAATAATGAATAAATGTCACTCTACTAAATTACCTGATTAGAATGTCACACGAGATATTTCTTATTTCCTATAGTTGTGTTTCACACACTTTCTTGATTCCACATTTTGTTTGGGTTATTCGATCAGGAGTGGACGGTGAAGATTGTGTTTCCTACCTCGTGTAGGAGAGCCACCCACGTATGAATAGTAACCTCAAATCATTTTTGTGATTCCTCCCTCATCATTTGATCTTTTCACTCGATTTCTTCAGCAATAGTTTCCTCTTTGATTTCTACCTACAATGACCCCGTATTTGTAACTAGATCTCTATATTCACATATCGCCCAAATAATCTCATTGGTATGTCGAACCTCCTAACCCCATCTGCCTAAAGAGATTAAATACCTATAAATGTTAGTGACTAAGGTTCCGTCGCACCTTGCTTAGCCTTCCTCCTCTCCCAATTTCCTCACATACCTCCATTTTAATATTTTTCAATCGAAATTACGTTCTGGGTTTGCTTCTTCGAGTCTGGGACCTCGACAATACCTACAAATCAATTAAAGAGCGGTGAGTTCGTTGAGTCTCCCTCTTTCTTTCTTTGCTTTCATTTCAATGAATCATCGTGACCCATGATTTCACCCAAATCTCACGTAGGAGCAGCTACTTGCTACTTCTGTCATGGAGAAGGTGTGAGGGGAACAATCCCAGTTCTACTCCTCTCTCTTCTTTCTGAGTCGTTTTTCTTCTCTAGGGGCAATTTTGTCATTTAGCCCTCATTGCCCTTTGCTTCGAGGTGAGTCAAGAGAGCCATTGAATAAGCAACTTGGCCACACCCTATTGTGCTAAGTCTGTTGGGCCCAACTCTCTCTCCTTCTAGCGTAAATCATTATTGATTATTTGGATTTTTCGAGTTTGTTGATTGGCCAACCGTGCAAAAAGCATAACTCATTATATGTTGGTCCATAAATTATAAATAAATATGTTTTCGAATGAGAAAAATGTTCTCTATCTAAGAAAAATGTTTTGAGATTTTGATTTCCCTATTTTAGACAAATGATTTTGAGTAATGAATTAAATGCATGAAAAATCCTAAACATTGTAACTCATTCATATGAACTCCAAATATAGCAAATAAATATGTTTTCTTGATCATAAAAACATAAGGAATCAATTATCTAGTTTTTGTGGCCAAATTCAAGTTTTTCAAAAAGGTCTAAAATTAGAGTTTCTCTACACTTATATGCATTACAAATTCTAATACATGTGAATAACTTGAAATTAGGAAAAGGTGATCTTAGAATCTCCTAAGTCGGTGAAAAATGATAACTAGGACTCTGAATTGAGGTATGTGCATCTTATCCGTTAAGTTTGGCATTTTTGATAACCAAACCCTAATTTCTCAATGTGGCATGGACTAAAACTTTTGTTCCTATTATTTCTCTTTTTGATACAATTACTTCAATATTTTCTTGGGTCTTGAACCCTACATGCTATATTTTTATTAATTAATCTTGCCGCATGATTTCTTTGAGCATGATGATTTGTTTGAATTATTAGCTAATGTAATAATACTTATGTGCAACCACCCATAATTTGACATGTGTTATTTTGCCCTGGGGAATGTGTTACTCTCCCTATATATAAAAATTTTGAAGGTGACTCAACCTTACTTAGTTAATGTAGTCAGAATATTAATCATGCATGTTGCTTTCTTATTATTTGTTATGATGAGAATCTTATTTTCTATGCGCCTCATACTTTTAACTCTTCATTTTCTTACCCAAACTTTTCCTTTGTTGTTCTTAATCTTGGTCTTGTTCCTTGTTTGACACATACCTTTTTTCTCCTCTTGTTGGGTGATCCCAACTACCCATGCCCATGTCAAGGAGTGGAACAAGACTAAGGAGGACCTGCCAAGGAGTAGATTCTAGGAAACTTTGTTGAGATGTCTAGGTTGCTACCGCTAGATTCTGTAGTCTCATGAATGCATGTAGTATACAATGAATGAAGCCATGTAATAGTTTAGTTCTTTTCTTTCTGTGACTACTATTGACATTTTTATGTTTCTGGATCATGCTTATTTAAGTGGAAATATTATGCACACATCCTTCAAAATCTAATCCCCTCTAAATGATGGATGTTTTTTATTTTCCTTTGAATTTTTAGTAAGGGGGTGATCGTGCCTCCTTACAACATTTTATAGTATCAAAGCCATAACCCCTCTATTTGGTGGGGCGCACATGGATATGTGGCATCCAATCTTGAGTTGTGTGGTCCATACATGCTGTAAAGGGATGCCCTTGGTGATGTATCCACCCTTGAATTGGTATTACAAGATTGGGAACTGGGTGTCCATGGGCCATTATGGGTCTACACTAAAATGGGGAAATGTTATGATGCATTATAGTTGAGCTTTGATGAGGACGTCAAGAGTCTAAGTGTGGGAGATTGTAACGTCCCAGGATTGGAGGCCTCAGAAAAAATGATTTAAAAGGAATGATTGGATTACCCATATCACCATGTTGCACCTCCTTTTCAGGGAGCCCATCTCTAAATAACTTTGTGGTTAAGTGTGCTCATCCCAGAGTAGTACTAGGATAGGTGACTAGTCGGGAAGTTTATCCTAGCCTGCACATGAGTTAGGACAAAGTGAACAATTAACGGTAGTGGTGTTTTGTGGGGCCAATCGTCATTCCTAAATCTCTACTAGAGCAGTGGGCCCAAACATTACAAATGGTATTAGAGACCTGCTCTTATTTATCATTTTATTGAGTTCATATTCCTTTTATAACCCAGTTGCGTAGTCATTTCCTTTTTCTTTGGGAAGGCTTGCTTATTTGACGTCCTTTATTTCATAACATTGCTCAATATTCATAACATTGCTCAATACTCGATTTAATATGTTCATACCAACATTTTACTGATTCCTCTACTTTTTCTCCTCTTGCTAGGGTATGCTTCAAACCCAAAGTGTAGGTCAAGGTGAAGTTTGCTAAGTTGAACCAAGACATCAAGTATAACTAAAACCTTTTGCGAGACTTACTGTAGGTGGTTAGATGACTCTCCAATGATATCTTCATGTCGTTAGATTTCATATGTATCACCTTGTGTGGTGAAGATTTGAGACAATATCAAGTTCTATAATAGTTAGATATTTTGTTTCCGCTTCTACATTTGGTTACTTGAATCATACATTTGAATAAAATGGATTACCATCCCTTTCTGAAAAATCTATAGTGGTGTTTGATATATGGGATGTTTTCTTTTTATTTAAATTAGTAGGGAGTGCATCCCCTCTCGGGTCCCACTCTTTACATGAGGCGAGATAACCCCTTACTAAAATATAAAGGGAAATACAAAACATCCATCTTCTAAAGAGGATTATATTTTGAATGATGCATGCATAATATTTTCCATTAAAATAAGCATGATCTAGATACATCAAAATGCCAATAGTAACAGCAAAAAGAAAAAAACTAAACTATTAAATGGCTTCATTCATTGTTTACTACATGAGCTCATGAGACTACATGATGCAGTAGTAGAAACCTAGACATCTCAACAAAGTCTCCTTAAATATACTCCTGGGCAGATCCTCCTTGGTCTTGTTCCACTCCTTGTCCTGGGACTGGGTGGTTGGTATCACCCATCAAGTGGAGATATATAGAAGGTATGTGTCAAATAAGGAACAAGAACAAGAATAAGATCAATAAAGGAAAAGTTTGGGTAAGAATATTGCAAGTCAAAAGTATGAGGCACATAACAAATAGGATTCTTGCCATAACAAATAATAAGGAAGCAACATGCATGATTAATATTATGACTACATTATCCAAGTAGGGTTGAGTCACCTACTAAACCTCAACCAATATGTGAGGGGAGAGTAACACATTCCCATTCACCTACAAAATATATATATAGGGAGAGTAACACATTCCCCCAGGTGAGATAACACATGCCCAACTATGGGTGGTTGTACATAAGTACCACTACATCAACTAATGAGTCAAACAAATAATCATGTTAAAAGAAATCATGTGGTAAGATTAATTAATAGAAATATAGAAGGTGGGGTTTAAGACCCAAAAAACATTGAAGTAATTGTATCGAAAAGAGAAATAATAGGAACAAAAGTTTAAGTGCATGCCTTATTCAGAAATTAGGGTTTGGTTATCAAAAATGCCCAACTTAAGGGATAATATGCAATGCCTCAATTCAGAGTACTAGTTTCACTTTTCACAAACTTCGAATATTCCAAAATTACCTTTTCCTAATTTCAAGTTATTCACATGTATTAGAGTTTAGAATGCATATGTGTGTAAAAAAACCCTAATTCAAGACATTTTTTTGAAAACAAAATGGATTTTGGTCATAAAACCTAAATCAATCTATTCCTTATGTTTTTCTGATCAAGAAAACATATTTATTTGCTTTATATAGAGTTCATATGAATTAATTACAATTTTTAGGATTTTTTATGCATTTAATTCATTCCTAAAAATCATTCATCAAAAACATGGAAATCAGACTCTCAAAACATTTTATTAGATAGATCTCAATTTTCAATTGCAAAACATATTTATTTATAATTTTTGGACCAATAGATAATTTGTCATGCATTTTGCAAGTTCGACCAATCAAGAAACTTGAAAAGGCCAAATAAGTAAGCATTATTTGTATGAGAAGGGGAGAGAGAGAGAGAGTTGGGCCCAGTTGACCTGGCCCAATAGGGTGTAGCCAAGTTAGTTGGTTAGTGACTCGTTTGACTCACCCCAAAGCAAAGGAGAACAAGGGATAAATGACAGAATTTCCTCTAATGAAGAAAAACAACTCAAAAAGAAGAAAGAGGGGTTGAATCAGGAATCATGGTGGGGGATTGTACATGTATTCCACCCCTCTCATCTTCTCTTTCACAAAACAATCATGATTAAAGCATTGAAAATACAAACTTCACATATAGAGCATAGAATACACAATCAATCCATATGACTGTCATATTGATCTTGGTAAACCGTTTCATGGTGGTGAAGATAAATAAAATGTATGATTATGAAATTGTATGATTTGTGGGTAATGAGTGGATTTCTTTGATAATATTTACTTTAAATGTATGATTTCATGGATCCTAATGAGTTAGTGTGTCCAATATGATAAAATGGAAAGAAAAGTGAAATGAAATCAAATAATGCATAAAAAGGAAAAGAAATTAAGATAATGATGAGAAGTATGTGGAATTATATGGAAAGTTGTATGATTGATAATTGTGGATTAGATTTCGAATCCACATGGTTTTTTATGGTAAAAGGAATCCAAATAAAGGATATAAAATAGTAAGAAAGAGAAAATATGAATAAAATATGCCTTTGTAAGTGATAACTTGCATATGAAGAAAAGTCTCTTTCACGTTTGAATTTCAGTCCCAAACTTGGCACACGAGTAGTTTAAGTCATTACAGGTTTTTCTTTAAAATTTGGGATCAAACATATAAGTGATTTAGGAGATATGATTTTTGTACCTAAAGTGAAGAGGATAACATTTAATGTCACGGTTTCTAATTCAAATAGGACTATCTTTTAATTTGATGTGCGTTATGAGGACCGTTGATCTGTGATCCGATGGTAGCACACTTATCACCTTCCTCATGCCTGGTTAGGCAAGTCGAGAGTAGTATCTGACTTTTTCCTTGGTTGTTTTTTCTTCCACAATGATTGGGAAAACATGGGATGTTTTCCATTGGATTCACGAAACCAAATGGAATTGAACTAGCTTGGGTTTTACCCCCTTTGGAAGGGTATCACATATTTCCCCAAATTGTAGGACTCGTGTCAGATCTGGTCGGGTCCAATGTGTATTTAAAGGAGGTAACTGACCCCTCTGAGATCACACAGGCATTCACAAGTCATTTCCTAACTTCTAGCCCTCTTCCCTTCTCCCAATTTTGGCACCAAGACTCATCCTCGACTCTATCTCCTTCTCAAGTTCTTCTGGAAGCTACTCTGCTAGTTAATGGCCATCACATGCCAATCCAAATCCACCATCAAGTCTGGCAGGTTCAGATGAAGGTGATGGTGCCCTTGCTCACTGCAATGAAGCATGACCTCTAAAATTTAACCCTCGATTGACCTGGCCATGAGCTGAAGCAGGCCGTCAAGAGGAAGACAAAGCCTGGGTGGGAAATTACTTACCATCCCTCAGGTGTACGTTGAAAAGGAAAGGGAAAACATGTCTTTTTATCCCTATTTATAGCCTTCTCACTGAGACGAGTTGCTAAGATGGCCACACACCATTGGCTACAGATTACTTGCATGGAAAAGTAGTGGAAAAGGAAAAAGGAGCCCGGATAGCTGACGTGGTGCTCTGCTATTGGTCTAAAGGTAATTTATCTTATGAAAATCATAACAAATGATTGGTAACTCATATGAAGCAATGCTATATATGAAGTTGATCAGAAGAATGCAAGGAATATAATAAAAATATAATGGAAGTCTAATTCTATTATCCTATCACCTTTAATGTATTTATGAATAAGAAACCCTAATTTTGATGTTAATGAGATTTAGTAATGTTCTTTGGATAATTTAAGTTGATATTAACTTGTTGTTAATAAAAAGTAAGATTTAGATCTAAAAAGATGATCCTTGTGCTTAATTGATCTAATTGAGGGTTTCATGTGTATAAAGTGCATTAATGGGCTTAGAAACCCTAATTTTGGTAATTATGACTTTTATTGGTTTTAATTGTGAAAATCCATGTTTAAGATAGAAATATTATTTTCTAAGGCCAAATTAAGAATAAAGACCCTCAATATGGATAATTTATGTAATTAGGGTTTAATGATGTAGAAAGCTATTTTAGGGTTTGTTGACCAAAAAAGATAAAGCTTGGGAAAAGATCTAACAAACCCTAAGGAAACCCTAATTCAACCTATAAGCCCTAGAAGGGATTCCCAAGTCAATAAAAGAGTTTATGATCAGTATGTAGTAATTAGGCCATACATACTTTTCAGGATTTAGTTGTGCTTGTGTGACTGGCTTGATTGGTTGTTTGAACTGCCTAATGGGGTTGAATAGTTGGTTGACTCTTTTAGAGCTTCAAATCAGATATGTGGTTATATTATGATTACTCACTTTAATTTCACGTCGATTTCTGAAGTTTCATTAATTGCATGAAAATAACTGCTTGGAGGACTTTATTTTCTACAATCTATAAAGTGGCTATGATTATCATCACGTAAATATATACATGACTTTCCCGAACCTACATACGATCTCTAGATGTAAGATTTAAGAGGATCACCAAGCCCTGGAAGGAAGGTTAGAGATGGTCAATCCCTAGAAGGAAGATCATAGGGCACCCAAAGAGGTGACCCATAAGGTACCAAGCTCTATTTGGAGAAGGTAGGCTAAAGTCCCTTGAAAAGACTAAACCCTAAGAGAGGGTATCCCAGAGGATGAGTAAAAGTGGTTGGGATGTTATATTGAAAACATAATCTTGGATTGTTAACAAATATTTGATGTAATTAGGTTGTTATGAAATATGTGCATGTTATTGGTTGCCACCACATACCAATATATTCTTTATACTGAACGACATTTTGTTTGTTGGCATTTTAGGAATACTTGAAAAAGGAAAAACAATAAAGTGATAATATTGAAGAATAAATCTAATTAGAGAAAGGGGGATTTAGTTAGATATAACTCTACATTTTTCCAAGTTCCAACTCCTATTTTTTAAAAGTTATGTGAAAAGTAAATTTTTATCCTACTTTAAGCTTAGTCTTTGGTAGAATTTATTAATTATTTTTGATTATTTGCAAAACCATTGATCCAATTTTGGGATAGTCGATCTAGCTTCTTGGTCTACCTTAATTGGGGGTTACCAAGGGGTGGGGTCGTTACAATTGGTATCAGAGCATGGTTTTCAATTTAGTCTCTAATTATTAAATTTTACAAACTCTTTACTATCCAAGGGAGTTATGAGAGGATTTTCCAATGATGGAGGTGTCTAGAAAAGGATCACAATCCGAGGTTGGCAAGATTTTCCTCTGCCCCTCTAGTCGGTCTACGAGGACTCTCAGATTCTGTGTGACTGCCTAGATGTAATTGGAGGGTTTGACTCGAAATAAGATACCTCTAGGTCTTCTCTCATATGTCTTCATCCCTTCTCTACCTCATTCATTGAATAACTTTAAGAGATTAGGGTTTCTCTCTCTCCACCCCCTATGTTTTGGGGTGAAGAATAATAAGGATTAAGGAATGATCCACCAAATAATTAAAAAAATCATGTAAGAAAATGTCATGGACATAAGTCTAAATGATGAAACTTAGACTTAGTTTAGTTACATGCTTAGGTTGTGCGACCTGTGTTGTCCTGCCCTCAGGAGAACGCTGACGTTATATCATCTCGTAGGATGAGGAGGAGAGGAAGAAGCCTCCAGGAAGAGGAAGAGACTTGACGCATCCTCTGAGGATGATGCTCAACCCAAAACCTTAAGTAGTGGATAGAGAAAGAAAAGACACAATGAGATGGATATCATAGTTGGCCATGCATGTATGTACGTGGGATAGACATGCATGCTTTATATAGAGGTTTTGAGTACGCATGAGAAACATAGACTCTATGTGGTTGTTTGACCCCTAGTGCCTTGGTGACCCGACCTTGGGTGGGTCATGTCTGTTAAGGGTGAGGGATAGCTCCCTCATTGAGAATGTCAGTGGTGACCATATAGGAACCCTAATAGACATATATGAGGAGAAAAGAGGCATGCACCTATGTAGAAGTGAGTTGAAGCATGTTTAGACCTAAGACAAAAGGGTTATGCCTGATAGTTTATGAGATAGGCATGCATAGCTTTGGATGATCTTAGCCAGACATAAGTCTTGATAGTATGTTTCACCCAGGTAGGGATAGACGTGTATCCTTAAGAGCATGACCCATATTCTAAGTGTAACGACAAACGCCATCATTAAGATAACAAATGTCATTAACAATAATAAAACATGCAGAAGCGATCGTTAGCAGCGGATTACCAAAAATCACTAAAAATTAAAACTTTTTGCAAAGAGATCCACACATAGGAAATCCTTTACAATAAGAACCATTGTATAATATTTATATTCTAGTTCAAATGTACATAACATGTACCATCTCTTTTCAGAGACTACATCATCAAATGCCTTATAAACATTATTTACAGACATTATACGAATCTCGGGGCATCAAGCCAAAACCCTAGATTGATGTATTAAAACACTGACTAAAAACTCCGAGGACCTGAGAGTACAGAGACGACACATAGGACTTTCTAGCTACATAACTTGACAGACAGTATCTCCACCTGATATCTTACTGCTGTCCAGGTTGTAGCTTTCCTTTTCCTGCAAAAGAGTATCTGCTTCTTTGTCCGCGTCCACCTAAAAATGTTGGATCCCACGGGGGTGAGACAATTGTAAATTGCCCCAGCGGGAGATATAACTCTCTGCCAAAACATTGTTATTGCAGTTAAGGATATAAACTGGGCAGAGGATAAGCAGTTTAAAGTATTCTTAACTTTGAAAGCATTGCAACTATTTATGATAGAGCAATATATCATCTATTCTTTTAATAAGGAATAGGAATGACATGTATATCATTTATCTATCATATTGTACCACCATATCAAATCTGTCCTGTAACACTCATTAACTTGACATGTCACCCATGAAACATTCTTGTTTCAATCTGTTGGCCTTAGCCAATCTTCTAAACAAATAAGGAATTACATCTACCATGTACTCATATATCATTAATACATGCATTGGGTTATTACAAATCCTGTGTCATCATTACAGACATTGAGCCTCTTCCAGGTATTGGACTCTTCCAAACCTGATTACACCGCCAGGCATTGGACTTTAACCAACCCTGATTACATGCATTACACCTCTTCCAGGTATTGTATTTCTCCAAACCTGATTACACAGCCAGGCATTGGACTCTAACCAATCCTGATTTCACAGCCAGGCATTGGACTTTAACCAACCCTGATTACACAGCCAGGCACTGGACTTTAACCAATCTTGATTACACCGCCAGGCATTGGACTTTAACCATCCCTGATTTCACATTCTTTATTTAATACAATGGTTCCTTTTATTATGTTTATTAAAACATTAACTTTTCTTACAAGAACTTTTATAATCATCTTAGTACCTCTCATTATGCCACAATTATTCTCATGGCTCATAAGGCCCATGAAACATCTGGTCACCTCTTAATAGGCAACATATAACCATTTGGCTCGCTAGTCCATTAAAACATCTTGCCACCTCTCACTAGGTAACAATTAACCTTATGGCTCTCCAGGCCATTAAAAACATCTTGTCACCTATCACTAGGAAACATCTAATCATATGGCTCACAAGGCCATTCAACATCTTGTCACCTATCACTAGGCAACATCTAACCATTTTATCTCTTGTAATATAATAGTGACACCACTATTCCCTTAATAGGGTTAGGGATTACTATTCACATCACTTTGGGGTTTCTCATGTCCCATTACCGAGTTTAGGGTTAGGGTTTCCCATCTCTCATTAGGATTTCATAGTTATCAAAGTATATCAACTTTGAGATGCTAACAGTGAAGTCTTTCATATCTTGATGTATCACTTACCTCATTACTTCCAACTTTCTTAAATTATTAGCTTATCCTGGATTAAGGTATTTCCCATCTTAATCCTTTCATCCACTAACCTATCACTCTTGCCATGAAGTGCATAGGTTATACATAAGAATGGTCCAACTATCTTTAATTATATGGACTCATCCTTAAGTTAGGAATTAACAAAAACACCATATTAGGTTCTTTTTAAAACAACTTTAAGTCAAGCATAGAGTACCACAGCCGTGCAGCCAGGAACGGCCGTGCAAGGGAAGTCACCACGGTCGTGCTACCTTGCACGGTTGTGCTACAAGAGATAACCTCATGAATCATATTTATATATGAATTCTATACTTTTATCCTTTCAACTTGATTAGGTCACATCCACCCTTCAATCAAAAGTATACAACAACTATGGTTAACATAGTGTACTAAGACATTGTTCTTATAAGCAATTAGGGTTCGTCCCTTAATTGGCACTAATCACTTAGGTACTATTAGGGTTTCAACCTTTGTACCTTCATTGATTATCACTGCTAATCATCATTGGATCAATGGATGATTCATCATCTCTATTCTCAACAGATTCAATCACATTGGACCTCCATTACTTAAGGTATCCAATTGAATTAGGGTTTTCAATGTTGATTCCTTCAATCATTGAATTCATGGAACCAATCATCAATTGGACCTATAATCATACTTCAATTGAGTTAAATAGGTAAACCTTCAAATTATTTGACCCTTAATTAACCCTCAATTGGCCATCAATTAGGGTTTGGAATCGATGATCCTTCAATACTAATCAATGTAAGACTAGTTACTTTGAAACCATTGAACCATCATAAAAATTGGATATGACCTGACCCCAAACGGTCTTGAGGTCGTTTGGATGACCTACAAACGGTCTTGAGACCGTTTGCCCATCATATCATCAAAATCCAAGTCAACCAATTAAGGTTTGGATCATTGGATTGATCACCAAATCAGCAATTTATTGCAAATCAACTTGGTATCTTTAGACCTTCATATACTTAACCATACTCAACCCTACACCTCCAAATGGTCTTGGGTGTCCACCAAATGGTATTGAGACCGTTTGGATGAGCTCCAAATGGTCTTGAGACCATTCGTCCCATCCAACCTTTGCATTCTAGTGAAAAATCATCAAGGATTTGTCTATCGAGTTGATCAACAATTCAGCACTTAATTGCAATATGATTGGTACCTTTGGTCCTTCAATTGATCAACTATACTTGACCCCAGACTTCCAAACGGTCTTGGGGTGACCCCCAAACGGTCTTGAGACCGTTTGGGGGATCCCCAAACGGTCTTGAAACCGTTTGGGCTAATCAACCCAAAATCTCAAATTAACTCATTGGAATTTCAGCACTGTTTTCAATCAGGGTTTTTCCAATTGAATAGCCTTCAACTCACGATTCCTTGGGAGTTAATCCCTAAAAATTGGTGAGTCATTAGACCACATCATTAGGAACAGTAATCCCAAACGGTAAACCCTTTGTAAACGCACTCAAACGGTCTTGAGACCATTTGCCCAAAAAGTTCAATTAAATCAGATTGATAATCAGCACTTAATCCAATTAGGTTTCCCTAATTAATTAGCCTTCAAATCACGATTCCTTGGGAGTTAATCCCTCAAATTTGGAGGGTCATCAACCAACATAATTATTAACAGGAATACCAAACAGTAAACGCTTGGTCAACTCACGCAAATGGCCTTGAAACCGTTTTCTTAAATAGGTCGAGTTAATCAGGTTGAAAATCAGCATTTAATTCAATTCGATTTGCCTAATTGATTGGCCTTCAACCTACGATTCCTTTGGAGTTAACCCCTAAAATTTGGTGTGTTATCAGACTACATAATTAGAAACAAAATTCCCAAACGGTCAACGCTTGGTCAACCATCTAAAATGGTCTTGAAACCGTTTACTCCCAAACGGTCTCAAACCGTTTTCCCTTAAACGGTTTGCTGAAACCGCATAACCAATCAAATTAAAACGATTTGGAGTAGCTACCAAAACCGTTTGGCTTGGTACTTTTCATTGGATAAGCATCTAGGATGATGTCATCATCCCCTTCCTTCGAACAACCAAGAACAGCAACAGTTCTTGATGGAAATTGCAGCAAAGAAACAAGAGTGTATCAAATTAAAGAAATCAATCAACAAAGCATAGAGAATTGATGCAATAGCAATGTTTAAGGGTTTAAGTTATAAAACCCACCTCCAATTGAGCTCCAAAGCTCCTAGATCACGCCATCAATGGTGGATGAATCTCTTGCAACTCCCCTAGGCTCGTCCTCAAGCTTTTGATTGTAAAAGTTGGCTAGGGTTGAAGAGGAGATCGAAATAAGATGGAATCCATAATTTATTTTCGATTTCCACCATGAAATCATGAAGAACAAGGGTCAAGAGGCTTACCAACAGGTTGGGACTCGTCCTCCTGTTGCTTATAAGTCCCCTAGAGCTCACCCAAAGAAAAGGAAGAAGAAAGGGCCGAAAAAAAGCCTTTCAATTGATTTAGAAAGGGCACTTTTATAAGGAAATTGATGAGAGAGAAAATGCCTTATAAAAATCCAATTAATCCCAATAATGTGGCCGCCTCTTTCCCCTCAACTTCCTTGGGTACGAGGAATCTTCCTTTGCCTTTAATTCTCCTTCATTATCCTCAATTTAAAGAAAAGCAAATTAAGCACCTTAATGCTTATTATATAATAGCCCATATGTGAGTGGAAATTACTTTTCTTTATAATAAGGTGAGTGGAATTTCACCTACTTAAGATATTTTCGTTCCTTATCTTGGCAAAAGAACGTCCATACTTATTCAAAATCAACCAATAACATTTTGGTTGAAGGCCCTTTAATTAATACATTCCTTTTTGCCCTAAATTGAATTAGGGTTTCAATTAGGATTAAATCTTGATTATTTTAATATCAAGATTCTCTCTCCTCCAACTTAATTCAAATGAGATGCCCCTCTCATTTTATTTGCTATACCTGATGCCAAGAAACATTAAGGACCTTATTGAAGTGGTAATTTGCATATTGAACCCTGTATTTTGGGTAAATTGCACTTTACTCCAAAACTAGGTTTTAATGCACAAGGATTACTTTACAAGCTTCATCTTGGTATCCAAGCTTGTGAAAACTATACCACTACATCATATTCATTCTTATGATGTCTCAACATCATAGGAACATCTTATCATGCAACATTTGCAATTTAACCCCTCAACTTGGGTAATTTGCACTTTAGTCCAAAACAATCAAACATTGATGTCAACAATGTTCAAAAAGGACTAGAATTGAAACACAAGTTTCTCATGAGCCCTAATTACTTTTCACAAGATAAGATTAAGCATATAATCATCTTTCTTGATCAAAACACCTAGGGTTAAAGCATAACCCAGGTCAGGGATGTTACAAATTATAAACCCCTAACAAGGATTTCGTCCCCGAAATCCCAGATAAAAAGGGAACATATATTATTCATTCATCATATCATCATGTCTTTTCATAACACCTCATTGTTATGGAGACATCATATAACTTTGATCAGCACAAAGTTCCTTCTCACAATATTCTCATAGAGTCAATTGAGATCTTATCTTAAAGACATATTTAGTTGTTATGTTTGTGCAAAGCATAAACCCCTAACATATGATGTTCATATCATTTTATATAATCAGACTGATTTCATAGTTGACCATTCTAGGTAGCCAACCTAAACCATCTGATAATTCTCAGATACCAGAATCTCTTACCTTGGTATCAGTTACATGTGTTGAAAACACATCATTTTCTCATCTTTCTTTTATCATATTTACAACTTTATTGAACATGGATCACCTCCCTTGTTTTCTTTATCATCAAATAAGGGTCATACTTTTACTTCCTCATATACACATACTGATCTGAATTCATATCAGATCCCTCTTTCTTATACTTAAGATATGATACATTTATCCATACCATATTTCCAATTTCATGATACTCATTAGATTGTCTCAGAATGATTGCTTGATCAGGGAAATCAAAAAGATATCAATCTAAGAGTTTCCATACTCACTTTATCACCAATAGTTGTATACCTGATCAGGGTTTAAAAGTACTGAGATCAAGTAGTATGCACTTGCATGCTATCATGTTCCTTGCCTTTCATATTATCATAGACATAAGATTTAACATTCTTGGATTTTATCCAGGCATCTCTTCTATACCTCTTCCTCTTTCATAGATGTAAGATCAATATAGAGTACTTAAAAGAATATTGAATAGAATTCAAATTCTAGTTCTCATCATTTCTTCCCTATATAGCAACCAATAGGGAAAACAAAATCAACAATCCTTTTTTTTTATAACAAAAAGGGTTTAGTGTACTCAACATGTACACATTTATAACATACCTTGTACTCATATCATGGTCTTACTAGTCTTATTACTGAAGCAAAAACTAAGCCATAGAATCTTACAGGTGAAAGGTTAAGACCTTTGCACTTACTTAGTGGATACTTCCCTGGTATACTAGGCATTTATTGCACTATTAGTACCAAAAAATTGGCTTTTTAAAACCATTAGGCAAATGTCTCTAGAATTATAGAGACCATTCCCTACTTCTCAGCTTATTGCCCCTTCTTGGGAACTACCATCAAAAATTTATTATCTATCTGAACTCATGGCAGAGTCCACTTTCTTGCCATAAGTTAATCTTTTCCACATTTTCCCTTATTCCCACATGACTAATTCATTCAGGAACTCTTTTAAAGCTCAAGCTTTCTGTATTAAGGACTGATAACCTAGGTTATAAGGCTAGCATCCAGTTCACTTATATGCATTATTGTTGCCCTAATCTTCCCAATAAGAGCATGATCATAGGATTCTCTATCATGATCAGGTCTTAATGGGGATTCTCAGGCACTCATTCTATTCTTTCATGATCCCTTGCACCTCTTCTTGGTGCAACAACATTGCCCTTAGCAATGTGTTCTTTGTGCTTTCCAGTCATTTTAAAACTTTACCCTTTCTCTACACAAGCAGAAATCATTATAGGGTATACTGGAGGACACTAACACAGACTCAACAACTTAGTCATATGTCTCTGTAGACTCAACGAACCTAAAGCTCTGATACCACTAATTGTAACGACAAACACCATAATTAAGATAACAAATGTCATTAACAATAATAAAACATGTGGAAGCGATCGTTAGTAGCGGATTACCAAAAATCACTAAAAATTAAAACTTTTTGCAAAGAGATCCACACATAGGAAATCCTTTACAACAAGAACCATTGTATAATATTTATATTCTAGTTCAAACGTACATAACATGTACCATCTCTTTTCAGAGACTACATCATCAACTGCCTTATAAACATTATATACAAACAGTATACGAATCTCGGGGCATCAAGCCAAAACCTTATATTGATGTATTAAAACACTGACTAAAAACTCTGAGGACCTGAGAGTACAGAGACGACACATAGGACTTTCTAGCTACATAACTTGACAGACAGTATCTCCACCTGATATCTTACTACTGTCCAGGATGTAGCTTTCCTTTTCCTACAAAAGTGTATCTGCTTCTTTGTCCGCGTCCACCTAAAAATGTTGGATCCCACGGGGGTGAGACAATTGTAAATTGCCCCAGCGGGAGATATAACTCTCCGCCAAAACATTGTTATTGCATTTAAGGATATAAACTGGGCAGAGGATAAGCAGTTTAAAGTATTCTTAACTTTGAAAGCATTGCAACTATTTATGATAGAGCAATATATCATCTATTCTTTTAATAAGGAATAGGAATGACATGTATATCATTTATCTATCATAGTGTACCACCATATCAAATATGTCTTGTAACACTCATTAACTTGACATGTCACCCATGAAACATTCTTGTTTCAATCTGTTAGCCTTAGCCAATCTGCTAAATAGATAAGGAATTACATCTACCATGTACTCATATATCATTAATACAGGCATTGGGTTATTACCAATCCTATGTCATCATTACAGGCATTGAGCCTCTACCAGGTATTGGACTCTTCCAAACCTGATTACACCGCCAGGCATTGGACTTTAACCAACCCTGATTACAGGCATTACACCTCTTCCAGGTATTGTATTTCTCCAAACCTGATTACACAGCCAGGCATTGGACTCTAACCAATCCTGATTTCACAGTCAGGCATTGGACTTTAACCAACCCTGATTACACAGCCAGGCATTGGACTTTAACCAATCCTGATTACACCGCTAGGCATTGGACTTTAAGAAACCCTGATTTCACATTCTTTATTTAATACAATGGTTCCTTTCACTAGTACAGAAAGGGTCTGTAGCATCAATTTTTTAAAGCCTGCAACGTCACTTTTCGACCGACGCCTAGGTGGCCGTCGCTACAGAATTTGGTCTATAGCGTCGGATTATTTAACCAAATAAAACCGACCTTACAGAGTAAAAACCGACGGAAAAGGTTGTAACAATGCTGACCTAGGCGAGAAAAAAGGAGCTTGTAAGGTCAGTTATTTCATAAAACCGACCATGTAAACGTTCTCGGTCGAGAAAATCGTCGACCCAGAACATTTACAGGGTCGGTTTTTATGAAATAACCGACCATAAAGATTGAATAACATTTCAGTGGTAACTCTCGATCGAGAAAATTCTCGACCGAGAACGTTTATAGGGTCGGTTTTTATGAAATAACCGACCCTAAAGATTGAATAACATTTCAGTGGTAACTCTCAGTCGAGAAAATTCTCGACCGAATGTATTTCGGTCTCGATCGAGAACCCTCTATAAGGTCGGTTTTTTTTAAATAACCGACCCTAAAGATTGAATAAAACATTTCAGTGTAACATTTGGTCGACAAGTTTGTCGACCGATAGATATTCGGTCGAGAATGTTGTCGACCGAGTCCTACACTGAAATGTTTTAATCAATCTATAGGGTCGGTTATTTCAAAAAACCGACCTTATAGAGGACATTATAGACTCGGTTTTTTACAAAACCCGACGCTAGAAGTTCTATTTCGGTCGAAAATTGTTCGACCGAACAGTGTACAATCTCTAGGGTCAGTTATTTAGAAAACCGACGCTAGAAGTTACAATTATTTTTTAAAAAAATTCTGCAGAAATTGATATAGAACAGAAGAACAAGAAGATTCATATATTCTGGGAGAGGGGAGCATTGATGCTCAACCGTCACCATTCAAAACTACACATTCATAACAAAAATGATAATCAATATCATAATTTACAAAAGGATAGAGTGCAAGTCTGAGATGACATATTACAAAAGTAAAAATATGAAAGAGTACCTGTGACGTCCCCGGATTTTCTAAAACTTAATCTGATTTGAGACGTCCAAATTGAAACCCTCATCTCAGTGAGAATCCCAATTTAAACATCACACACTAGGCTAAGAAGAAGAAAATCAAGGGAGTCAGAAGGAAACAATCAGTAGCACATGTACATGAACAATAATAAAACCATACACACATGTTCACCAATCAACATATAATTACAACATGAATTGTTACATCACTTGATATTACATATTGAGCAGCAAACTTAAACATGTACATGTACTACCACTAAACTACAGGATCTTAAGACAATAGGTCCACCTGTACATCAGCTCGCTACACAACTCTCTCTATCCTGGATCTTCAAGAGCATAACCACAACCTAAACAAATGATTACATGCGGTACATGTCAGCACAATATTTCATGAATATTGTACTGAGTACGCCTACGTGTCTTTTTATATACCTCTCAACATATCTTGGCAATAAGATAAAACTAATATACTTGGCAGTAACAGAAGAATATAAGAAAAGCATATACTTGCACAAAGATATTCATTAGCAAAAGAGAACACATATTTTAAGCTCGTTTTCCATTATATATCCATGCATTTGCCACCTGAGGGAATAATGCATCATCTCTGCTACCAAAGAGAATGAGATGTAAGGCCTTATGATCTACTACCAAAGAGTTAGATCATCGTACAATGTGATCTGCTACCAAAGAGAATGATCACTTTCCAGCACTATGCTACCAAAGAGAATTAGTGCTTTCATATAATGGAACATATATATTATGTTTCATGTGTTCATAGACATAACTATGGAAAATCTAGCAACATATCATGCAAGAACAATCATTTCAATCAATACCATATGCCAAGTCTTTACTACCATATAACACAAGCATATTGTATAATAAGCCAAGTAAGAGGTAATGGCGTACCTTGATCAAGAGAAACCTAATCATCACATATTCCTCATGTAATCTATATCCTTGGTCAACCCTGATTAAGACAAGATTACATATCACTATTAGGTTCTCATCATCATACTTCTCATCTTAACCCTAATCGTATCCATTAGGGTTTCTCTTAACTCATTATGATATTCTCATTATTACTTGCATTCTTGTCTAAGAATTATCATACTGATTTCATTTTCCAGATTGGGGTTCATCAACTGGATATACTCATGTGTCACATTATTATGTGAACATACTTAACATTATGTCACTTTCCTTAACCATATTAGGGTGACATCACATGTATTAAGGGTGCTTTTCATATAACATGAAATACGTGCATAATATTGATATCAAAGTTACATATTAACTTCCAGTTACTGATATGAGAGTGTTCTGTAAATTTCATCATTTATTGAGCATGTATGCATTTACTACATTTTATTTAGGGTTATTAGCCCTAATTCACCATATAAAGCAAATTACATAATTTCGTACATCATCATCATGATCACTGACATATGATGGATTATACGCATTAATATTGATTTACTGACATATTCTCGTAATTTAGGCCAATGTTTGATATTTATTATACATTAAACAAGAATTACACATCTTTCATGATATCACTGAGATTACTATCACAAAAGCCTGATATTATAGTTATATTGTGTTCTACTCATTTTTCTGAGAATTTCTGTATATTACTTGTATTTTTCTGATGCTCGAGCTAATTACTAGCAATTATGCAAGATCTGTAAATTACTGAAAATAGTTACATTGAATGGCCAATCAGGTAATGCCACGTGGCCATTATAGCGTGCTGCTCTTGCTGGTCAAGCTAGTCTGGTTCACTATCAGGTTCGGGCAGCAGCTTGAGGCGAGCCGGCGGTTTCCTGGCCAAGACCCGGTTCAACGTCTCCTCTCCTCACGCGATCCCTAACACGTTCTCTTCCTGATGCTGGAGCATTGCTCCCTGGAAAACGGCCGACGCCGTGAGGAAGCTCCCCAGGTCAAGCTGGATCCACTGCAACTTGGAAGTTTATCCAATGGAGATTGGCCGCCCTAGCTCCTCCTAGCATTCTCAACTTCTCACCCAAACGTGATACTTGACTTTCCCTGTTCTGTGCAAGTCTGCAGGTGATGGGTTCTCTACTCGACAACTCCATCTACGTTCTCAAGTACAACTGCTGGGACGATGATCTTTGGCGTGCATCTGGCCGCCGTTTCCCCTTGCAGCTCCTTCCTCACGTTCATGGTTCTGTGTTTGTTCATTTGGGAGAGAGTGCCGTTGTGGCCACGGGCTCCGTCCCATGGATAGGACCAAGACCCAGGTGAGAAGGCTGAACCTACCGTCCGCTCAAGAGCACCGCCATCATTGTGGCTCTCCTTGTGATCGTGGAGCTTGACGCCCACATGCGCCGTCATCGGCTCCAGCCACGCTGCTAGGAGCCCCGCTGTCCCGCCTCCTTTCCTCTGTGGCTTGCTGCTAAGGTCCTCACCATCGATATCCCTTGTACACGCTTCCGCCTAGCTCCTTGCGCTTTCCTCCTCACAGAGAACATCGTCTCCAGTCTACAGCGCCGCCTGGAGTGCTGTGAAAGAGCTAAACGGCCGTGCTTCATCCTCTCAGGTGTCGTTTCCATTTGTGAATGCCACCACTGGGGAACGCCGGCTTGGAAAGGCCAGAGATCCATGCCTCCTCGCACCCTCTGTTGTGGTGGCTCCTCCTCGATCTGACCATGAACAGGTCCTTGTGAGGGGGTTATCTAAAGTAACCGTTCTCTTAAAACTACATACGAGCCACGATCGTCACCAACCGGCAACTTGGGTCACGATTCCAAATCCCCACTACCTTGCTCTGACCGTTGCTCGATCATGCACATCCAAATGTTGTAAAAGCATGATCCGTGGCATCTCCATCTCAACGCTCTATCCATTGGATCAAGACTATGTGCTACGGATCTTGTGCATGCATCCAAAACATAACACATGAGCGTGACATCAAGATCAAAGGTTAAACATTGGTCCATCGTATACCGATATGCATATAGATTCAACAGTTTGACCAACAATTAAATTCCTCAAAATTAAAGGTATTAAAAGAGACGTCTTAAACATGATATCAACCTCACATCAACACACCTACTTTGTCAAAAGCTTGGAACTCTCAATCTAACTCAACTGTATGCTTTCACTTAAATCATTGGACATTTAAAAAAAATTCCAAAATTCCACTCCATCACATCCTACACACCTTAAAAGATATTTCGTCCTCGAAATTAAGCCAGAAAACCCACTTTGTCACATCATATACATCTTAAAAGAACTTTCGTCCTCGAAAGTAAACCATACTCATACTTCCAGGGAAAACCTAAGGATCTTCTTCCACATATATAGTACGATTCTAGGTGTAACATATCCACGAAGGTTACTTAGAACCATGTATCCAAAGCACTATTAGGGGGCTTACAACCGTCTTGGTGCACAAACACTCCATTCAAGGTTTTAAAAAAAAACTTTGGTTATGTCATTACATATCTCATATGTTAGATTTGCTTCCTTATCTTTAGCCATGAATTAGGGTCTTCACATCATATTCCATGTTCTAAATGAGTTAGATAAGATTAACTCAGACATCAAGGTGTCATCAACATTATGTTGTGCTAACTATCAAACTATATAATTTCCATCTTTGTTAAGCATTAAGATCAACACCTTGTGCAACATGTTTCATTCATATGATCTTATTTCATTGTTCATAATAAATTGCAACATGTACTAGTGAGTTCATCAAAATATTAGCCAACAATCTCACATTATCATCATTATTCATTTACATGGTTACTATCAATTAAACCATATCTAAATTTCTATCATATCATGTCTATATATCATGTCTCAAGATTTGATCACATCCTTACGCTTATTATATCATGGTGGTGCTAAACAAACTTATGTGAGTGACATGTTAAACATATATCAAACTTCGTCTAGTCCAACTGAGGTTATCCTGACCCATATCATGAGGGTAGTGCCATGCTCAGTCTCTCTGAGCTAACTCAACTCTATGAGTATCTCATATGCACAAACCATATCTTCCCTCTCCGTCTAGGGTTCTCAGGTATACCTCATTGGCACTAGGGATAGCTCTACAAGCTCTAGCCACATAAGCACAACCAAAACATGCTATGACATGATGTTCTCATCACAGGCCTTCTACCCATGAAACATGTTTACCCAAAACTCTCTTATATACACCACTAGATTCCTATGTGGGAAACCACCAACCCGAGCATGAGGCTTCACAGAAACTAACATAGCTACCTCCTCCAGGGTCTTGGGCTCTCTCCCTCACCCGGATGGCAGGCACTCATATTCATGTTCACATGCACATATAACCAGCCTCTCTCTATCTCTAGGGTTTGGTCCTCCCAAGGACATCCAGGGTTCAGCAAGACTATAAGAATCATACATAAAGCAACTCAACTCAATTACTCAGGAGTAGTCTAGTTTAGGACATAACATATCACATATCTCATATTTCTCATATTGTGGAGTCTAGGTTCTCTGACCTTCTCCCTGTGGGTCTCGCTCTCTCTTGAGCTAACCCCAAAATTGGTCCTAACACTAGAAGTCCTCCTTTGTAAAAGAGCTTGAGGCTCATGCTGACTCACAACCTTGTCTTAACTTAGCATATCTTATTTCATAAAAGCCTAGTTACTTGAATCATCAAGACTTATCTCAAAACCTCAAACCTAACTCATGCCCTCAAAGACAAACATAAATCATCTTAATCATCTTATGTCATCTATGTAAGACTTACATCATAGCTTATTTCATCTATTCGATCTATCATATAGTCCAACAAGGCTCTAGACATCTAATCTAGAACTACTCTCTCTTCTAGACTGATGTCATTCACTTTCACTTAGGTTGCATGACCACCTCCTACTCGTACATGTGTGGGGACACATTTTTGTAATACATATACATAATAAAGTATTATATAGTTTTTCTCCGATAAAACAAGCGTCAGAGAAAACTATCAAGGTTTGATCTGATTGGAATCCAAAACCAAATCCAGAAAACGAGTGCCCCACACATAGTAGAGAGTCCAGTGTCATGAAAACTAGGGAAAGGGGTGAGAACATGGTGTAGACTAGTGTAGCTACTCTAGACAATGTGTGCAATATGTCTAGGGTTTCTCTTCCCTTGATGCACGTCATTTCCAAATAATGCAACGTCCCATACCGCTGCACTACAAGGAAAGAACGACATCTAAGGACTTGCTACTCAACAAGCACCAGTCTAGACCTAGTTCTCGGACATCTAGGTGCTAACCTAGAGGCTAGGTCAGATCTAGTGTCTAAAAGACAACTAATCTAACCCTAAAGATTATTAAGTTCAAAGTTCTTTAGTTTTGCGTTGCACAATGAGCAAATGTCAGGATTTGCTATTGTTCATGCTCTGATACCACCTGTGACGTCCCCGAATTTTCTAAAACTTAATCTAATGTGAGACGTCCAAATTGAAACCCTCACCTCAGCGAGAATCCCAATTTAAACATCACACACTAGGCTAAGAAGAAGAAAATCAAGGGAGTCAGAAGGAAACAATCAGTAGCACATGTACATGAACAATAATAAACCCATACACACATGTTCACCATTCAACATATAATTACAACATGAATTGTTACATCACTTGATATTACATATTGAGCAGCAAACTTAAACATGTACATGTACTACCACGAAACTACATGATCTTAAGACAACAGGTCCACCTGTACATCAGCTCGCTACACAACTCTCTCTATCCTGGATCTTCAAGAGCATAACCACAACCTAAACAAAAGATTACATGTGTTACACGTCAGCACAATATTTCATGAATATTGTACTGAGTACGCCTACGTGTCTTTTTATATACCTCTCAACATATCTTGGCAATAAGATAAAACTAATATACTTGGCAGTAACAGAAGAATATAAGAAAAGCATATACTTGCACAAAGATATTCATTAGCAAAAGAGACACATATTTTAAGCTCGTTTTCCATTATATATCCATGCATTTGCCACCTGAGGGAATAATGCATCATCTCTGCTACCAAAGAGAATGAGATGTAAGGCCTTATGATCTACTACCAAAGAGTTAGATCATCGTACAATGTAATATGCTACCAAAGAGAATGATCACTTTCCAGCACTATGCTACCAAAGAGAATTAGTGCTTTCATATAATGGAACAGATATATTATGTTTCATGTGTTCATAGACATAACTATGGAAAATCGAGCAACATATCATGCAAGAACAATCATTTCAATCAATACCATATGCCAAGTCTTTACTACCATATAACACAAGCATATTGTATAATAAGCCAAGTAAGAGGTAATGGCATACCTTGATCAAGAGAAACCTAATCATCACATATTCCTCATGTCATCTATGTCCTTGGTCAACCCTGATTAAGACAAGATTACATATCACTATTAGGTTCTCATCATCATACTTCTCATCTTAACCCTAATTGTATCCATTAGGGTTTCTCTTAACTCATTATGATATTCTCATTATTACTTGCATTCTTGTCTAAGAATTATCATACTGATTTCATTTTCCAGATTGGGGTTCATCAACTGGATATACTCATGTGTCACATTATTATGTGAACATACTTAATATTATGTCACTTTCCTTAACCATATTAGGGTGACATCACATGTATTAAGGGTGCTTTTCATATAACATGAAATACGTGCATAATACTGATATCAAAGTTACATATTAACTTCCAATTACTGATATGAGAGTGTTCTGTAAATTTCATCATTTATTGAGCATGTATGCATTTACTGCATTTTATTTAGGGTTATTAGCCCTAATTCACCATATAAAGCAAATTACATAATTTCGTACATCATCATCATGATCACTGACATCCAATGGATTATACACATTAATATTGATTTACTGACATATTCTCATAATTTAGTCCAATGTTTGATATTTATTATACATTAAATAAGAATTACACATCTTTCATGATATCAGTGAGATTACTATCACAAAAGCCTGATATTATAGTTATATTGTGTTCTACTCATTTTTCTGAGAATTTCGGTATATTACTTGTATTTTTCTGATGCTCGAGCTAATTACTAGCAATTATGCAAGATCTGTGAATTACTGAAAATAGTTACCTTGAATGGCCAATCAGGTAATGCCACGTGGCCATTATAGCGTGCTGCTCTTGCTGGTCGAGCTAGTCTGGTTCACTATCAGGTTCGGGCAGCAGCTTGAGGCGAGCCGGCGGTTTCCTGGCCAAGACCCGGTTCAACGTCTCCTCTCCTCACGCGATCCCTAACACGTTCTCTTCCTGATGCTGGAGTGTTGCTCCTTGGAAAACGGCCGACGCCGTGAGGAAGCTCCCCAGGTCAAGCTGGATCCACTGCAACTTGGAAGTTTATCCAATGGAGATTGGCCGCCCTAGCTCCTCCTAGCATTCTCAACTTCTCACCCAAACGTGATACTTGACTTTCCCTGTTCTGTGCAAGTCTGCAGTTGATGGGTTCTCTACTCGACAACTCCATCTATGTTCTCAAGCACAACTGCTGGGACGATGATCTTCGGCGTGCATCTGGCCGCCGTTTCCCCTTGCAGCTCCTTCCTCACGTTCATGGTTTTGTGTCTGTTCATTTGGGAGAGAGTGTCGTTGTGGCCACGGGCTCCGTCCCATTGACAGGACCAAGACCCAGGTGAGAAGGCTGAACCTACCGTCCGCTCAAGAGCACCGCCATCATTGTGGCTCTCCTCGTGATCGTGGAACTTGACGCCCACATGTGCCATCATCGGCTCCAGCCACGCTACTAGGAGCCCCGCCGCCCCGACTCCTTTCCTCTGTGGCTTGCTGCTAAGGTCCTCACCATCGATATCCCTTGTACACGCTTTCGCCTAGCTCCTTGCGCTGTCCTCCTCACGGATAACATCATCTCCAGTCTACAACGCCGCCTGGAGTGTTGTGAAAGAGCTAAACGGCCGCACTTCCTCCTCTTAGGTGCCGTTTCCATTTGCGAATGCCACCACTGGGGAACGCCGGCTTGGAAAGGCCAGAGATCCATGCCTCCTCGCACCCTCTACTGTGGTGGCTCCTCCTCGATCTGACCATGAACAGGTCCTTGTGAGGGGGCTATCTAAAGCAACCGTTCTCTTAAAACTGCATACGAGCCACGATCGTCACCAACCGGCAACTTGGGTCACGATTCCAAATCCCCACTACCTTGCTCTGACCGTTGCTCGATCATGCACATCCAAAGGTTGTAAAAGCCTGATCCGTGGCATCTCCATCTCAACGCTCTATCCATTGGATCAAGACTATGTGCTACGGATCTTGTGCATGCAGCCAAAACATAACACATGAGCGTGACATCAAGATCAAAGGTTAAACATTGGTCCATCGTATACCGATATGCATATAGATTCAACAGTTTGACCAACAATTAAATTCCTCAAAATTAAAGGTATTAAAAGAGACATCTTAAACATGATATCAACCTCACATCAACACACCTACTTTGTCAAAAGCTTGGAACTCTCAATCTAACTCAACCGTATGCTTTCACTTAAATCATTGGACATTTAAAAAAATTCCAAAATTCCACTCCATCACAGTACGTACTCAAACCACATACATAAATGGAGCCGACATATTTAATCCAATACTATTTCGACTTCACTTATAAAACACTCTGACCACTCGTCTCGTAATTCATTCAAGTCCACATGTGTGTAAGGCTGAGTTGTAAAGATCTGTAACAGAAAATGCACATGTTAATATTTTATAAAAATGACTGCAATCACTTGTAAATTTATGATGTTATTCTTTATTACCTGACTTATAGTCTGAATGTCATGTGATGCTTGTTTGACAATAGCTTGCATGCATTTCATTACATAGTAGCCACAAGCCCAGTCATTATTTTACATAGGACACTACAAATAAAAAAGTATACTTAATGTTAGTAAACTACTATAAACAACAATTGAGATATAAGTATAAGAGTTGACATATTACAGTTGAAAATTAATACATAAAGAGTAAGAAGTTGTCAAAGTAGCTACCTTGACATTTTTCAAAGTCAATGTCTTTAATTTTGTGGGTATTTGTCCTCCAGCTTCACGAAAAGCCTTTATACCCCTATCAATTAAACGATAGTTGGTAAAATAGAAATTCTAAATAAAAATATCATGTTGAAGCAATTGATTAAATTTATGCTTACTCCATAGCTGACAATTTCAGTTTGTGACTCCTTGTTGTTTTACCCATTGGGTCAAGATAATAAAGAGTCATAAATTTTGGGACAATCACCAGTAATTCCCAATGTCTAGCTCTGAGTAAGAGTAAAACAAACATTAAAATAAATAGTTTCATTCATTATTATGTTTATATTGAATAATAATACTTACTGGACGTTAAAAGGAATTAGGATAATTTCCTTCCCCTCACTAGCAAAATATTTGAATGCATCAGAGAAGTACTCATTCACATCCTCAATATTTGTCTCCACCTGACTAGTGACCGAAGGAACTAAGAATGCAATATTCTTTATATCAAAGTTGGTGACCTCGGTATATAAATGGCTATTAAACATTTGTAATTATTTTCATATGTAGAAATAAGATAAAATGTGTATCGGAATTTTCTATATATTATTGATATATCCTTACCTTATCCATACTTCTATTATCGAAGTGTTCAGCCAATCATACCGGAACAACTCTATAATATCATCAAGAAAAATAAAATTCTCAAAGTCCCTCCCAACTGCATCTTCTGTTAACTTGACCATCATATTTGATCCTGATTTTTGGTTGGATAAGTATCGACACAAACCTTTAGATTTGCTTCCCAATTTGTCGAATGTAGTTTCGGGAATGAAAGATGGCTGAGTTTTACTAGATTCTTCTCCAGAAGATGATTGCTTCTCTTGTAGTTGGCGGAAGAAGGCATAACCACCAGGCCCCAAGCAATGGTCATGCACATTTTTAGCCCATCTTTCCTTTTGAGCCTGGTGAATAGCCTGATCATTTAAAATGAGGTATTGCAATTTAGACTTGGCAAACATGTATAAAAAGATTCACCTCCTTGATTGTATAAAATATTCATACAATACATCACAATCTTTATTACCTGAAACTCTTCCGATCTCCTAGCTGCAACAAATCTTTCCCACACCTCAGGATCAATAAAAATATATACATCTGTAGCTTTCTTCTTTTGTTTAGGATTATTTATAAATTCCCTTACAAGATATGTCTTAAAACCCCTCCATCGTACACCACAACGTTGTAGCACTCTTTTCTTGTGATCTTTTTCATTTAGATGAAAAACACCCTATACATACAAAAGAAGCAATTCTTAAATGTTGTTTTGAAAAGGAATTAATTCCAAGCAAACTAAATTAGAATCAATAGATAAAAAACATATTAAAATGATATCACTTCCACTGACAGATATATCTTTCCATATGAGGTCTTTTTTGGCATTAGGAACATCATGCCAATTTTCTATATCTATTGGCACCTTACTGTGCGCGGTCGCCCCTACGTAATGCTTGAAAGCACTAGCATGTTCCCCAACAGGTGCTCCTATCATATCAAACTGGACTGGCAATTTATCCCATTTAGCCCTGAGCTCCTGCAGCCTACGCATCAATGTAGGACCTCTACTGTTCTTAGCATCACCACTACCATCCTCATGGTGCTCATGCTCAGAATGTTCATCTTCATGGTGCTCATGCTCAAAATGTTCATCTTCACTCGCCATTTTAGAACCTGCAAGTATACATGATAAAAAAAATAAGTGATAATAAAAGCACAAGTGATAAGGTATACATGATAATAAAATAAATAATTCAAAGAATACATGCCTTTAGTATTGGTTGAGTTGTTAGTCAAGGAAAATTCCTTCAGCATGGTCTTGACGTTTATAATATTCATCGGTGTTATCTTCAACATTTACACTTGGAAAACCAATTGAGAATGGACTAGAATCATCATACTTTTCATAGTATTCTTCTTCATTTATAGGATCTACAGTAAACTGTCTTTTTCCATTAAGAACGACAGACCAATTTTTATTTGTCGGGTCATCAATATAGAATACTTGTTTTGCTTGGTTTGCCATGATGAATGGCTCATCTTTGAAACCAATCTTTTCAAAATTCACCAATTTGAAACCCAACTCATCCACTGAAACTCCTTTATTGTTGTCAACCCAATTACACCTAAATATAGGAACTCGAAAATTTGTATAGTCCATTTCCCATATGTCCTCAATGACATCGTAATATGACATCTCAGCTTCGCGTGGTCTTTTATCTTTGGCACTAGCAAAATACAATGAACAAGCTTTAACAGTGACCCCACTATTTTGAACTACACTACTTTCATCTTGACGCTTAGTGTAGTATGAAAATCTATTAATGTCATAACCTTCATATGACATGACATACATTTTTGGCTTAAAGGCGAGCCATTTTATGTTCTCAGCAACATTATTTGGCGATTCAGATAGTTGATTAAATACTTTCTCTTCAAACCACCTAATAAATGTCTGATTATGCTCTCTTGCAAGCCACATTGAACTGGATCGCGGATGATTTCTCTTGATAAGATCATTGTGTTCTGTGATGTAGCTACTAACTTCATCGATGTTGTGTAAAATATACAAATGTGCTTGTTCCCACAACTCACGACTGATTCCTTTCACTCGTCCTCCCAGAGTTCCTTTTCCACAATAAGATCCAGTGTGATGCGAATTTTTTTGATCGCTACAAGTTTCATTGCAATTCAAAAAATCATTACAAAAATCCATCACCTCCCTAGCCACGTAACCCTCAACAATACTCCCTTCAGGACGATAACGATTCCGAACACCACCTTTAAAAACACTCATGTAGCGTTCAAATGGATACATCCAGTGTAAGAAAATTGGACCCAACATCTTCACCTCCCTTGTAATATGTACTACAAGATGAACCATGATATCAAAAAATGAAGGAGGAAAGTACATTTCAAGTTGACACATGGTAACAATTACATCTTTCTATAATTTATCGAGAGTATCAGGATGTATCACTTTGTTGCATATTTCATTGAAGAAGAAACATAGTCTTGTGATTGCAAACCTTACATGCTTCGGCAATATAGATCGAATAGCCACAGGTAAAATTTGTTGCATTAAGGTGTGACAATCGTGAGATTTGAGACCTATCAGTTTCAGATCCTTCATTGATACCAATCTACGAATATTAGAAGAGTATCCTTGTGGAACCTTAATATTATACAAGCACTCACAGAAAGTCTGTTTCTCTTTCTTTGACAAAGTGTAACAAGCCGGTGGCAAATATGTGCGGCGACCCCTGATCTCCACTGATAATTCTTTTCTAATACCCATTAATTCTAAATCTTTTCTAGATTTGATGCCATCTTTAGTCTTTCCTGGTATGTTCAATAGCGTACCGATGATGCTATCACAAATATTTTTTTCAACATGCATGACGTCAATGCAGTGTCTAATTGCCAAAGATCTCCAATAAGGAAGATCCCAGAATATTGACCTCTTCTTGTATAGAGATTTGTCACATGCAAGTGTATGACTACTTGAACTCTTTCCAAATTCATTAACAATATGTTTCACCCTATCATATACAACATGTCCTGGTATAGGTTTAGGAGCACTTCGTTCCTCAGTTGACCCATTAAAGGTTTTGCGTTGCCTTCGATAAGGATGCACTGGTGGGAGAAATCTCCGATGACCAAGATATACGATTTTACCACCATGTTTCAGTCTGATTGAATCAGTATTTTCCTCACAAATAGGACATGCTTTGTATCCTTTTATGCTATATCCAGACAAATTTCCATAAGCTAGAAAGTCATTAATCGTGCAAAATAACATAGCACGCAAACTGAAGATCTCTTTACGTGAAGCATCATATGTCATAATACCTTCTTCCCATAGTTTCATTAGGTCATCAATTAGAGGTTGAAGGTAAACATCAATATCATTTCCAGGTTGCTTGGGCCCTGATATCAATGTTGACAACATCACATACTTATTTTTCATACACAACCAAGGAGGAAGATTGTATATAACAATCATAATAGGCCACGTGCTATGTTGGTTGCTTAATGTACCATAGGGATTCATTCCATCTGTACAGAGTCCAAGTCTTAGGTTTCTTGGTTCTTTACCAAATTGAGGGTATAATAAATCAATTTTCTTCCATTGTGGTGAATCAGATGCATGTCGTAGGATGCCATCATCATTGACCTTTAACTCCCCATGCCAAGACAAATTTTGCGCATCTTCTGTATTAGCAAATAAGCGTTGAAATCGTGGTATTATTGGTAGATACCACATCACCTTGGTAGGAGAGCCATTTGTAGCCTTAGCTGAATTTGTAGTCTTATACCTTGACGCACCACATTTTGGACAATTTATCAAATTACTATAGTCCTTCTGAAATAACACACAATCATTTGGACATGCATGAATCTTCTTAGCCTCCATTCCCATTGGGCACATTATTTTCTTTGCTTGATATGTTGAAATTGGAAGCTCGTTGCCTTCAGGAAGAATTTCCTTTAACAAAGACAACAGTGAAGTGAAACTCTTATCGCTCCACCGGTTTTGAGCTTTAAGAGTGTATAATCGCATCACAACACTCAACCTCATGAACTTAGTACAACCCTTATATAATGGTTTTTCAACATCATGGACAATGTTTGCAAATAAAGAAGGTGGATCAATGACATTATCCCGACAACTACGTAGCATCTCATCAATCATATCATCTTGAATCTGGTCATCTTCAATCAGTTCATCATTAACATTATCATCATTATCTATATCTTCTATGCCACAACTATTAGTATCGACATTTTCTACTCCATAATTCAATTTCTCTCCATGCCAATACCATTCATTATAACCTTGTATGATCCCATTGCATATGGCATGATTCTTAATTTCCTCACCAGTATCAACTTTCAAATTGTTACAACAATTTCTACATGGACAATATAGCCTATCTGTAGGTAGTTTCCTATGTTCCTCAGCAAATCTGATAAATTCATCAAGACCTTTGGCAAACTCTGGACTGCAACGGTTCTTGATAGACATCCAACTTCGATCCATTTTCTATATCACATTAAAATTAATTATAAAACTAACAGTTTAATATTGATACTATAATAATATGTAACTTTTTATTGATAGAAAGTGTACCACCTATCCCATTTTTGAATATTTAATCTCACTAGTAACTGTATAATGTATGTTTAGTTTTGAAGAAAATTTCAGCAGCATTTCCCCTAAGTTCTCCAAGTACACCGATGTAAATGGCAAATAACCACTCACATATGTACCCAGAGAACAAATGGAGAAATCCTACTGAAATAATCTACAAAACTAAACATACATTATACAGGTACATCCTAAGTGAGATTAAAATATCCAAAAACACTCCCAAACCTGGTGCTATCCAAAGTTTACTCCTAATGAGTAAATTTTGAACGGGTTTCTAAGTTAATATATAAATGCATTATTTTCATATTTATATATTAAGTTAAACATCATGCATCAACCCTAAAGTGTCAATCTAGGAGTACACATGTCTAATCTAGTATTAATTTCTAAAATTTATATAATGATTACATATGAAAAAAGACATGCATGTTTTGATTACTTGTACAAATTAGCAAAGTAAGGCCGTTTCCAACAGTCCAAAGATTGAAATCATTATAATATTCAGAACTATTTGTGAACATTACAGCAAATATGATTAAAACATTTATAGCTTCAACATAAATAAGTTCCAGGTCCATCTCGGTCGACAATTAGTCGACCGAGAGCCCACCTGCGCGCAGCGTCCAGGTCCACTCTCGGTCGACAAATTGTCGACCAAGAGTGGACCTGGACGCTACGTGCAGGTGGGCTCTCGGTCGACTAATTGTCGACCGAGATGGACCTGGAGGCAGCAATGGCGGCGGGCGGAATGAAGGGAACAAGGAGAAGGAAGCTCGAACTTACTTGGAAATGGCAGCGATCTTCGTGGAGGAAGAGACGAACTTCACGGAGAGGAGGCGACCTTCGTGGAAGAGTGGAAGGCGGCGGCGACGACGAGCTTCACGACAACGAAAAGCTTCACGGCAAGGAAGAGAGCTTCACGGCAAAGAAGAGAGCTTCACGGCAACAACGGGCTTCGTGGAGTAAGAGTGGAAGGCGGCGACGACGAGCTTCACGATCTTCTTCACCGCGTCGATGAGCTTCACGATCCTCTTGGCGGCGTGGAGAGGCGGCAATGGTGGAAAAAGAAGTTTCGCGGCGCCGCGGGAGAGAGATTAGAAAAGAGAAAAGGGTTTCACGGGAGGAAGAAAGACTAAAATTTTGGCTTTTTGCACGGAGCGAAAAACTCTAGCGTTGGTTAACAACCAAAAACCAACTCTACATATAAACGGTGCCCGTGTCGGGTTGTTTAATAACAATCAATCGCAAGCTCGGTCGACGAATTTGTCGACCGAAACGATCTATAGGGTCGGTTATTATGTAAAACTGACGCTACAAGTGCTAATATGAAGAAATCTGGCTAGTTTCGGTTGACGGTTTGTCGACCGAAAAGGAGCAAAACTTCCTTCGTACAAGCACCTCTAGGGTCAGTTTTTTCGTATAACCGACCCTAGAGGTGCTTATACATGTGTGAAAAACTAAACTGGATATTGTCGGTCGACAATATTGTCGACCGAGAACCTTATAGGGTCGGTTATTATACAAACTGACCCTAGAGGTCCTTCTAAGAAAGAAATCTGGCTTCATTCGGTCGATAGATTCGTCGACCGAAGATGTGTGAAAACTGGATCGAAAATTCATTTCAGTCGACAATTTGTCGACCGGGTATTGTTCTAGAGTCGGTTATAAAGGAAAAACCGACCCTATAGGTTCTTATACATGTGAAATCTGACTCTAACTTGGTCGACAAATGCGTTGACCGAGGAGCTCTAAAGTGCTTCCACAACCCTAACAATGATGTTATGTGAAACTTTAATATATGGTGATGTCGTATGAAACCCTAATATGGGATAATGTTATGTGAAACCCTTATATGGAATGATGTTATGTGAAACTCTAACATGGAAATGTTATGTGAAACCTTTATATAGGGTGTTGTTGTGTAAAAACCCTAATATGGGATAATGTTATTTGAAATTTTCAATATGGGATGCTGATATGTGAAACCTTAATTGATAAAGATGGAAACTCTAACCCTAATGAGGGAATAGAGATGTTATTTTTGTATTGCATGATGTTGATATGAAATTGATATGGTTGATATGAAATTGAGATGATTGTGTAACAAATATCCTGAATACCTTGGTCAGATGACGTGAAGGTAATAGTTACCTGATAAGTGATAACCATGTTTAGTGATGAACTAAGGGTTTAAATACCCAGAATCAGCAAATGTGATGATGGTGGTATTGAGGGATGTGAATTCCCAACAATGAGACAAAAGATTGAGATCCCAATTCTTTATAACATTTTGAAAAATACTAAACTCTATTCAAAAATTCTGTCGGTCGACTATTTGTCGAACGAAAAAGCTCTAAAGTCATCCTCGGTCGACTATTTGTCGAACGAAAGTGCTCTAAAGTCATCCTCGGTCGATAATATTGTCGACCAAAATTAACCCTGTTTCAATGTTTTAAATTAAGTATCAAGTGTGTGTGTATGAGATTAACCAAGTGATGCTTTGTCAAATTTATCCATAATTTATTTTTCAATCATTTGAAATAACAATATTCTTATATAACATGTATATGTCCAAATGAAGCCATGGAAAACACTTTTATTCATAACAATTTAATGCCCATACACTTTATAAGATGAAACATGACATACTTGCTTTATAAAAAGATAAACATTACATCATTACAAAGATATCTCATAATCTCACTGAAAAGACCGAAGGATTACATCAATGTCTGGATCTTTTCCAAGAAAGGGCTCAACTCCATAATAATTGACCAGTGTCTGCCACTCCAAGGCACCTGTCTTGGTTAAGGCATAAGCCTCCAAGAAGGTGGGAACACGATCAAAGTGAAAGTGGGCAGCAATGTCTTGAAGTTGAATTGGGGAAAACTGAGTATGTGTGAGATCAGGAGATGGTGGAGGTGGAATTTGATAGTAGTTGTAGGAAGGATTGTATGGATTTATCATGCCAGGATTAAGGGAATAGGGATATTCATCAGGTTGGTTAGGAGAGAGAGCTTGCATCCTTTGGTTTAAATAAGTCATGCCATGGTGATTATAATCTAATTGCCTACTTAGGTAATATTGGGATCCAGCAATGTATGTCAAGGTGTTTGTAATAGGATCATGGGGTAGGTTGGTAGGAGGAGGTGGTGGAGGTATGTCTTGGGTGGATGTCTCCCCTTCAGTCCTAGCCCTTTTGTAGCCAAAGTCGATTCCCATCTTTTCCACCATATTTTTACTTATTTTTTGGGGTTTTCTATCCCATGTGTAACCTAAGTCGTCCTCAATATTCTTCTTAAGAAAATGTTGAGTGATTTGGCATACAAAGTCGGAATATGGTGGATTTCCAGAAAACTCAAACATATTCTTAATGATGATACGAATAAAGTTTATGGGAATACTTTTGAGAATGGCATAGATAAGGTACATACGAAAGATGGGTACCTCAGATTTGTTTGCTCTAGGATGGATATTGGTGGCAACAATGAGATTTATGATAAATTTATGGCATAATAGGTACCCCTATTTTCATGACAAGTCGTATTGGATTGAAAGATGGCTGTTTTGACATCACTAAGGCTAATTGCAGTGTTATCTTGGGAGAGTTTGTTGAGTGGAGTTCCTCTAGTGAGATCAATAAAATTTTTATATTCTTCTATATCTATGTCAAGCATTTCAAGAATACCCTCCTTAGTAAAATGGAATCCATACCCACCAACCATAGAGGAGAAGGAATCATGGTTAGGATGTTTGACTAAATTGTCATAGAATTCATTAACTAGTTTGGAGGAGTAGGATTGGAAGGAGGGATTTAGAAAATCAGTCAAATGTTGCACCTCGAAAAGTTCCTCCAAATCGACGATGCTTTGGAAGTCCATGACGTCGACTGGCCGTCGTGGAAGAGGAGTTTTTGAGGAGAGTCTGAGGTAGCGGTCGCCTGCAGCTTGGTCGATGAAAGGGACGTCGTTGATGAACGGCAGCGGTGCAAGGCCCGTCCTTCCTTTCCTACCTGCAACTTGCTTCTTTCCGCGCGTAGATGATGAAGACATTTTGTTGCTTTGAAATGGAGAAATAGCAAGCAAGAATTGGATGTAGAGAAGCTGAAGATTTTCACAAGAATACACTAGAGAGGAGCTAGAGAAGTGAGAATGCGAAGGTGTGAAGAAATTGATCATTTTGGGTGCTATTTATAGCAAAATAGGCCCCATTTCGGTCGACAATTCGTCGACCGACGCCCCCAACGGTCGTCTTCTGGACCGTTCTCCTGGTCGCCCAACGGTCGTATTTATGGCCGTTACGACGGTTGAAATTCTAGCCGTTATGACGGTTGATTTTTTTAGCCGTTACGACGGTTGATTTTCTGGCCGTTGTGACGGTTGGTTTTTTTAGACGTTATTCGGTCGACAAATTAGTCGACCAATATGATTCGGTCGACGATTCGTCGACCTAGATTGAGCCAGAATTCATTCTCTTAAGTACATATAGGGTCGGTTTTTAGGTTAAAACTGACCCTAGAGGTACTTATTCATGTGTGAAATACTAAACTGGATCCTAGTTTATCTCGGTCGACAATATTGTCGACCGAATGTGCTTCTAAGGTCAGTTATAAAGAAAATACCGACCCTAAAAGTTGCTTATACACTTGAAAACTGACCCTTATCGGTCGACAAAGTTGTCGACCGAGAAATGCTCTAAGGTCGGTTATAAGAGCAAATCCGACGCTAGAGGTGCTTGTACATGCGTGAATTATCTAGATGTAGAATAGATATCGGTCGACAAATTTTTCGACCGAGAAATGCTCTAAGGTCGGTTATAAGTGCAAATCCGACGCTAGAGGTGCTTATACATGCGTGAATTATTTGGATCCAGAATAGATATCGGTCGACAAATTTGTCGACCGAGAAATGCTCTAAGGTCAGTTATAAGTGCAAATCCGACACTAGAGGTGCTTATACATGCGTGAATTATCTGGATCCAGAATAGATATCGGTCGACGAATTTGTCGACCAAGTATATCGGTCAAAATATTGGTCGACCGAGAAAGCTCTAAAGTCAGTTTTAAGTGCAAATCCGACGCTAGATGTGCTTATACATGCGTGAACTTTGATCCAGAATAAATATCGGTCGACAAATTTGTCGACCGAGGATGCATTTAAGGTCGGTTTTGTAGAAATAACCGACCTTAGAGGTGCTTAACCGAGGAGGACTGTAAGGTCGGTTATAAAGAAAAAACCGACCCTATAGGTGCTTGTATACGTGAAATTCAGCTCGTTTTCAGTCGAAAAATTTGTCGACTGAGGTGCCCTTTAGGGTCGGTTATAAGGTAAAACCGACGCTAGAGATCGAGGCGCGAAACCAAAATTTTTCCGCGGGAACAATTGTCTATAAAGTCGCTTATTTTAGAAAAACCGACCCTATAGAGATGTACTACAAGGTCGGTTATTTTAAAAAAAGCAACTCAAAAGGTCATAAGTGGTGCCCGCGATTTTTATAGACATATAAGGTCGATTATTTGGAAAACTGACCCTATAGAGATACACTACAAGGTCAGTTATTTTAAGAAAAGCGACCCAAGAGGTCTTAAGTGGTGCCCGCAATTTTTATAAACATATAAGGTCGGTTATTTGGAAAACCGACCCTATAGAGTTACACTACAAGGTCGGTTTATTTAAAAAAACCGACCTAAGAGGTCTTAAGTGGTGCCCACATTTTTTTTAGACATATAAAGTCGGTTATTTGGTAAAACCAACCCTACATGTAGTGATGTTATAACCCATTTCTGTACTAGTGTTTTATTATGTTTATTAAAACATTAACTTTTCTTACAAGAACTTTTATAATCATCTTAGTACCTCTCATTATGCCACAATTATTCTCATGGCTCATAAGGCCCATGAAACATCTGGTCACCTCTTAATAGGCAACATATAACCATTTGGCTCGCTAGACCATTAAAACATCTTGCCACCTTTCACTAGGTAACAATTAACCTTATGGCTCTCCAGGCTATTAAAAACATCTTGTCACCTATCACTAGGCAACATCTAATCATATGGCTCACAAGGCCATTCAACATCTTGTCACCTATCACTAGGAAACATCTAACCATTTTATCTCTTGTAATATAATAGTAACACCACTATTCCCTTAATAGGGTTAGGGCTTACTATTCACATCACTTTGGGGTTTCTCATGTCCCATTACCCAATTTAGGGTTAGGGTTTCCCATCTCTCATTAGGATTTCATAGTTATCAAAGTATATCAAGTTTGAGATGCTAACAGTGAAGTCTTTCATATCTTGATGTATCACTTACCTCATTACTTCCAACTTTCTTAAATTATTAGCTTATCTTGGATTAAGGTATTTCCCATCTTAATCCTTTCATCCACTAACCTATCACTCTTGCCATGAATTGCATAGGTTATACATAAGAATGGTCCAACTATATTTAATTATATGGACTCATCCTTAAGTTAGGAATTAACAAAAACACCATATTAGGTTCTTTTTAAAACAACTTTAAGTCAAGCATAGAGTACCACAGCCGTGCAACCAGGAACGGCCGTGCAAGGGAAGTCACCACGACCGTGCTACCTTGCACGGTTGTGCTACAAGAGATAACCTCATGAATCATATTTATATATGAATTATATACTTTTATCCTTTGAACTTGATTAGGTCACATCCACCCTTCAATCAAAAGTATACAACAACTATGGTTAACATAGTGTACTACGACATTGTTCTTATAAGCAATTAGGGTTCGTCCCTTAATTGGCACTAATCACTTAGGTACTATTAGGGTTTCAACCTTTGTACCTTCATTGATTATCACTACTAATCATCATTGGATCAATGTATGATTCATCATCTCTATTCTCAAGAGATTCAATCACATTGGACCTCCATTACTTAAGGTATCCAATTGAATTAGGGTTTTCAATGTTGATTCCTTCAATCATTGAATTCATGGAACCAATCATCAATTGGACCTATAATCATACTTCAATTGAGTTAAATAGGTCAACCTTGAACTGATTTGACCCTTAATTAACCCTCAATTGGTCATCAATTAGGGTTTGATTCAATTGAATTAGGGTTTGGAATCGATGATCCTTCAATACTAATCAATGTAAGACTAGTTACTTTGAAACCATTGAACCATCATCCAAATTGGATATGAACTGACCCCAAACGGTCTTGAGGTCGTTTTGATTACCTACAAACGGTCTTGAGACCGTTTTCCCATCATATCATCAAAATCCAAGTCAACCAATTAAGGTTTGGATCATTGGATTGATCACCAAATCAGCAATTTATTGCAAATCAACTTGGTATCTTTAGACCTTCATATACTTAACCATAATCAACCCTACACCTCCAAACGGTCTTGGGTGTCCACCAAACGGTCTTGAGACCGTTTGGCCCATCCAACCTTTGGATTCTAGTGAAAAATCATCAAGGATTGGTCTATCGAGTTGATCAACAAATCAGCACTTAATTGCATTATGATTGGTACCTTTGGTCCTTCAATTTATCAACTATACTTGACCCCAGACCTCCAAAAGGTCTTGGGGTGACACCCAAACGGTCTTGATACCGTTTGGATGATCCCCAAATGGTCTTGAAACCGTTTGGGCTAATCAACCCAAAATCTCAAATTAACTCATTGAAATTTCAGCACTGTTTGCAATCAGGGTTTTCCCAATTGAATAGCCTTCACCTAACGATTCCTTGGGAGTTAATCCCTCAACATTGGTGAGTCATTAGACCACATCATTAGGAACAGTAATCCCAAACGGTCAACCCTTTGTCAATGCACTCAAACGGTCTTGAGACCGTTTGTCCAAAAAGTTCAATTAAATCAGATTGATAATCAGCACTTAATCCAATTAGGTTTCCCTAATTGATTAGCCTTCAACTCACGATTCCTTGGGCGTTCATCCCTAAATTTTGGAGGGTCATCAACCAACATAATTATGAACATGAATCCCAAACGGTCAACGCTTGGTCAACTCACTCAAATGGTCTTGAAACCGTTTTCCCAAACAGGTCGAGTTAATCAGGTTGAAAATCAGCATTTAATTCAATTCGATTTGCCTAATTGATTGGCCTTCAACCTACGATTCATTCAGAGTTAACCCCTCAAATTTGGTGTGTTATCAGCCTAAATAATTAGGAACAAAATTCCCAAACGGTAAATGCTTGTTCAACCATCTCAAACGGTCTTGAAACCGTTTTCTCCCAAACGGTCTCAAACCGTTTGCCCTTAAACGGTTTGCTGAAACCGCATAACCAATCAAATTAAAACGATTTGGAGTAGCTACCAAAACCATTTGGCTTGGTACTTTTCTTTGGATAAGCATCTAGGATGATTTCATCATCCCCTTCCTTCGAACAACCAAGAACAGCAACCGTTCTTGATGGAAATTGCAGCAAAGAAACAAGAGTGTATCAAATTAAAGAAATCAATCAACAAAGCATAGAGAATTGATGCAATTGCAATGTTTAAGGGTTTAAGTTATAAAACCCACCTCCAATTGAGCTCCAAAGCTCCTAGATAACGCCATCAATGGTGGATGAATCTCTTGCAACTCCCCTAGGCTCGTCCTCAAGATTTTGATTGTAAAAGTTGGCTAGGGTTGAAGAGGAGATCGAAATAAGAAGGAATCCATAATTTATTTTCGATTTCCACTATGAAATCATGAAGAACAAGGGTCAAGAGGCTTACCAACAGGTTGGGACTCGTCCTCCTGTTTTTCCTAAGTCCCTTAGAGCTCACCCATAGCAAAGGAAGAAGAAAGGGCCGAAAAAAGGCCTTTCAATTGATTTAGAAAGGGCACTTTTATAAGGAAATTGATGAGAGAGAAAATGCCTTATAAAAATCCAATTAATCCCAATAATGTGGCCTCCTCTTTCCCCTCAACTTCCTTGGGTACGAGGCATCTTCCTTTGCCTTTAATTCTCCTTCATTATCCTCAATTTAAAGAAAAGCAAATTATGCACCTTAATGCTTATTATATAATATCCCATATGTGAGTGGAAATTACTTTTCTTTATAATAAGGTGAGTGGAATTTCACCTACTTAAGATATTTTCGTTCCTTATCTTGGAAAAAGAACGTCCATCCTTATTCAAAATCAACCAATAACATTTTGGTTGAAGGCCCTTTAATTAATACATTCATTTTTTCCCTAAATTGAATTAGGGTTTCAATTAGGATTAAATCTTGATTATTTTAATATCAAGATTCTCTCTCCTCCAACCTAATTCAAATGAGATTCCCCTCTCATTTTATTTTCTCTAACTGATGACAAGAAACATTAAGGACCTTATTGAAGTGGTAATTTGCATATTGAACCCTGGAGTTTGGGTAAATTGCACTTTACTCCAAAACTAGGTTTTAATGCACAAGGATTACTTTACAAGCTTAATCTTGGTATCCAAGCTTGTGAAAACTATACCACTACATCATATTCATTCTTATGATGTCTCAACATCAGAGGAACATCTTATCATGCAACATTTTCAATTTAACCCCTCAACTTGGGTAATTTGCACTTTAGTCCAAAACAATCAAACATTGATTTCAACAATGTTCAAAAAGGACTAGAATTGAAACATAAGTTTCTCATGAGCCCTAATTACTTTTCACAAGATAAGATTAAGCATATAATCATCTTTCTTGATCAAAACACCTAGGGTTAAAGCATAACCCAGGTCAAGGATGTTACACTAAGAGAGAACCTCCAATGGTAGGACTATTTATAAGGTTAGCTCTAGAGAGAATGTGAGCCTCTGATGAAGAAGGTTGGAGACCTAGACTCTGAGATATAAGGAACCATGTGGAGGTTTTTTATGATATGGCCTAGAATAGACAACCCTGAGTGGATGTATTTGGTTGCCTCATGTACGATCCTTAGAGGTTTGTCGTACCTTAAATGCCTTTAGAGGAACAAAACCCTAGTAAAGAGAAACATGCTTGTGGTATAGATATACAGTTGATATAAGTGCCTACATTTTAGACCTTGAAGAGGTATGGTAACAAGTTGTGAGGTCTCCCACCTATTTGGTTGTCCTTGTGCAAGACTTTAAGGGTTGTTCACATGGAAGATTGTTAGGGAGTATATGCCATATATTGTATAGGTTTGGTGCATGGTTGAGTAGCTAAGCATGCAGTTAGATAGCTGATGTAAAAGAGGTGAACCTGGGTTCCTAGACCAAAGAAGGGAAGTAGCAGTACCCGATGCACATGATGCTCATGAGGCTGATTGAGTTCATATGAATTAAACTTTGCACCCCTTCCCATGTATTAGACAAAAAGGAAACCCCACTTCAACTGAGGTATATGTTTGATGAACCACTCACACAGGTTGGTGACATATGCATGTATGGGATTGGTCCAACCTTGAGGAATGATGAACAAGTATGACATACCAAGGAAATTAGAATGGTTTAAAAGGTTGTAAACTTCTATCCACGTGCATAGGTTGCATGATAGGAGCTATTCATATACATGATGATACAGGTTTTGGATGCAAGGATGCTTTGTGACCTTTGTTACTACCAAGTGATAGTTTTCTCCTATCCTTGGAAGGGACCCTTTATGTTGGAGTGAGAACCAACTCTTGTTTAGGTTAGAGGTAACCTTAAAAGGTCACTTATAAGAGCTTGATAAGCTAAGTGTATAAGTACATAGTATGAGCATGAATCTATAGACCCATGTGTGACCATCTCTAAGGGGCATGATGATATGTTGCCATATAGGTAACATGTATGGGGCTAGACCGAGTTGGGTAGGTCGCCATGATTCCTATGAAGGAATGCAAGGTTAACCATGAGTGCCTAGAAAGATGATAGAAATTCAGGTGAGTATTCAAGGATGAGATGTGCTTGAGTATCAACAAAGGTATCACGAGCTACAGTAGAATCCTAAATCAATACTAAGGTCAATTAGGGATAAGACCGATGGGAGTAGAAGTTGTCTATTCCCTAAATGCACCAGACCATAGGGTCGGGAGGTAACAACAACCTTTGCCCGAGGCCCATGGGTTTGGCGGTTGGCCAGCTTCATAAGTTCATGGGGCCTAAGGGGTAAGTGTGAGAGGCACTCCCTAGATGCATGAGGGTAAGATCACCCCAATAGTATCAGAACCCTAAAGACCATGAGGAATTGACTACAGATTGTACAGAAGAGTGATGTTAAGACCCCAAAGGAGATGGGAAGAGTCTTCTCATGGGTGTAGACATAGAATTGAGGTGTTCATGGTGTGGATTCATGAGAAGTATGTTTCAAATTAGACTAGAAAGTATATTGGTGATGTGTAACACACCATCTCTACTACTGGGATGGGATGAACTCTGTATTTGGTCTGCAGCCAAATGCTTATTTCATCTTGTTCTGCATGTGAGAGATGGGTCAAAACGCATTCCACTTACTAAGAATAAAGGTGATATGAGTTGAAACCTTTCTATGATGTTTAAGGATAGAGGAAATACCACACCATTTTTGGAAGTATTTTGGGTAGATGGTATGGAGGCATAGATGATCTAAGGTAATCAACATATGAGGACATACTTGTCAAGAGAAGTTTGGATTTTATGAGTTAAAGTTTGGTGTGATAATCGAGATGATGGATGCAAGCACTTGAAGTTTTCTTGACTTGGATAGACCTAAAACCAAGACAAGGATGACGAGAGGAGTATATGGAAAAGTATGTCTTCACTATCATCCAACACACAAGGAAGCTAATGCAATAATGAGATGTTCTCAGCTAAAAACAGCTCAGGGGTACAACTTTCTTGTCTAGCCAGTAGAGAGAGATAAAAGGGGTTTCTAGGTGGACCTTGTGACCATTAGAAGACTAGACATGTGTGGCTAACATCTAGATACAAGCAAGCTTGTTGGTCAAATTATTGGTTGCCCAGTTAGCCAGCCTAGAGCTTGATGAGATAAAAGGATTGTTATAAGAACCTCAGATACACCTCTCAGGAAAAGAAGGTGGTGAAATCCACTATTAGTGTGTTTGAAGTTTCTGCAGATCAACAAGGACATTGTGGTGGGTCGCCACAGGACCAAGAGAGGTCATGATGCAATATGGGTTATCATAGATCACCTTACCAAGTCGACACATTTTATTTCCTAAGAGAGCACTTCCAGTGTGACAGATCTGGTTGAACCATATATATATGAGAGAGAGATAGTTCAACTGCATGGTAATGCATAGCTTTAAGTTCACTTCCATGGTGTGGAAGTAGATACATGAAGAACTAGATACTAGATTAAAGTTTAGTACAACATATCACCCCCTATCTGGTAGACAGTCAAGAGAGTATGATCCATAGTTTAGAAAGTCTGATGAGAGCATGTGTGCTCATTTGAGGTTGATCATGGGAGCAGTACTTGCCCCTAGTTGAGTTTCCTTATTATGACAGCTACCAAAACTAGTATCGGGATGTATGAAGCTATTCAAGGAAGGATGTGTAGGTCACCGCTTCATTAGGGTTATATCGGTGAGAGAACCTTATGGAGCTCAGAGAAGCCACAGTGGTATGCTGATAAAGTCACTTTGATTGAGCAATGGTTGAGAAAGCCTAGAATCAATAGGAGTCGTGTGCTGATGCGAAGCGGAGGAAATTGCAGTTCCCTGTGGGTGAGCATGTTTTGTTGAAGAATTCGACCTCTTCAAGCTACAACTGAGATTAAAGGAAAGTTGAGTCCCCGATACATGGGTCCTTTAGAATAGATTGGTGAAGTTTATTTTATTTAGCCTTATCCCTTAGGATAACATGATGTATGATGTGTTCCATGCATCCGATCTAGAGAAGTATGTGATGTACCCGAGTCATGTGCTAGGCATTGAACCTATTGAACTCCAAGGGAGGCTAACTTACCCTGAGTCACCTATGAGGGTTTGAGATGCCAGGGTGAGAGAGCTCACGAGTAAAGGATAGAGATGGTAAAGGTTCTTTGGAAGCACCATGAAGAGGATGAAGCCACATGGGAGTTGATGATGGACATGGAAAAAGCCTTATCCAAAATTGTTTGTATGTTTGGTGGAATATTGAGGGCAAAATTCCTATAAGAGGGGAAGGATGCTACAACCCCAATTTTTGGGCTTATATGGTTTGAAATGCAATTTCTCCAATAAAATGTATGATTATGAAATTGTATGATTTATTGGTAATGAGTGGATTTCTTTGATAATATTTTCCCTTAAATGTATGATTTTGTGGATCCTAATGAGTTAGTGAGTCAAATATGACAAAAAGGAAAGAAAAGTGGAATGAAATTAAATAATGCATAAAAAGGAAAAGAAATTAAGATAATGATGAGAAGTATGTGGAATTCTCTAGAAAGTTGTATGATTGATCATTATGGATTATATTTCCAATCCACATAATTTTTAATAGTAAAAGGAATCCAAATAAAGGATATAAAAGAGTAAGAAAGAGAAAATATGAATAAAATATGCCTTTTTAAGTGATAACTTGATATGAAGAAAAGTCTCTTTTACTTTCAAATTTTGGTCCCAAACTTGGCGCACGAGTAGTTTATGTCGTTATGAACTTTCCTCAGACTCCCACTTGCACTTACAGCCAATCACCCATGAACCTTATTTGAAGTGATCTAGCATGAGCGTCATGTTTTTGATGTGAAAGTTCCTTTGTCAAGGGATCAGTAACATAGTTCTCAGTTGGTACTCTATAAATCTTCACATCTCCTCACTATATGATCTCTCATATGAGATGGAACTTCCTTTGTATATATCTTGATGTTGATGCCATCTGGGTTCCTTAGCTTGTGCAAGAGCTCCATTGTTGTCACAATAAAGATCAATTGCATCATTGATGCTTGGAACAACCTCAAGTTCATAAATGATCTTCTTGATCCATACAACCTCTGTTGTTGCATTCAATGCATCAATATACTCAGCCTCTATTGTAGAATTGGCAACTCTCACTTGCTTGAAACTCTTCTAGATTACAACTATGTGGTTTAGCCAAAACATGAATCCTGATTGCAATATGTAATTAGCTTTATCAGTCTGGAAGCTTGCATTAGTGTAAACCTTTACCACCAACTGTTCCTCTCTGTCATAAACCAAGAATCAATCCTTAGTCCTTATCAAGCACTTAAGGATGTTATTCACTACTATCCAGTGAGCATCACCTAGATCTAACTGATATTTTCTCATCATGCTCAGAGCATTGCATACATATTTGATCCTATTGTTGATACATATGGAATCATACTCATGTGTTCCCCTTCTTCACAAGAACTGGGACATTATGATTTAGAGATGGTAACACTGTGTCTAATGGGAAGGTTTCCTCTCTTCGAGCTCTACATGCCGAACCATTTCAACAATCAATGTATGTGCTCTGACTGAATCCAAGAAGCCTTTTAGATCTATCTCTATAGATCTTAATCCCCAAGATGTAGGATGCTTCTCCCATGTCTTTCATAGAAAATGTATTTCCTAGTCATGTCTTTACCTTTTGCAAAGTAGGAATGGCATTCCCCATTAACAATATGGCATCTACATACAATATGAGGAATGTCACATGCTCCCAGTAACCTTCTTGTACACATAAGGTTCATCTTCATTTTGAGTAAATCCAAACTCTTTGGCATTCTCATCAAAATGAAGAATTCAGCTCTGAGATGCTTGCTTCAATTCATAGATTGACCTTTGTATCTTATCAACTTTATTTGCATCCTTTGGATTTATAAAACCCTCAAGCCATTTCATGCACATATCCTCATGAATATTCTCATTAAAGAATGTGATTTTAACATCCCACTACCAAATCGCATAGTTAGGATAAGCTATAATAGAAAGCATGATCTTGATGGACATAACCATGGCCACTGGAGAAATTTTTTTGTCATAGTCAACACCTTGAACTTGCATGAAACCCTTTGCAGCCAATCTTCCCTTAAATGTTTGTATTTTACCATCCATGTTGGTGTTCTTCTTGAAGACACAATTGCTCCCTTTGGGTTTTACCCCTTCAGGTGGATCCACCAAGGTCCATACCTTGTTGTTATACATGGATTCCATCTTAGATCTCATGGCCTCAAGCCATTTTTATGTGTTTTACCCCTTCTCAAACTGTGGTCCCTCAATAGCTTCTAGATAGGTTGTTGGCTCATCATGTATAACCAACTCACCACCTTCCTAAGTCAAATATATCCAAATCTCTCAGGTTCAAGGCGTGTCCTATTAGATCTATGTGTTACATGTGGTGCGTGAGGAATTTGAGATTCCAAAGTACTTTGTAATTCTCTTTGCTCCTCTTGTACATCTATTGATTCATTGTTTTCTTGTTTGTCTCTAACATTTTTGAGTTATACTTTCCTCCCACAAATTCCTTTGGAAATAAAGTTCATCTCTAGGAATACAACATCTCTGGCAACAAACACTTTGTTGTCAGATAGGGAATAAAAATAATATCCTCTTGTCTCTTTAGGATATTTAAAAAAATAACATTTATCAGATTTAGGTCCAATCTTTTCATGAAGCATTTTCCTTACATAATATTCACATCCCCAAATCTTCATAAAAGATAGTTTGGGACAGTTCCCATTCCATATCTCATATGGAGTCTTTAGAACATATTTAGATGGTATTCATTTTAGTGTAAATGTAGAGGTTTCTAGAGCATACCCCCAGAAGGTAGTTGGAAGCTCAACTAAACTCATCATCGATCGTGCCATATCTAGTAATGTGCGAGTCCTTCTTTCTGATACACCATTATGTTGAGGTGTTCTAGGTGAAATCCATTGAGATACAATCCCATGGGCTCTAAGAAGGTCCTCAAACTCTTGGCTTAAGTATCCTCTACCTTGATCAAAATGAAGTGCCTTAATACTTTTTCCAAGTTGGTTCTATACTTCATTCATAAATTCCTTGAACCTATAAAGAGTTTCTCACTTCTATTTCATGAAGTAAACATAATCGTACCTACTGAAGTCATCAATAAATGTAATGAAGTACTGATATCCACCTTTAGAAGTTGTTCTAAAAGGAACACATACATCAGTATGGATGATTCCTAATAGATCACTAGCCCTCTCATTGTTATCGGTGAAAGGGGTGTTAGCCATCTTGCCAAACAACTAAGATTCACATATCTTTATTGATTCAAAATGAAAAGAGTCCAGATAATCATCTTTATGGAGTCTAGATATGCAATTATCATTTATGTTCCCTAGACAACAATGCCAAAGGTATGTTTTGTTTGAGTTGTTGAGTTTTAGTATTTTGGTATTTACGTTATAAACATCTATCTTTAGATCTAACAAATAAAGACCATGAGACATTGGGGCATTGCCATAAAAGATCTCATCTTTTGAAATAGAACATCGACCATTTTTAATATGGAATTCAAAGCATCCTTGTCTGCACAAGATACAAAATTGATGTTTGTATTTATAGTAGGTACATAACATTAACTCTATTACAAGCCATGTGGGTAGAGATGAACTATAGGTTCCAACTGCAGTGGCCGCAACTCTTGCGCCATTTGCAACTCCTTGTTCAACCTCACCTTTTCCTAAAAGCCTACTTATTTTCAAACCATGCATATTTGAGCATATGTGAGATCCACATTTGGTATCTAATACCCAAGACGATGAAATAGATAGGTTTATCTCAATAACATATATAACTAAAGTGGAGATCGTCATCCCCATTTTCTTCTTTGTGAATTCCTTCAAGTAAAAAGGATGAGTTCCTCTTATGCTTTTATTTCTCCTCATCTTGACTATTGAAGATCTGGATTTGGGCTTCGCCTCAGAACTCTTCATGGCCTTGCTTTGATCCTTGGACTCAACTCCACTAAAAACAATCACAGATTAGTCCTTCTTCATTCTTGTTTTGACATGTATCATCATACCAAGAAAATATGACATCGACCTGGCCATATTATTCACATGACAACATGCAAGAAAGTTGTTATATGACTCTAGCTATGATTTCAGAATCATATCCGTAACCAAATCTTGGCTCAAAGAGTCCCAATTCTTCAAGATGATACACATGTCTAATCATATTGAGCACATGTTCTTTTATTGAGTTTCCCTCTGTCAGCTTACACTTATAAAACACCTTTATGACATTGTTCCTTTCTTGGTTTGTGAGATTATGGTTAACCTTCTTAAGATGTGTTACCATCTAAAGAATCCCCATGTCCTCACATTGCTCATACAAATCAGTTCATGCAACTAAGCATAAGTTACTTTATGTGCAAGGAATCATTGTCATGCTTCTAGTAAGCATCCACTTGAGCCCTAGGAGGATCAGGAGAAGATATTCCTGACACTAGTTTATCAAGGACATAGATCTTGCATTGTTCTTTGATAACCCTTCTAAAAGTCCAAAATTAGTCATGGAAATTTTTCTTATCAAGTTTTTCCTTCCTAAGGACTGATTGTAATACTGATTTGTTCGTCATTCGATTCTGCAAGAGAAATTTTATATTTTTCCATAAACCCTATTTTATTTGATTTGATTTAAAAAATTTACGATTCTAATTAGATCTTTATTAATTATTGAACCCACTATTTTATTCAAATCGATATCCCTCAATATCAATTCGGAAGATTGCAATGTACAATTTTCTAGTGAGCCAAGATCCAAAATAATTCCACTATTACCCGGCTAATGCCAAAGTTTATAGTCTATTATCTAGGTAGGAAACTTCTATCTATTGCATCATATGAAACTCTTGGATATATGATATATGATATGTGAAACTCCTTGCATAATCATCTATATTCTTTTGGTGCTTAATCCCATTAGACCACATAGTTAAGTCTGACCCAAAAGCCAACACGATAGATATGCACCCTTTTTGGGCATGACCTACATATATTAGACTTCTACGTGATGAATAGAACACCATGCTTGGGCATAACCTTTGATTAGTCGATCAAGCTTTTCATGTGTGCTTCTTTTAGAAAGAATCTAAGATTTAATATTTAATTGATGGGGTTTGTATTTATAAATACATGTGCTTTATCTAATCACCACATATATAGTAAGTATCATATACATGCCATATACCACAAAGGAAACATGCAATAAAAAAAGTGATGGTTATAGCCATCCTAATGTAATTCCTTGGAACCATAAGGAATTACCATAACCTAGGGTCCACATCACATGCAAAAACATGTTGTTGATGAAGATCCATGCTTTCCAATCAGGGTTGATTGGTTCAACCCTTGAACTGACTGACTCACCTCCTGGTCAGTCTGTAACGACCCTGACCTGGGTAATGAGGTAACCCTATTTTTTTGGCTAATAAAGTTGCTTATAACTTTAATATAATCCTCTAAGTTGTTTTGTTATCATGTGACATACTTATGTTCCAAGTTTGGTCATGATTGAATGTTGCTTGAGCAATGTTCCTTTGTTTTCGATCAAAGTGCAATTTACCCAAGTTGAGGGGTTATATTGCAATATGTCATATGTTGAACATGCCTCATGTTTTTATCATCATTATATAGAGAATTATCCAAGGCGGTGGCTTGTGGAAAGCCCAAATTCCAAGTTTGAACTTATTTGAACAATGTTGGTACGTTGTGCACCAATTTTGGTACAAATTGTAATTTACCCAAAATGTGGTGTTGATATGCTAATTACCACCTCTAGAGTGTCCCTACTTCCTCCTAGTATCATGTAGAGGAGATAGAAAGAAGGAGACACCATGTTTGATTCCATTATGAATGATGCTTATCTTGGTGATGAAATGACCAAGAAAAGGGTTGAATATGAAAGCTTAACTTGCGTTGTATCAAGTTGAAAAGCTTATATATGAGTGCCTATCAGCCAAGAAGCCATAGGAGGAGCCACATATCGTTTTTTGTACTCTTGGAAAAGTCCATTTCGTGAAAAGAACCTAAAGGAGGTGAGTTGTGTCGGGTTACAACTTCCTTAGTAAAGTTAAGATGAGTTCTGCATAAAGTGATGAATTAATTGATATATCTTAATCAAAGGGATATGTAATGGACGAATGTTTATCCTTAGATCACCCTCCACTGTTTTTCATGTCAAGATAAATGTTGATGCATGCATGTACACGTGTCATCCATGCATGGACACGTAGCACCTACTAGCTCAAATTGATGACACCTCATTTTTACCTTCCTTCATGAGCAATAAGTATATATACCCCTAGTTTCATCCCTTAGTGCAATTTTGCGACCCTAACCACCTTCCTACCCTAATGTATCATGAATAGATATCTTGTATCGTTCAGGAGTGATGTGGTATCATGCATGGGCTTTGGGTATCACCCATAGCAAGATTATATCGCCCAAGTAGGGTAATATCGGCCAAGAAGGGTGATATCGACCATAGTGAAGTGTATTTGGCCCCAAGTGAGGAGAAAATCGGCCATAAGTGGTGGCATATCGTGAAAGGGATGTGAGGTATCATGCAAAGGTGCTAGAGCAAGAAGGATCTCAATAATTAACTCTAAGGTGAGGCCATGATCATCTTCAACCTTGGATTGAAGTATGATTATAGGGTTTTGATCTTCTTTTCTTTTCTTCTTCACCAATTGCTTATCCATGGTGATTCCTTATATATGAAGGAGTTGCGAATGAGCCTTGGATTTTTATAAGTCATCTTAAACCTTAGGAACGTGGAGCTTTGGAGCTTGGATCTTTGAAGTTGTTCTTAAGGTAGGTTATATAACTTGAACTCAGCCATGTTATTATTCATCACCTAAATTGCTATATTTAATGATATACTTTTAATTATGAAATTTCCTGAAATAGTTGATGAAATTATGAGCTTTAGTAGTTTCTTAGACCTGTTTCCATGAACTATAACAGTTATAACTAAGGTCTAGAGCTTGAATATGATGGTATCACTTTATAAAAGTGATATCGGGTGCAAGCACACAAGCAAGCACCTCTAACACGATATGATGATGCACCTGCTTCACTAAAATGATATGGATATGATTTTATAACTTCTTGAACGATATGGTGGTGTAGTATACACCTCTTGCACGACAGGGAGTCAAGTATAGACTCCATGCACGATACAAGGTTAAATGTATTCTTGTAAGTTGATACGAAGCCCTAATTTGGATAACCCGATATGAGTAAAGAATAGCAAGTGTTATTGCATGATATGGTCATATAATATATCATTGGTACTTGGTATCATGAAGCACACACATATGGTGTATGATATGAACATAATGAAACCCTATTTCAAGATATGAGGTATGGAATCAAGAATAAGATGTAACACGATATGGTAGTCTGATACACAACCCTAGTTGATGTCTAGCCCAACATCGTGATGAGTTGATACCTCTTAAACACCATGGGTGATACAAACATGTATCGTGTGCTCGTCACAACTAGACCTAACCCTACATGGGTGTTACAACCCAACATTGGATGGTCTAGTCTGACATGGGTTGGTGCCATTCACTCCTATCGACTTATATATTGGGTTGAGCCCGATATGGCAAACCCTAACCCATCACGGCCAACCCTAGATAGTGAGCCACCTGATATGGTGATTGAATGCATCTCTAGCCTAACATGGTGATGGCTTAATACCTCATGCATGACACGGGTAACACATACAAACACCTCTAGCCCGATATGAATGGCGTGTATATACTTCTAGCCCGATATGGTGAGTGTTCATATACTTACAACCTGATATGGTGAATATATGCACACTTCTAACCCGAGATACCTTGTAAAGGTGAGGGAAAGACACTCTTAGGAGTGATGAGTGTAACACCAAGTAATGGTGTGTCTAATACTTGGATAGGTGAAACACCTAAAGTGGTTGATAATGGACAACCTTATATCAATAATGAATTAACCCGAGATGAGTCCATATCATTAATGATAGTAAGGTAATTCAAGTGTGTGACTTATGGCCAATACTTTACAAGATTAATATGATGGGATAGTGGATAAAGTATTAGGATGGGAAATAACCTAATACAAGATAAGTTGATGAACTTAAGTAAGTTAAAAGTGATGAGGGAAGTGATACACCAAGGCATGGTAAATGTCACATCCAGCACTTTAAGGATGTTACACCTTGATGCACCATAAATCCAATATGTATGGATGAGTAGCACATGAAGCGTGTCATGCCAATTGTTACATTGAGATGTAATGAGCTTAATGCACTTTGATAAGTGTAGGCTAACATACCTTGAGAAAGGGTTAAGCCAAGTTAATAAAGTATGATGTATTCATACTCTGGTAAGGATGAGAGAGAAACTCATACCTTGTGTTGATAATCATTTAATGATAAATGATGAGAATAAATAAGTATGATTGAATACTTATGATATCAAAGTTTTCTCCTAGATGTGTAGAGCAATGAATTAGGGTTTGATCATTGATAATATGATCTTGAAAACCTAAATGGTTAATAATGGAAAACCCTAACACTAATGATGGGAATGTTGCACTTCTCTTATTGCATAAGCCCTGTAAGGCATGTTAAATAATTGTGTAACAAGTATAACAATTAATGGCCTTGTGAGCCAAGTGAATAAGTTGTTGCCTAATGAGAGGTGACAAGATGTGCAATGGCCTTATGAGCCATGTGAATAATTTGTTTCCTAGTGAGAGGTGACAAGATGTGTAAAGGCCTTATGAGCCATGTGAATAAGTTGTTTCCTAGTGAGAGGTGACAAGATGTGTAATTTCCTTATGAGCCATGTGAATAAGTTGTTGCCTAGTGAGAGGTGACAAGATGTGTAATGACCTTGTGAGCCATGTGAATGAGTTGTTGCCAAGTGAGAGGTGACAAGATGTGCAATGGGCCTTGTGAGCCATGTGAGATGCTTGTACAACAAGTATAATGTATACCTTGGTCTAAGGACCTAGAGATAATAGTTACCTGATAAGTGGTAACAGTGTTCTGTGATGAACTAACGGTTTGAATACCCAGATTCAGTAATCATGATAATGATGATGTGAAGGGATGAGAATTCCCAGCAATGTGATAAGGGACTGAGATCCCAAGTATCATGTGTTTTAAAGATTTGAAAGTGCTTGATAGATGTATTATGCCTATCTTTGTAGCATCTGTTATAATAATTCTTGTTTGAAACTTGATTGATGCTAAAAGATATGGTAATGCTCTTAATTAATCAAGTGGAATCTTATCATGTAGTTCCCTGGCCATAGATCCATCATTGTTAGTAGCCGGTGATGGTGAAACAAGTTTTCCTACGAGATCTCCTGATGAATGCATATTGTTGAATATGTGGGGGTGATGGGCATGAATACCTTACGCCCTAATGAAGGGAATGACGTGAGATAAAAATGAGATCTCTCAATCCTTCATTATAATGGTCCTGATGGATGTATCATGAATCTCCTGATGATGATGATGATGAATTCCAGATGATGTGGAGATAAACATAAAATATCTTCATTCTGAAGAGAGTGCAGCTTCCCCTGCAACTCTATAGAGAAGTTGCCAGTATACCCTGGAAAGCTATTTAGCAGAGACACAATATGTCCTTCATGTGGTCTCACATTGACCGAGACAAGGGAGGTCATACCAGCCGGCTTTGTTAGACAACCTTTATGGCACCAGATTTGGGTTTCACAACCGAAAGTTGGAGTATGAGCAGTATACCTCATTTCTCAGGGCATACATGTGATTGTAAAATGTAATCTGATGAGTAGCATATCTTCTTAAGGATCGAATATGGAAAACATTGATTGATGCATACTTCAATTATACATCTTGGTTGATATATGTTATTTATGCTCTTTACATTCCTTGTAAAGTAGATAGATGATTTATAACTCTACCATGGGTAGATGAAATGTTCTCCTTAAGAAAGGAGATTACTTCATTCTGTTCATATAGTTAATTATCCTACCTGTTCATATAAAAAGAACCTCTACTCGGTTTATAAATGCTTAATTTTTTATAATAGTATGGTCGGAAAATAGTTATATCTCTCACTGGGACAATTGTCTCACCCTGTGGGATCCACATTTTTTTAGGTGGACATGCACGAGATGGAGAAGAATCTTTCTACAGAGAAGGAATAGCGGTTGAGGCAGCAATGATAGCTCAGGTTGAGTGTACTGTCTGTCGTGTCTTGTATATAGAAGTCATATGTGTCGTCTCTGTACTCTCAGGTCCTTGGAGTTGGTTCGTACTGGTTTTATAAATAATCTGAGATTTTGGCTTGAATGCCTTGAGGTTTTATGTTGCGCCAATATGTGTTTTGATAGAGAAACTGTTATATGTTATCCTCGAGAAGAGATGGTACAGTGTATGTACAATGTGAACAATGATGTATATAAAGTTTTGGTTCTACCTTAAAGAGTTTTCCTAGAAATGGATCGCTTTGCAAAATAGTTTTAATTTTTAGTGATTTTTGTTAATCTGATGTTTATGTTTATTCTTCTTAATTAATGATGATTTGTTTGTCGGTTTGATGACGGTCGCCACAAAGTTTGGTATCAGAGCTTAAGGTTTGCTGATTCTAAAGAGACATAGGACTAAGGTGTTGAGTTTGTGTTAGTGTCCTCTACTATACCCTATAGTAACTTATGCTTATGCAGAGGAAAGGGTAAAGTTTTTAAATGACTGGGGAATATGAGGAATACATTAGTGAGAGCAATGTTGTTGCACCAAGAAAGGGTGCAAGAGATCAGGTAAGAGAAGAAGGAATGCCTGAGAATTTCCATCATGACCCGATCAGGATAGAGAATCCTATGTTTATGCTCTTATTGGGCAGGCTAGGATAACAGTGATACATATAGTAGACTGGATACTAGCATTACAACCTAGGTTACCAGTCCTTAATGTAGAAAATTTGGGCTTTAAAAGGGTTCCTGAATGACATAGTCATGTTGGAACATTGGAAAATGTGGGAAAGATTAACATATGGCAAGAAAGTAGACTCTTCCATAAGTTTAGATAGATAATATATCTATGATGGTAGTGCCCAAGGAGGAGAAATAAGCTGAGAATTTGTGAAATGTCACTAAAATTTTAGAGACATTTTCCTAGTTGTTCTAAAAATCCAAAGGTTTTGGTGCCACCAGTGCAATAAATGCCTAGTGCACCAGGGTAGTAATCACTATGTAAAGACAAAAGTCCTAACTTTCCACCAGTTTGAACTCAAGGCTTAGCTTATACATCGGTAATAAGACCAATAAGACCATGGTACTAGGAAAACACATGTTATAGATGTGTACATGTTGAGCATACTAAACTCTCTTCTCTGAAAAGAAGGGAGGAAATGACACAACAACTGAGGCAAACTTGACATGGCTTACAAAAGTCACAACCCAATAGTATAAAAAGGCAAGAGCAACAACATGAAACAACTAGACTCTATGGGTTGAGTCAACCTAAAGTGGTGGATGACCGTGAGGGGTAACAGTTGGATAGAGGTCTTTCATTTTGATATGCCTTATCTTGATGCTATCTGATAATCCTAAAAAGGATTACTGTTATGGACTTCCCTATTGATTGTCCTATGGGAAAATAGGGATGAAATGATGAGAAATAGAATTTATATTCTATTCAGTATTCTTTTAAATGCTCTATAATTACTTTTATCTGTGTGAAAGAGGATGAGATATAGAAGTGATGACTAGAGAAAATCTAAGAATGTTAAATCATGTGTTTATAATGATATGAAAAGTAAGGAACATGATAGTAAATAAAGTGAATACTACCTAATCTCAGTACTTGTATACCCTGGCCAGGTATATAATTATTGGAGATAGGGAAAGTATGGAACTCTTAGATTGTTATCTTTCTAATTACTCTGATCAAGTAGTCATTCTGAGACAATCTAGTGAGTATAATGAAACTCGAAAAAATGGTATGGACAATTGTATCACATTGTAAGTGCATTAAATGGAATCTAAGATGATCTCAAATCAATCTCTGTGTATGAGGAAATGAAAAGTATAATCCTCATGATAAAAGAATGAGAACAATGGAGATAATCCCTGTCTAATAAAGCCTGTGTGAATAGTAAAGATCTTTTCCCATGATCTAGAAATGGGAAATGTGATAAAATCACATAATGTTCATGAACATGTTAGACAAAAACAAAGAAAGGAGTGATGAGATGTAATCATCCTTATAATTCCTATGTTGATGGCAAGGAACCTAGGATGAAACAAGAGTAAATGATTCATGAACAGTGGAAAGTTCATGCGATAATTAGAAGAGATGATAATCTCTTCTCTTTGATAAACAACCCTGGGTAACGATAGGGTGATAAGAGGAATATGTTTCTCTATGTTCTTTCATTCAGAGACATGGCAATCAAGTGGGTCTTGTGACACTTGATGTACATCACTTAAAAATGTTCAATTGATGGATACTTAGAAAAGTATCATCTCTTCTTGTACCTTGGTTCCGAGATAAAGATATGTGTAATAAATAATGTCCCAAGATGAAAGGAAGATCCTATTATATGTGTGGCTTTGGTAAAAACGACAGATAGATGGAAATGATGAGGATGTGATGTGTTTTCGACACATGTGATGGATACCAAGGTAAGAAATTCTAGTATCTAAGAAGTATCAGGTAATATGGCAAAGTAAAAACATAACTCCTAATTAGATGATTAATGTTGGTTACCGGGAATGGCCAACTGTGGAATCAGTCTAGTTACATAAAATAGTATGGACATCACATGTTAGGGGTTTATGCTCCGCGTAAACATAACATCGATAAGGATGTACTAATTGAAGGAACAATTGTAAAATAATTGTGGGAAATGCTTATCAAGCTAAAAATAATTCCTTAGAATATCCCTATCTAGATCTGTTAAGACAACTTATACATAACATCTAAAGATACCTATAAGATAAGTTCTTAATTGATAAGTAACCTCTTGTAACGACCCCGCCTCCTAGTAACCCCCAATTAAGGGAGACCAAAAGGTCGGTGTCGTTATCTCAAATTATAGGATCAAAGGTTCGAAAAATAATCAATAAAAATTAACAAATTTTACCAACTAAATTGAAAACTAGTACAAAATAAAACTTTGCATACCATTTTCAAAACTGGGATATCTACATCTATCCGCATCAGGAGTCTAGTCTAACTAATCCTCCTTTGTACTTTAACTCTTAATTAATTTCACATATGCCACTTTACTGTTTGTCCTTTTCAAGCTTGTACCTAAAACACCGACAAACAAAACGTCGATCAGCATATCGGAATATGCCGGTATGTGGGGACATCCAAAATTTCACAGATATGGCTAACAATTTAATAATCACAATCAAATTATTTAATAAGACAATTTATATTTTCAATGTGTCATTCTCCACTGCTTTTTCCCTAACCCTGACATACCTCTCTAGGGTTTCTCTTTTGCCATTGACTTAAGGCCACCTTCTTAATCCCGAGCTTGGTGCTTGGGAGTCACCTCTCATGGTTCTCCATAGTCATGCATCATAGACCACCTTCTCATTCCCGCGCTTGGTATCTAGGGTCACCTCTCATGGTGCCCATGGGTCTACCTTCTTGGACCTGACCTTTATGGCATCTTCCATCAGGGTGGCATGTAGGTGCGAGAATACACATTTCTTTATAATTGTGATAACCATAGTGACTTTATAATTTTGCAAGTATGAACATCCAACTGTTTAGATTGCATTCAATACGACGAAACATACAGAAAACCCTCGGGAAACTAATGCGATTAACCATAATTAACCACATACATGGCAGACAGACTCAGGTGCAGGAATCATCCAAAGTAATCCAGAATCAAGCAAGCACACAATTCAGTCCTAAAATTACATTCAATTCTTGTTTATCAAAATCTATCCAAACCATCTTGCTACTTATGATTTCTATTCCTTTTTAGGGTTTCTTCCTCTTTTTAGGGTTTACTTTGCAATTAGGGTTTTTCTTCATCTTACTCTTTTAAACCCTAATTTTCTCATCTATCATTCACGAAAGTTATTAAAGTTACCTTTTATCAACTCATAACCTTAATTTCAGAAACAACACAATTAATCATCAATTAAGTCCATTAAGCCTCTTTTACATTAAAGCTACCATTTTAACCCTTTTCAATCTATGACAAAGTTATTATGCTCATTTATCATCAATTTGTAGTTCATTATGCTCTAATACTCATATGAACATTATTTATCATTAATTCTACCTTTTATCCACTAGGAAACCCTAATTTCCACATTAAGGGTATTTAACCACAATTAGGAACTTTTGTACACGAAATAGATTAGGACCATCATATCTCAACTTTATACATGGATTTGACTAATTAAAATCATTAAGTATCATAATTACCAACGTTAGGGTTCAAGGTTCATTAAAGCATATGGAACCCTAAATTAATCAAATTACACATGGAGATCACCCTTTTAGATCTAATATGCCATTATATTAACAACAGGTTAATATCTGATTTGAATACCCATATAACCCTTTTCTAATTCATTAATCATCAAAGGTTAGGGTTTTTCATTGATTAAACTATTAAAGATAGCATCTTTATATACTTTTTGAATTTCAAGAAGAATCATGCTCCAATTATATTTTTATAGGATTGCTCGTATTTTTCTGAGCAATTTTCATATTTTACATGTTTCCATCAGAGCTACCAATATTTAACTATGATTTTTGCAAGAAAACCTTACTTGGGCCAATTAGAGCACGCCATGTCGCTCATCTCCATGCAACGTTGATTGGGCCCTTTGGAAACATGACGAAAAGACATGATTACCCTTGACTTAAAGGTTGGTTCTTTTGCATGCGAAGGGACAGATACGTCCAATGCCTGTTTGTCATCAAGCTCGCAATGCTCCTTGTTGTCACCGGCCAGGTCCGCCTGCGGGGGGTTTACTCCCCTCCTCCCAGGGTCCGACGACCCCACCCACCATCTCGCTTGCTCTGCAGCATCCTGTCGTGCCTAGGGCACCACCGAGCTGCGGCCGAGGTGGCCGGAGTCAGGCCAGAAGTGGCATCCAAGGCGGCAGACCCTACAGATCGTCTAGGTGCTTGGAGTGTAGTTGGGAGCAAAGGTGATAGAAGCCAATTATCCAGATCATTGGGGTAGCTTCGTGCCTTCACCAATAACTCACCACAGCTGCATGTATGCTCCAAGGTTTCTCTACCCTTTGGGGTTAGGGTTTGGACAAAGAAGAAGGAGAAGAGAGGGTTGAATACGTGGGAGTTTTCTTCAACTCGGGCCAGAGATCAACTCTTTATATATGGGTGGTTGTCCATGCCCTAAGACTCTTATCCATGAAGAAACAAAGTTCTCTTCTAATAGGAATCCAATTCCTTCACAGAGAAGCAAGATTCTCTCTCCTACTTACCTCTTTAAAAAAATGCTTTGTTCTTTAGATATTAGGAATTCGAAATTCCTCTCACCTATTCTCTTTATTCTTGGATTTTAACTTATTAGCCACGAAATTATATTTCCTTTTTGTAGAAAATACCCTTTCTTCAACAAAACTATGAAATTCATTAATTAAGCATCATATTATCTCCTTATTTTCTATTATGGTTATTTTCTCTTTCCTTTTCTTCATTAGGACTCCTTGGATCCCAAAAAACTCTATTATTTTGAAATCCTTTTTATTGGATACTCATTATCCTTTTAGATGCATCTAAATGCATTATTCTTCATTATCTTGTTTTATTCTTATTAAAATAGCTGTTTTTGATAATTTCACTTTATTTCTCTTTTATTTTCCTCATTGGGATTCCCTTTATTATTAAGAATCCTTGGGATACGAAATTCCACTATGGATAACTCAATTACACCTCTTTCCACTTTTTTTTCCACATTTTATCATTGTTTTCAATTTCTTTCTTAATAAAGAAATACTTAATTGATCTTTTCTTTTATTTTTGCATTATCTTTGCAGCTTTGTACTCCTTGGGACCCAAGGAACCCATGTGGCACGAAATCCACCTTTGGATTAAGTTCTTTTGCCTTCTAGAGGTTTCCACACCTTTCTTTTCTCAAATTCTCAATTATTCATTTACTAATTGAATTTCCTTGTTATTGGGCCCAATAGCCAATAAAGCCCACAAAACAACCATCAAGCCTATTGTAAACGAAACTCATATATTCAAAACAAATTATATCATTATTTGTCCAATTATCTCCAATATGAGAGATTACATTTCTCATCAAATGAACCCAAAATTTGGGGTTGTAACATCCTTCCCCTCTTATAAGAATTTTGTCCTCAAAATTCCATCAAGCAAACAAACAGTTTAGGATAAGACTTTCATACGTCCATCAGGGCTCCCATGTGGCTTCACCCTTTCCATGGTGCTTTCCAAGAACCTTCATCATCTCATATTCTTCCATTTGAGTTCTTTATTACCTTGGTATATCGTACCCTCATAGGTGACTCAGGACATTTCAGCCTCTCAAAAGCTGAATAGGTTCAAGGCTTAGCACATGTCTTGGGTACCTCACATAGTTCTCTAGATCGGACTCATGGGACACATTACACACCATGTTATCTTGATGGGTAAGGGTAAACCTAACCATATCCACCAATCCATCTCCAATGGACCCATATATTGGGGACTCAGCTTTCTCAACTGTAGCTTAGAGGGGTCGGATTTTCACATCACATACTTTCCTACAGTGAACTGCATGTCGGTCTGCTTTGCATCAGCTCACGACTCATGTCATCTCTAGGATCTCTCTCTCATCCATTGCACGATCAAAGCGACTTCATCTACACCCATTGTGGTTCTTTTCTGACCTTCGTGAGGCCTCCTTCACTAACATCATCTTAATGAAGTGGTGACCGACACAACCTCCTTCTAGAAATTCTTGCATCCCGATAAAGGCTATGGTGGGTATCATCACATCTTAAGAACTATCTCTTTGTATCACCCTGAATGAGCACATATGCTCTCATCAGACCCTCTAGTCTGGATCATACTAACCATTAGTAAGGGGTGATAAACTGTACTAACATCGAGTTCTTCACGCATCTGCTTCCACCTTATGGAAGTGAACCCTTAGGCGATTCAAGAACTTTTGAACTCGCATCATTTTGTAGTTGAACCATCTCTCTCTCATGTGTAGCTCAACCGGATCTGTCCCTTCACAGTATTCTTTCTTTCTCATGTCATCAAGTTAACGTCATCTACCATAACCCATGTTGGATCTCGACCTTCCTTGGTATAGGGGAGACTTACCACAACTTCCATAGTGGTGAACTCCCACTCCCTCTCGGGGACTCTTTATCCTCTATGTCAAAGCACTGGGTTACTGATGTTCGTCCTTCACCCTTGACTTGCATGGCCACATGCTACATGCAACTTCACATCAAGCAACCAAAGTGCTACTATCATTAACTATCTTTGTAGTATCACGGTGTTTGGTGATCCTAAAACCATGATCTCATGTATGTCATGATTCCTCAAGCTTGATACCTCAGAAACCCTAAACCACTCTCATCAGGGTTTCCTCACTTTCCTTTCCAAAGAAGTACATCTGAGGTTCTACAACCATCCTTTCATTATATCACGGACTAGGCTGGCTAACCAAACAATCATTTTCTTGATTAATCGCTATTGATACATTTGGGTGTTAGCCAAACTTATCTCTTTTTCTCATCTTAAGGTTAGCCTAACAACCTTAGCTTTTTCTAGCTTCCAGCTAAACTAGGCAGCTATATCTCAACCAGAGCATTCATTACCACTTCTTATCCTTAGGTATTAGGTAATGTTGAAGACATAAACCTCCATGTATTATACTTATCATCTCATCTCTAAGTTTGTCTTCATCAAGAAACTCTGATCTCCTCTTCATGGTGATCAAACTCAACCTTGCATAACTTGCAAATTCCAGATAGCTCATGGTATCACATCCTAACAAGATGATCTCCTTAATACTCTTAGTGTTTGTAAACCATCCATGTATCATTCGTTCCACAAGGGTATGTTATTATCTCTATCCTCATACCTTGTAGCAACATTCCAACTCACATCATCTTTATCCTTGGTGTATGGCATGTGTATTGTCCTATCTCTCACTCCCATAACAAGAGGAAATAAGCATTTAGTTGCAGTCCAAATACAGAGTTCTTCCTATTCCAAGAATAGAGATGGTACAGCCCACCTTGCCAGTACACCTTTACATCTAAGCTGAAACGTGCCACATATGTCTCTACAAACATCACGATATCAAAAATTACTTCCATGGAAAACTGGTCTCGAACCTACTGAGGTTTACACACATTCCTTGGTCATCTCCTCTAGGTCTATAGGGTGCTGGTACTTTTGGGGTCATCCCTCTTCCCTTATGCATTCAGAGAGTGCCCTACTCATCTGCCCCTTGGGTCCCATGAGTTTATGAAGGTGATCAATCTCCTAACCCATGGCCCTTAGACAATGATAGTTGTTACCTCCTGACCCTATGGTCATGTGCAACGAGGGAATTAGGCAACTCCTACTTCCATCGGTCTTATCCCCACCTAACCCTAGGATAGACTTAGGATTCCATTATAGTACATGTCTAGCTTAGAACCTTACCCAAGCCTTCATCATCTCTCTCTGCATTCACGATTGACTTTCATCCCTTCATAGGGGTCATGGCAACCTTCCTACCTTGGTCAGGACCCATACCGGTTACCTCCATGGTAACACATCCACATGCACTTAGAGATGGTTATCTATGGGTCTACAGGTTCATTCTCATACCATGTACTTTTCACTTAGCTTCTCAAGATCCTATAAGACCTCTTTAGGTTACCTCAAAACCAACAAAATATGTATACACCCTACCAAAGGGTCCCTCTACCAGGATGGGAGGAAACTACAACTCTTGACAAAGGTCACAACCGTCCTTATGTTTAGGGTCTGCATCCACATGAGCATGCCTAACCCAACAACTACTAAGGCACAAGCAGCCCACCTATCAACCCATGATAGGTCATACTTGATTCTCTTTCATCAACATTATATCAACTTAGTTGTGAGGGGTTCATCAAACATACCCTTAACTTAAGCGGCTTCCTTTTCCTCTACACATGAGGAGTACCACGCTCAAAATTATAGAGACTCAAATCTCATCCTGAGCATTGGGTACACTGCTTCCCCTCTTAGGCCTAGGAATCCTAGGTTCTCCTTTGGGTGTTTAACTGCATGCTCAATCTCTTTACCACGAATCAAGCATGTCCAAGGTATGTCATGTACTTCCATGACCCCTTTATATGAGAAACACCTCAGAGTTGAGTCCTCCTCAAGGACAACCAACTAGGTATAAGGCCTCACAACCTGTTACTAAACCTTTCTAGGTCTACAGAACTCTTCTTCCTATCTCAGAAGGTAAACATCTATACCATAGGCACATAGGTACTAGAAGCCTCATCCTCTCTCTAGGGTTTGGTTCCTCTAAAGGAAACCAAGGCATCATCTGGAAACCACTATCATCCACTTAGGTCGCATCATCCTCAACTCCCCATTGTTCCTCATATCTCGGAGTTTTAGGCTTCCAACCTCCTTGTTGGGGTCCTACTTTCTCTCTCTAGAGCTAACTCCACATCCAGCCATACTACTAGAGGTCCTCTCTTCATGAAGGATCAAGCTCACAAGCATACTTCTACATGGGTGATGCCTATGTTTAACTTATTTTTTTTCTCAAGGTTATCCTTAGTTCTTTATGCTTATCTCATAAGCCATCTATCCTATCCTTCTGACCTCGATTTTAACTTATTGTTCATACTACTGATGTACTCTGGGTGCAAGATATATCCTACTTGCAAAAGCCCATAAGGTTTCTATAGGTTCTTCTCTAACCTCATCCATGAAGGAGCTATTTTTCACTCCTGCACGACATTTCCCAGGGTTGGGTGCCAAAGGTACTCAACCATCCAACCTCTCATGGCTCATATGGCAATCCAAAGGCATGTTCATCCAAACATCCAGTCAACCATGACATCTAACTCATCATGTCAACTCTCTCTCTAACCTCCACTTAGGGTTATGGTTAACATCATCCTTAGAGGATGTGCTAGGTCTCTACTTTAATGGAGATCTCTGCCTCCAAGACTAACTTTCTTTACTCATCCTCCTGACAAGAAGGTCTAGCCTTAGGTCTCTCCTGAGGGCAATGACAACTTATGTCATATGACCTAAGCATGTATCTATTCTTTTACGCTTACTCTATTAAGATTATGTCCATGGCATCTTATTTACATGCTTTTCATTAATTTGGTGGAGGATTCCCTAGACCTTATTAACCTTACCCATACCTCAAGAGGGTGAGGAGAAGAGAGAAAACCCTAATCCTTAAGGTCCTTAATAGAATTTGAGTTGAGAAGGGATGAACAAGATGAGAAAGTCCTAAAGGTATTTTAATTCGAGTCATATCCTAAGACATCGTCCAGGCAGTCACACAATCCGAGAGTCCTCGTATTCTGACTAGCGGTGCAGAGGAAAATATTTCCAGCCCCCGGACATGATCCTTTTCTAGACACCTCAATCTTTCAGACAATCCTCTAATAACTCCATGGGGTTCTACGAAGGTTGTAAAATTTAATAATTATTAAAGATTAAATGAGGAACCCATGATCTGATACCAATTGTAACGACCCCGCCACCTGGTAACCCCTAATTAAGGGAGACCAAAAGGTTGGTGTCGTTATCCCAAATTACAGGATCAAAGGTTTGACAAATAATGAATAACAATTAACAAATTTTACCAACTAAATTGAAAACTGGTACAAAATAAAACTTTGCATACCTTTTTCAAAACTAGGATATCTACATCTATCTGCATCAGGAGTCTACTCTAACTAATCCTCCTTTATACTTTAACTCTTAATTAATTTCACATATGCCACTTTACTGTTTGTCCTTTTCAAGATTGTACCTAAAACACTGGCAAACAAAACATCAGTCAGCATATCGGAATATGTCGATATGTGGGGACATCCAAAATTTCACAGATATGGCTAATAATTTAATAATCACAATCAAATTATTTGATAAGACAATTTACATTTTCAATGTGTCATTCTCCACCGCTTTTGCCCTAACCCTAGCATACCCCTCTAGGGTTTCTCTTTTGTCATTGACTTAAGGCCACCTTCTCAATCCTGAGCTTGGTTCCTGGGAGTCACCTCTCATGGTGATCCATAGTCATGCATCATAGACCAGCTTCTCATTCCCGATCTTGGTGTCTAGGGTCACCTCTCATGGTGCCCATGGGTCTACCCTCTTGGGCCTGACCTTTATGGCATCTTCCATCAGGGTGGCATGTAGGTGAGAGAATACACATTTCTTTATAATTGTGATAACCATAGTGACTTTATAATTTTGCAAGTATGAACATCCAACTGTTTAGATTGCATTCAATACGAGGAAACATACAGAAAACCCTCAGGAAACTAATGCGATTAACCATAATTAACCACATACCTGGCAGGCAGACTCAGGTGCAGGAATAATCCAAACAAGAAAGTAATCCAGAATCAAGCAAACACACAATTCAGTCCTGAAATTACATTCAATTCATGTTTATCAAAATCTATCCAAACCATCTTGCTACTTATGATTTTCTATTCCTTTTTAGGGTTTCTTCCTCTTTTTAGGGTTTACTTTGCAATTAGGGATTTTCTTCATCTTACTCTTTTAAACCCTAATTTTCTCATCTATCCTTCATGAAAGTTATTAAAGTTACCTTTTATCAACTCATAACCTTAATTTTAGAAACAACACAATTAATCATCAATTAAGTCCATTACGCCTCTTTTACATTAAATCTAACATTTTAACCCTTTTAATCTATGAAACAGTTATTATGCTCGTTTATCATCAATTCATAGTTCATTATGCTCTAATACTCATATGAACATTATTTATCATTAATTCTACCTTTTATCCACTTGGAAACCCTAATTTCCACATTAAGGGTACTTAACCACAATTAGGAACTTTTGTACACGAAATAGATTAGGACCATCATATCTCAGCTTTGTACATGGATTTGACCAATTAAAATCATTAAGTATCATAATTACAAACGTTAGGGTTCAAGGTTCATTAAAGCATATGAAACCCTAAATTAATCAAATTATGCATGGAGATCACCCTTTTATATCTAATATGCCCTTTTATTAACAACAGGTTAATATCTGATTTAAACACCCATATAACCCTTTTCTAATTCATTAATCATCAAAGGTTAGGGCTTTTCATTGATTAAACTATTAAAGATAACATCTTTATATACTTTTTGAATTTCAAGAAGAATCATGATCCAATTATATTTTTAGTGGATTCCTCATATTTTTCTGAGCAAGTTTCATATTTTACATGTTTCCATCGGAGCTACCAATATTTAACTATGATTTTTGCAAGAAAACCTTACTTGGGCCAATTAGAGCATGCCACGTCACTCATCTCCTTGCAATGTTGCTCGGGCCTTTTGGAAACATGATGAAAAGACGTGATTACCATTGACTTAAAGGTTGGTTCTTTGGCATGCAAAGGGGCAGATTCATCCAATTCCTATTCGTCATCAAGCTCGCGATGCTCCTTGTTGTCGCCGACCAGGTCCATCTGCGGGGGGGTTTACTCACCTCCTCCCAGGGTCCGACGACCCCACCCACCACCTCACTTACTCCACAGCATCATGTCATGCCTAGGGTGCCACCCAGCTGCGGCCGAGGTGGCCGAAGTCAGGCCAGCAGTGGCATCCAAGGAGGTAGACCATGCAAATCGGCTAGGTGCTTGGAGCGTAGTTGGGAGCAAAGGTGATGGAAGCCAATTATCCAGATCGTTGGGGTAGCTTCGTGCCTTCACCAATAACTCACCACAACCGCCTGTATGCTCCAAGGTTTCTTTACCCTTTGGGGTTAGGGTTTGGACAAAGAAGAAGGAGAAGAGAGGGTTGAATACATGGGATTTTTCTTCAACTCGGACCAGAGATCAACCCTTTATATAGGGGTGGTTGTCCATGCCCTAAGACTCTTGCCCATGAAGAAAAAAAGTTCTCTTCTAATAGGATTCCAATTCCTTCATGGAGAAGCAAGATTCTCTCTCCTACTTACCTCTTTAAAAAATGCTTTGTTCTTTAGATATTAGGAATTTGAAATTCCTCTCACCTATTATCTTTATTCTTGGCTTTTAACTTATTAGCCACGAAATTATATTTCCTTTTTTTTAGAAAATACCCTTTCTTCAACAAAACCATGAAATTCATTAATTAGGCATCACATTATCTCCTTATTTTCTATTATGGGTATTTTCTCTTTCCTTTTCTTCATTGGGACTCCTTGGATCCCAACAAACTCTATTATTTCGAAATCCTTTTATTGGATACTCATTATCCTTCTAGATGCATCTAAATGCATTATTCTTCATTATCTTGTTTTATTCTTATGAAAATAGCTCTTTTTCAGAATTTCTCTTTATTTCTCTTTTATTTTCCTCATTGGGATTCCTTTTATTATTAGGAATCCTTGGGATACGAAATTCCACTATGGATAACTCAATTTACACCTCTTTCCACTTTTTTTTCCAGATTTTATCATTGTTTTCAATTTCTTTCTTAATAAAGAAATACTTAATTGATATTTTCTTTTCTTTTTGCATTATCTTTGCAACTTTGGACTCCTTGGGACCCAAGGAACCCATGTGGCACGAAATCCACCTATAGATTAAGTTCTTTTGCCTTCTAGAGGTTTCCACACCTTTCTTTTCTCAAATTCTCAATTAATCATTTACTAATTGAATTTCCATGTTTTTGGGCCCAATAGCCAATAAAACCCACAACACAATCATCAAGGCTATTGTAAACGAAACTCATTTATTCAAAACAAATTATATCATTATTTGTCCAATTATCTCTAATATGAGAGATTAAATTTCTCATCAAATGAACCCAAAATTTGTGGTTGTAACACCTCCCCTTATGAAAAGAGTATGTACAATTAATGAGATAGTTGGTACAAGAATTACGAAAGTCTGGTGTTGTGTCAACATATTAGATGGAACAACAGATGTGTGATAAGACTTGTAGTCACAAGTGGGTGATAAAATGTAACTCTGGTCTTTCCTTGGAAGTGAAATGCTAAACTGAATGAGGAATATGGAAGACTCCCCAGAATCAAGAATCATGTCACATAAAGTTATAAGTTGAGAAATGTGACAAATCAGTGAGGTTTGACACTTGAATTGAGTGAGGTATGCATAATGTTTCTCTGACTACAAAAAGTATTACCTGACATAGAGTTGACTCTAAAGTCAATAATGAAAAGGACAGTGGAGTATGTGTCCTGTGTGACAGGCTCTATGATAACCCTGTGTGGAAGAACTTTGTGTTGATTAAAGTTCTATGGTATCTCCATAACATTAATATATTATGTGCAGGCTTGATGATATGATGAATGAATTATATATGTCTCCCTTTTCCTGGGATATCAGGGACGAAATCCTTGTTAGGGGTTTATAACTTGTAACGACCCTGACCTGGGTTATGAGGTAACCCTATTTGTTTTGGCTAATAAAGTTTCTTAGAACTTTAATATAATCCTCTAAGGTGTTTTGTTATCATGTGACACACTTATGTTCCAAGTTTGGTCCTGATTGAATGTTGTTTGAGCAATGTTCCTTTATTTTGGACCAAAGTGCAATTTACCCAAGTTGAGGGGTTATATTGCAATATGTCATATGTTTAACATGACTCATGTGTTTTAGCATCATTATAGAGAGAATGATGTAATGTGGTGGCTTGTGGAAATCCCAAATTCCAAGTTTGAACTTGTTTGAACAATGCGGGTACCTTGTGCACCAATTTTGGTACAAAATGTGGGGTTGATATGCAAATTACCACCTCTAGAGTGTCCCTAATCCCTTCTAGTATCATGTAGAGGAGAGAGAAAGAAGGAGACACCATGTTTGATTCCATGAATGATGGTTATCTTGGTGATGAAATGACCAACAGAAGGGTTGAATGTTAAAGCTTAACTTGTGTTGTATCAAGTTCAAAAGCTTATATATGAGTTCCTATCGGACAAGGATCCATAGGAGGAGCCTCATATCATTTTTGAACTTTTGGCAAAGGCCATGTCGTGCAAAGCACCTCAAGGAGGTGAGTTGTTTTGGGTTACAACTTCCTTAGTAAAGTTGTGACGAGTTGTGCATAAAGTGATGAATTAATTGATATATATTAATCAAAGGGATATGTAATGTACGAATCTTTATCCCTAGATCACACTCAACTATTTTTCATGTCAAGATAAATGTTGATGCATCATGTGCACATCTCATCCATGCATGGACACATGGCACCTACAAGCTAAAATTGATGACACCTCATTTTTACCTTCCTTCTTGAGCAACAAGTATATATACCCCTAGTTTCATTCCTTAGTGCAATTTTGTGACCCTTACCACCCACCTACCCTCGGGTATTATGCATATATCTCTTGTATCGTGCATGAGTTATGTGGTATCATGCATGGGCTTTGGGTATCGCCCATAGCAAGATTATATCACCTAAGTAGGGTGATATCGGCCAAGAAGGGTGATATCGGCCATAGTGAAGTGTTTTTGGCCCCAAGTGAGGAGAATACCGGCCAAAAGTGGTGGAATATCATGTGAGGGATGTGATGTATCATTCAAAGGTGCTAGATCAAGAAGGATATCAACACTTAACCCTAAGGTGAGGCCATGATCATCTTCAACCTTGGATTGAAGTATGATTTTAGGGTTTTGATCTTCTTTTCTTTTCTTCTTCACCAATTCCTTATCCATGGCGATTCCTTGTATATGAAGGAGTTTTGAACGAGCCTTGGAATTTTTATAAGTCATATTCAACCTTAGGAACATGTAGCTTTGGATATTGGATCTTTGAAGTTGTTCTTAAGGCGGGTTATATAACTTGAACTCAACCATGTTATTATTCAACACCTAAATTGCTATATTTAATGATCTACTTTAAATTCTAAAATTTCCTGAAATAGTTGATGAAATTATGAGTTCTGGTAGTTTCTTAGACCTGTTTCCATGAACTATAATAGTTAGAACTAAGGTCTAGAGCTTGAAGATGATGGTATCCCTTTATAAAAGTGATATCGGGTGCAAGCACACAAGCAAGCACCTCTAACCTGATATGATGATGCACCTACTTCACTAAAACGATGTCGATATGATTGTATACCTTCTTGCACGATATGGGGGTGTAGTATACACATCTTGCATGATAGGGAGTCATGTATGGACTCCATGCATGATACAAGGTTAAACATATTCTTGTAAGTTGATATGATGCCCTAATTTGGATAACCCGATATGAGTAAAGAATAGCAAGTGCTATTGCACGATATGATCATATAATATATCATTGGTACTTAGTATCATGGAGCATACACATCTGGTGTATGATATGAACATTTAAGAAAACCCTATTGCAAGATATGAGGTATGGAATCAAGAATAAGATGTAACATGATATGGTAGCCCGATACACAACCCTAGTTGATGTCTAGCCCAACATGGTGATGAGTTGATACCTCTTAAATACCATGGGCGATACATACATGTATCATGTGCTTGTCACAACCAACCCTAACCCGACATGGGTGTTACAACCCAACATTGGATGGTCTAGCCCGACATGGCTTGGTTCCCTTCACTCCTATCGACTTGTATATTGGATTGAGCCCGATATAGCAAACCCTAACCCATCACGGCCAACCCTAGATGGTGAGCCACCCGATATGGTGAATGCATCTCTAGCCTAACATGGTGATGGATTAATACCTCATGCATGATATGGGTAACACATACCAACACCTCTAGCCCGATATGAATGGTGTGTATATACTTCTAGCCCGATATGGTGAGTGCTCATATACTTACAACCTGATATGGTGAACATATGCACACTTCTAACCCGAGATACCTTGTAAAGGTGAGGGCAAGACACTCTTAGGAGTGATGAGTGTAACACCAAGTAATGGTGTGGCTAATACCTTGATAGGTGAAACACCTAAAGTGGTTGGTAATGGGTAACCTTATATCAACAATGTCTTAACCCGAGATGAGTCCATATCATTAATGATAGTTGGGTAATTCAAGTGTGTGACTTATGTCCAATACTTTACAAGATTAATATGATGGGATAGTGGATAAAGTATTAGGATGGGAAATACCCTAATACAAGATAAGTTGATGAACTTAAGTAAGTTAAAAGTGATGAGGGAAGTGATACACCAAGGCATGTTAAATATCACATCCAACACTTTAAGGTTGTTACACCTTGATGCACCTTAAATACAATATGTATGGATGAGTAACACATGAAGCGTGTCATGCCAATTGTTACATTGATATGTAATGTTCTTAATGCACTTTGATAATTGTAGTCTAACATACCTTGAGAAAGGGTTAAGCCAAGTTAATAAAGTATGATGTATTCACACTCTGGTAAGGATGAGAGAGAAACTCATACCTTGTGTTGATAATCATTTAATGATAAATGATGAGAATAAATAAGTATGATTCAATACTTATGATATCAAAGTTTGTTCCTAGATGTGTGGACCAATGAATTAGGGTTTGATCATTGATAATATGATCTTGAAAACCTAAATGGTTAATAATTGAAAACCCTAACCCTAATGATGGAAAGGTTGCACTTCTCTTATTGTATAAGCCATGTAAGGCATGTTAAATACTTGAGTAACAAGTATAACAATTAATGGCCTTGTGAGCCAAGTGAATAAGTTGTTGGCTAATAAGAGGTGACAAGATGTGCAATGGCCTTGGGAGCCATGTGAATAAGTTGTTTCCTAGTGAGAGGTGACAAGATATGTAAATGCCTTATGAGCCATGTGAATAAGTTGTTGCCTAGAGAGAGGTGACAAGATGTATAATGGCCTTGTGAGCCATGTGAATGAGTTGTTGCATAGTGAGAGGTGACAAGATGTGCAATGGGCCTTGTGAGCCATGTGAGATGCTTGTACAACAAGTATCATGTATACCTTGGTCTGAGGATCTAGAGATAATAGTTACCTGATAAGTGGTAACTATGCTCTGTGATGAACTAAGGGTTTGAATACCCAGATCCAGTAATCATGATAATGATGATGTGAAGGGATGAGAATTCCCAGTAATGTGATAAGGGACTAAGATCCCAAGTATCATGTGTTTTAAAGATTTGAAAGTACTTGATAAATGTATTACTCCTATCTTTGTAGCATCTGTTATAATAATTCTTGTTTGACACTTGATTGATGCTAAAAGATATGGTAATGCACTTAATTAATCAAGTGGAATCTTATCATGTAGTGCCCTGGCCATAGATCCATCATCGTTAGTAGCTGGTGATGGTGAAACATGTTTTCCTATGGGATCTCCTGATGAACGCATATTGTTGAATATGTGGGGGTGATGGGAGCGAATACCTTATGCCCTAATGAAGGGATTGACATGAGATAAACATGAGATCTCTCAATCCTTCATTATAAAGGCCGAGATGGATGTATCACGAATCTCCCGATAATGATGATGAATGTCGGATGATGTGGAGATAAACATAAAATCTCTTGATTCCGAAGAGAGTGCAGTTGCCCCTGCAACTCTATAGCGAAGTTGCCAGTATACCCTGGAAAGCTATTTAGTAGAGACACAAGATGCCCTGTATGTGGTCTCGCACTGACCGAGACAATGGAGGTTGAAGCAACTGACTCTGTTAGACGACCTTTATGGCACCGACTTTGGGTTTCACAACTGAAGGTTGGAGTATGAGCAATATACCTCATCTCCTCAGGACATATGTAAAGTGTGATAGTAAAATGTAATCAGCCGAGTAGCATATCTTCTTAAGGATCGAATATGAAAAACATTGATTGATGCATACTTCAGTTATACATCTTGGTTGATAGATGTTAGTTATGCTCTTTACATTCCTTGCAAAGTAGATAGATGATTTATAACTCTCTGATGGGTAGATGCAATGTTCTCCTTAAGAAAGGATATTACTTCATTCTGGTCATACAGTGAATTATCCTTCCTGTTCATATAAAAAGAACCTCTACTCATATTATAAATGCTTAATTTGTGATAATAATATGGTTTACAGAGAGTTATATCTCTCACTGGGACAACTGTCTCACCCTGTGGGATCCACATTTTTTTAGGTGGACATGCACGAGGTGGAGAAGAATCTTTATACAGAGAAGGAACAACAGCTGAGGCAACAATGACAGCTCAGATTGAGTGTACTGTCTGTCGTGTGTTGTAGATAGAAGTTATATGTGTCATCTCTGTACTCTCAGGTCCTTGGAGTTGGTTCGTACTAGTTTCATAAATAATCTAAGATTTTGGCTTGAATGCCTCGAGGTTTTATATTGCTCCAGTATGTGTTTTGATAGAGAAACTGTTATATGTTATCCTCTAGAAGAGATGGTACAATGTATGTACAATGTGAACAATGATGTATATGAAGTTTTTGTTCTGCCTGAAAGAGTTTTCCTAGAAATGGATCTCTTTGCAAAACGGTTTTAATTTTTAGTGATTTTTGTTAATCCGATGTTTATGTTTATTCCGCTTAATTAATGATGATTTGTTTGTCGCTTTGATGATGGTCGTCACACAGTCGGTTGGTCATCTCATCGGTTGTCTAGACTCTGGTCCACCATCTTCTGGATCCTCAAGTTGATTAGTTGGGTCTCCAATCGATCGGTCCTCCTTCATCCTCCATCTTCTGGACTCACCTTCTTCATCGTCATAAGAAGAAAGTGAACTATCCTACTATTATATGATTATAGGGAAACCTCAAATTACATTTGAGTGGAGAAAATCTAGGAGACAATAATACTTTTACAATTTGAAGATATGGTAGAGGCTCAATATACAAAATCGAGATAAAATAGAAATAACCAACCACGCACAACCATGCACAAAAAATATATTGGCAATAACCACACTACACATCCTCTGTCAAAACTCACATTTAGGAAGATGTATGTATATATATATATATATATATATATATGTATATATATATTTATATATATATATAAACGTATGTAAATTATATATATATATATATATATATATATATATATAAACGTATGTAAATTGCATATATATATATATATATCACACACATATATATATGTATATGTATATATATTTATGTATATATTAGTTTGGGATTATGGGTGGTATTTGAGAGGACATATTTATTTGCATCCCATTTAATAAATAAATGATAAAACAAAAATATGATCATATCGATTATCCCAAAATATAGTAGATTGACGGTGGCTCTGATACCATTGTAGGGAAATGTGATGACAAAGAAGGCATGAAAAAAAAAATTACTACCATATTCCTCATAAACTAACAGATCACGTCAACAATTATATAACAGAAAGGACAATTTTGAGGATATACATGGTCCTCGAGTAAGACATCTGCTTGTCATTGTAGATGCACAACTATCTTCTAGTTGTATTGGGACTCGTATGCTTCTCCTGTTGGTCTCCAACAAGGATAGCAAATTCAAACATCATTTGTAGAAACTCCTTATTTCTACCACAAAATATTGGCTGACATTGTCCTCCTAGTGACAGGAAAAAGCCACCTTGCCTCTATGGAAGTCCACCCAAACCACCTAGGACTCCTGCCGTCCTACTAAAATGGACTATGAAGGAATTTTCCCCTTCTGTGAACGTACTAGTCACCAACCTGCTCTCCTACAATTGCTCTCATTTGTTCTCTCCATCAGTGTCACTCCCTAGTCGGGTAGGACTTGCTTAGGCTCTCTTGGTTACCACAACCAGAGAGGACAACAATTGTCAGAGCAACTGATTTTCAATTGTATGTGTTGGGAAGCCCCCAGTACTTCTCTATTTATGACAGGGGCCAAGATTTGGGTTCCAATTTTGTGTGGGAGTAGAAGGGTCTAGAATTTACATAAATTTTACAACCTGTGATAGGTAAACCAGTTGGTTCACTAGTGAATTGATCGTTTGGTAGTGTGAGCCTATGAGTTAACACAGTGAACCGATCGTTTCACATTACTTTGCAATCATACTTGAATTTGAAGTTTGTTTCCAACTCATGTCCAACATATTTCCTTGTACCAATCAAATTGAACAAGTGAAATGATCAACTATTCTCATGAATTAGGGAAATCACTATAAGGTTTGGTTGTATTGACTGAGCCAATTGGTTCACCAAATGAAACGGTTGTCTCACCAACCTGAGATGATCGGTTAACCCAGTTGAGTTGATTTGTTGGTTCCCTAAATCATGCAAAAATAAGACAATTCAATTCACAATCAACCTAACACTCTAACAGTTGGTCAACACTTGAACTTGATGAATCTGAGTCAAGTCAGTTAATTGGTTGTTTAGTTGAATACCTGAACATATTTAGTAATCAACGTAAACATAATTCATGGATAAACTCCTATTGCAGGTGAGTTCCTATGTGTGTGACCCTATAGGTCCCATATTACATTGGCAGTGAATGTGCATAACCAGTTATGACATCACAAGCAATTAGTGGTGCTTACTTGCACATCAATGCTACCCAAGTAAATGGAAAGTTGGAGAACAACTACAACCTACAATATGTTCATAGTGATATAGTGTTTATATAGCTCCTTTTTCACTGATATCCATACTGAATTCGAGGCACAGAGTAGTCATCCTCTTCAACATTCAATCTTGTTCCTTGAACCAGAGCAGACTGTTTGAGATATATGTAAGCTCAATATCACATATTCACTCACATGTACATGGACATGCATTTCTCTATCTCGCTAATCAAGAGGCCTAAGATATTATTCTCCCATAGGAGGGACAGATCCCATCTACATCACTCAAAATTAGCCCCCATGTGTCATAGTCACCCAATCATCACCATTATGGCAACCCTTATTCAGGATTATGTTTGATGATGTCAAAGAAAATTGAATGACTAGTTTTAAGTCAAGTGACTTCAAGTCTAAGAATATCAATCACCGGCAACACCATGAGAGATGATTTTTATTACCATTCTCTGGTCCCCATGTATCATTGTTATGGTTGGTCTTTCCGATACACTATTGTCTAACATATATCTATGTACTTGGTTTGATATCACATATCATGACTAATGATATTTTTTCATCAACCAACGCACACTCTGGTCATGTGTTATTGTTGTTTATCTACCTACCACAATAAAATTTGACCAGGGACATAATGAGATTGTACATACTCTTAGCATCCATATGATGTCATTGTTCAAGTCAAATAATTGAAGACATACATCATTGAGTAATATCATTCTATAGACATTTATTATGTTACTTCATTATCTCATACTTGAATAAATAGAACAAATTGGAAGCTTGTCTTTTAATTAAATAAATCATTTACAAAATATGTCATTGAAATTTTCATATGATTGCCTATCTAGGCATACATATCGACAACCTTCTCCCTCAAGTTCATTTAGGTCATCAATCAAAGACTCAAGGTAAACAATATCATTCCAGGTTGTTTGGGGCCCAATATTAGCAAGGCCTACATAACATATTTCTTCTTAATACACAACCATGGATGAAGTTTGTATATAATAGTCATGATAGGACAAGTGTTGTGACAAATGCATAATGTTCCATATGGATTCATCTAGTCAGTACATGGTCCAAGTCTCAAATTCCTTGCTTCTTTGCCATATTGAGGATACAATAAATCAATATTCTTCGATTGTGAAGAATCAAAAGTATGTTGTAGCATACCTTCATTGTTTTTCCTTACCTCTACATGCCAAGAAAATTTTTATACATATACGGAATTAGCAAACAATCATTTAAACTGTGGTATGACAAGTAGATACGACATCACCTTGGAAGGAGACTCAATTTTGGTCTTACTTGATGTCGTCCTTTTGTACCTTTTTTTAGAGAGAATAGATCCATTCATTACTCAAGCCAAATGAAATCTACAAGCAGATATGAACAACTAAAAGAACAAGCAACAGTCAAGAACACAGACTTAATACCACTACCACTCATATTGGAACGATAATGAAGCACTTCTGCATAGATCTCTCTTCTATGATGTTGACTTAAGCAGCTTTTTTGAGAGATGCCTTCAACTTGAGCATGAAGCAGCGACATAAGGGATGAACCAAGTCAGTATTCCATCTGATTGTTGACTCTACCATCCATGTCTGTAGCTTGAGCAGCAAAGAACCTGAGGAAAAAATGAGACCTACTAGAGATCTCTTCACTCTCACGACTGGAGAGACAAACAGCCCCCTAAGGGACAGACAACCACCAAAGAACAGTGACTAGAAGGCAGAGAAACTGCCTAGAACCAAAAGCTCATGCACAAAAGGGAACCAAACAAATAGGAAAGAAAGAACACTAAATAGGGAAGCTATGTGGAAAAAATGCCAGCCCCTCAGATCGATATAGTCCTTTTGTATCTAGACGTCCCATGTTTTGGGCATTCTTTCAGATCGATATAGTCCAATTTAAAATAGCACATGGTCGTTTTGGATGCATGTGTCTTATTAACCTCCATTCCCATTGGGCATAACATCTTTTTCAATTTAAATGTTGAGATTGGAAGCTCGTTGCCTTCAGGGAAAATTTCTTTCAAAAAAGACAATAGAGAAGTGAAGCTTTTGTTTTTCCATCTCTTATTAACTTAAGAGTATAAAATCTCAACACAACACTCAACTTCATAATGCTATAATGGTTTCTCAACATCATGCACAACATTTCTAAATAAGGGAGATGGATCTGTAACATTTACCCCGCAACTATCTAGCATCACATCAATTATGTTTATTGCTATTGGTTTGTTGTCAACAACATCGTCAACAAAACTACCACTATGACATCTACCTGTCTCATATTAGAAATCAATGCATACCAATACCATTCTGTATAACCCTATACAGTCATGCTGCACATGATATGATCTTTGATCATTTTAATAGTGTCAACTTTTATTTTTTTACTGCAATTCCTACTGAGGCAATAAAACAAATCTCGAGGTTGTTTTCAATGTTCCTCTTCATACTTTACAAACTCATTGAGACCATTAATAAAAGTTGAAGTGTAGTGATTTGGATCAGACATCCATGATCGATCCATTCTATGATTAGATGAGAGATGAGTAGCTAATTAGGTGTTAGCTAATAAGTTAATTTTAGAAAAAGTATGGTCAAATTGATCCATAATCATCTATTAGCATTCAAATTGATGAATGTGTTCCATTCTTGAGCACTTCATCTCACTAGTAAGTGTATAATGCATGTTTGATTTCAATAAATTCTGGCAACATTTCTATGTATTTCTCCAAGTGATGAACAAATATCCACCTACATATGCACCTGACACGCCCAAACTATATGTACAAACTCAAGTGCATGCATCGAGTAGTATTAGACTACGAGACCCACATGTCAAACTCAGTGAAACATTAATCCAGAAAGTACTACTAATTATGACTGAAAAAGTGATTGATTGTTTGATTACACTATTTGCAAGAATTGAAAATAAAATTATGTGTTTTTTATCACAAATTTGATGGATTCCTTTGGAATTAAGTTTCAAAACAACTTATGTTGCAAATGAATCTAATTCATTAATAACTATCTATCCTAAATCTTGGACCAAGGGAGCTATGAAAAATATGAACTGCTCATGCATCATAATACACTATCTATATTAAAGAAAATCCTACTCATGTAGCAATTTAAGTGTTACATAGGAGCATTACCGATATTTCTTGGCTATTCCCTTCATAGTTGTAGGCCCTCTCATGAGGCACAATATTAACTATGTAAACTATGATTTATCCAACCCTTAATTGCTCTCACGAAGTAACTAACTATCTAACTAATTGATTGTGGTGATCAAGCACATACAATTCATTTTTCTGACATAGAATTATGTCCACATTTTAGAAAGTATATATACTAATTCATTAAAGTTTGTTAGAATGCAAAATAAGGCTACTTTCATGTCATAAAGAACAAATGATATTATCGCCACATGATTTCTATTATCATATCCATGGAAGGAAAGAAAAAAAATGTGGGACACATGACAAAGTAATGTAACCCCTATAGAAAGTCATTTGGATTATCCCTTCTATCTAGCATCTTGATGTGCAACATTCTCACTACAAATCCACTCTCTAAAAGTGTCAGAATTTCCCAGAAGGTGGTTGTCTCCTTCTTCATCTTATCTCTCGACCTTGTGCTTGGTTGTAATAGACTCTAACATTATATATAGGTCAGGACAAACTCCCCTTGGGTCATAAGTGGTACTTTAGTCTTTATTAAGTCCCAAACATTGGATCGATCATAATCTAAAATATGCACTGATCGCAGATGGTCAGTACCATAAATAGGAAGTCAGTGGCACTGAGTCTCTGACTAACTCAAAACCCCTATTGAATGTCAGTAGCACCAAGTTGCTATTTTGCGGTTTTAGAATTCTCCTGTTGATATATATCGGTACTACTGACTAGCATGTTAGTGGCACTGAGTTGATAAGCATAGTTCCTATTACTCTCTAGATCATGAGTCGGTATAATTGACTCACCATTTGGTGGTCTCAAACATTAAATTGGTAGCATCGAGTTTACTATTTGTAGCACTGAGATTTCTTTGATCAACCTATTGGATTTCCACCTCAAGTTGGTATCATCGACGATAGGGTTGGTAGCACCGATCTGACTTATAAGTGTTCCAATTACCAAAAATGTGAAAAAACCAATGTAAGTCTAAATAAAATATGGAAAATTGGCATAATTTGGTAAAAGTACTTAATTGATGTAATGATATTCACATGTCAATAATGATAAACAATGCAATATTGCTATCAAAATGAGAAATTATGCATAAACTATATGGCAAATTAGCCTATGAAAAGTAGATAAAATTCAGTGCATCAGTTCTTAGAGAATAAAAGGAGAAATGCTATCAAAATTTATTGAAATCAAACACGCATTATACACTTACATCATGAGTGAGATGAAGTTCTCAAGAATGTCCCCAAATTGGGGACTATCTAAGGTTTACTCCTATTGAGTAAATCTCAAACGGGATTCTAGGCCAACAGAGTATAGGGGTTAGGATTTACAAATTGGAGTTTACTTTTTAGATGTGTAGGGCTTAGGGTTTATAAGGAAAATTTATATCAATTTAAATGTCAATCAAGTTAATTTAAATTAATTTATATCAATTTCAGTGTATTAATTCATAGGTGTGATCATTTATCCATACTAACATTTAATTTCTAACATTAAACAATGCATTTAACGTAGATATAAATGAAAGTAGTGTACGTGAAAGCATAGAAAGGAATATTCATCATAAAATACTTACAAAACATCAATTGAGTGACATCACATTACACATATATACATGAAAATCATAGCACCATTTCTATAATCTGGTCTTGAAAATATGAGTTAACTGTTCTACAATTTTCACATGATTATGGTTTTGGATTAGGGTTAAAGGAAAAACTATCTTCTCATTATTATTGTTCTTTCTTCAACTTTCACGTAATTCTAGGCTTTGCACATATATGAGTATTATTTTCCTTGATGACAAAGGTCACAGTTTTTTATCAGGGTTTATGATTACCCAAATAAGGGAGAAGGGAAAAGATGGATGATATACCTCTACTTCTAAAAAGAGGGATCATCAAAAAATGTGAGGATGAGCAGGACCAGGAGCAGCATCAACATCTTCAACAGTGAAGCATCACCAACTAGAGGAGGAAGGCCAATAGTGGTAGATGAAGCAACATTGTTTGGAGGAGGAGGACCAAAAACAGTGTCAGCCTTGGCAGAATGGAGGAGAATCAACGATATCGATGGAATGGAGGATCAAAAATGATGACAATAGAATGGAGGAAGTAGCAGGGTAATTATCAGAGAGACAATGTATAAAGGAAATGCCAGAGTAACATTGATTAGAGGAGGAGGGCTAGAAGTGGTTTCTATACCAACAATGTCAGCAGAATGGGGGAGAAGCAGTGCCTTCAGCGGAATGGAGGAAGCAATGAAAGGATCATGAGAGTGGTGGTGTTCTACAAAAATGTGGGTAGAGGGAAGAGGGGAAAGAGGGGTTTCTTGAAGGGTTTAAGTAATATATACCCCGTTGAGTATTGTAAATACTGATGATATACACCCTACATCTTTAGTTGAAAATAAAACACTATCGAAAAAACATGTGTCTGACACCAACCTATGTCTTTGGTTGTCTACAACAAACTAACGACTAAATATGCAACCCAATGATACCTACATCATCAGTTAAGGTGATGACAACTGACAAGACTAACTAATTTGGTGGAAAAAAATGTGGGATGCTTGGTGCATAACCCTTTCTCATCGGTCCCTTTAGGAACAACAAATGACATAAACAAATGATAGTTATGAGGATATGTTTGGTGCAGACCCCTTTATTCCATCAGTTATGATACCATAAACTGACAAAATTAGGTTTTTGGAAGCAAAGGAAATGCCTCCCAAAAATTTTGCGTGAAATTGTATTTTTCTTGGCAATTTATCTTGTCGATTACATTGTGAAACATTTGATGATATAAAAAAATACATCATATGTTTTCTCAATTGGACAACCATGATGGTTATCTTTAAGGAACCGATGAGATAGACTACACTGTTAGTTTTCTTTGAAGAAAAAAAAACCAACGCCATAAGTCATTTCTATAGTAGTGCATAAACATTCACTATATTGCTAAAAATTTCAAAATTTTATATAATTTATCTTTCAATAAAGTACTTTTAATTATTGTATGACATTTATCTGACTTCAATGTATGTTGATGTCATGAAAAGCTTCTCACAATAGGTTGTAATGGACTCTAATTTGAATTAATTGTTGATATATTTATTTGGTTTTTTTAGAAGAAGGGAAGTGCTTGAAAATTTAGTTGGTTATATGTGGTATGATCGAATTTATTCAGTCCAACTAGTTTGACCATGGTTCCTAACTATTGAACAAAAAAAAAACTCCAACTAGAATTTAGGCATTATACACTATCAAGCACTAATTCACAAGTCCAACTGGTCTAATTGGTTGGTCCTATTTGGTTCCAAAAATGTTGCCTCACATATCTCTTTCATGCCTATTATGCTCGAGTGCATGCATACATTATTCAATTTATCAATCATTTCTTGAGTGTCGAAGGCGTTCTTTGAAATTGGAATCTTATTAGGTCTGGCATTATTCGTTGTCAACATTTTGGATTTCTATCTCATTCATTTATTTGTATTTATAGATGGTTTGAAATAGGGTTATAATGTCAGGTTGACTTTCTCTTTCCTCAATCATGTATACTATGTCTCTCTAACTTATCAACTCCCACCCATGGACTCCAATTTCATAGCATCTATACTATTGATACTTCTATCTGGTCATGTATCACTTTACATTCCAAAATGTGACAACAATGTCAACAAAGATCAAAGTTCCATGCTTTGATGTATCAAATTCTTGGAATCAAATTTGATGCTCATCTCAATACGCTATGGGCCTAGTAGTTATATCAAGTTGTATAGGACCTGTTTACAAATACAAAGATGCAAACATTGTCTCAGTATGAGCTATAAATCTTATGTTATGGTGATTCTATATTGGATCCCTTAATCCTTTTCTACCTCTCTTTTTTCTTCATGGTCTGTTCATCTTGGGCCCAATGTACGCATGACCCAACAACAGTCACTCTCCCTACCTCAACTCCACTCAATCCAGTGCACTCTCCTTGATCAAATAAGTTTGAGGATCTTTAGAGGGGCATATTCCACTTACAATCTTATTATGATAACCTTATCTTCCACATTTGCAAGGTTGCCCAGTAGATGTGCCATTGCATCTTATTCCACCACCACCATGCTAACCCCCTCATGCCTCGTTGAATGCAAAGGATGCCTTCTTTTTGTTTGATTTCTTCTTAATTATTTTCCCGGTGATTTTGCACTGTCCCATGCTCGGGATCTCCCTTTCTTGCTCTTTTATTCTTGCCACAACCCAGATGCATAACTACCATTCTTTTCTGATGTTTTGTCCCCACACATCGTCAACTCCTCTCGATGCTAATGACAATCATAGGGGTTCTTTCCAAGTGTTAGTGACCTCTTTCTTAGCCACTAACTCTCCTCAACAACGTGACCTCATTGACTTTGATTAGCCATGACTACTATAGAAATAGCATTCAGTGTCGCTTTTCTGGGCGTCGGTTATTAAGGAAAACTGACGCCTATAATATAAGGCGTCGGTTGTTTAAGCAAACCGACGTCTATATTCGAAGACCAGCCAGACACGGGTACCGCTTTGTATTAAGCGTCGGTTGTTTATAAAAAACCGATGCTTAAAGTCGCCCGCGAAATCCATTTTTCGATAAAAAAAATAGTGTCATTGTCAGCGTCGGTTATATACCTAGAAAACCGACGCCTATGTGCGATGAAAATTTGCGCGGAAAATGTCACTTTTAGCGTCGGTTATCCTTGTATAACCGACGCTGAAGGTGGTTCCCGCCAAACATTTTCATGAAAATATCGTCCAATTGGACGTCGGTTGTTTGCAAACAACCGACGCTAAAGATGTTTAGGCGTCGGTTGTTGTAAACAACCGACGCTATTTGGGAACTTCATAACCCTCGATCGCCCGACTCTTCCCCTTTCTTCTATTTCATTGCGAGCGATTTCTCTGCTGCGGTGATTTCTCTCCGGCGATTTCTTCTCCAGCGCCATTTCTCTGGCTAGTTTCTTCTCTGGCGCCCCCTCTCCGGCGCCCCCTCTCCAACGCCCCTCTCCGGCAAGTTTCTTCTCCGCCGCCCCTGTTGCCCGCCCCTGCTGCCCGCCCTACTGCTCCAATCGCCCTGCGCCGCCGCCACGCCTGAGAAGCGGCGCCGCCGCCACGCCTGGTGTCGTCGCTCCGCGTGCCTGCCCAGTGTGTCGCTGCCTGCCCACCTGCCAGCTTCGTCCAGCGTCACCCGCCGCCCTAGCTCCTTTCTTCCTGCTCACGCCCGGCGCCACCCCCTTCTTCCTGCTTCGACCACCACTTCTGGGAGCTCGCCTATTTGTCCGCCGCCGCTAACGAAAGGTATGTAAGCTGAAATAATTGGGTACTGCTGTAATGCATCGAAGTAAATATCCTATTGCTCTTATATACTAGTAATGCATGATTAGTTTTACTGATTTCCTTGCTGCTTTCAGTGATTAATGATTGGTACTACTGGTTAGTATTACTTTAGTGATTACTTTAATTCAACAATTCATAGTTTGTTATTTACAATTACTGATCTACTTGCCGATTTTAATGATTAGAGATACTGATTAATAGTAAGTATTGATGAATACTTAGTTAGTTACTGATTTGTTGATTAGATATGTATAGAAGTTCCTTATAAATATATTTTTTATATACACATACATGTAATTTTGTATAAAATACATGATGTAGTGTGATCTTAAATCCTAGAGTGTACCCCTTTTGTTCTATGATGGTACCTATGACCCTAAATACATCCATAAGGGTCTATTGTATCCTAAAGAAGATTTATTTCTTACTTCTGCCCTAATTTTTTATATGGATCTTAATCTTATATCGCTTACTCATAAATAAGGAAATATCCTCCCTTATGACCACCTTGATGTGTATGTCCCATATAATCCACATGTTGGACCCTAATGATACAAATTTTTTATGTTGAAAACGAATGTATGTTTCAAGTGTTGAACCTAATGTTGGACAATGTGTTTGTTATAGGTGGTACACATTTATTATATAAGAATGACATCACATGTGTTTGTTGGCCTAGAAAGTCAACAATCATTGTTCTTTATATTACTTGTACATTGGTATAAATTAGAATGAACAATCACTAAATTATATACTGTTTGTATGGAGTCTGGCTTCATTGTAGATATCTATTATTGTGTTTGTTGGCCTAGAAACCCGTCCAAGATTGACTCATTAGGAGTAAATCTTGGATAGTCCCCGGTTTGGGACTGTTCTTGAACACCTAATCTCACTTAGGATGTAAGTGTATAATGTGTATTGGGTTTTCGAGAAAATTTTGGTAGCATTTCCCCGTTTGTTCTCTAAGTACATATGTACTTAGAGAACAGCGGGGAAATGCTGCCGAAATTTTCTTGAAAACCCAATACACATTATACACTTACTAGTGAGATTAGGTGTTCAAGGATGGGATAGGTGGTACACATTTATTATATATAAGAATGACATCAAATGTGTTTGTTGGCATTTCCCCGTTTGTTCTCTAAGTACATATGTACTTAGAGAACAGCGGGGAAATGCTGCCTAATCTTTTCCTAATATATACTTGTTTCCTAATATATACTTGTTTTCTCTGATCATAGAATGGATAGATCGTGGATGTCCATTCGTAATCGTTGCACCCTAGAGTTTATATCTGGTCTTGATCAGTTTATTAGATTTGCGGAGGAACATAGGAAAAAACCTACAGATAGGTTCTACTGTCCATGTAGGCATTGCGGTAACAACTTGAAAGTCAACACTGGTGAGGAAATCAAAAGTCATGTCATGTGCAACGGGATTGTACAAGGCTATACAGAATGGCACTGGCATGGAGAGATTTCAAAATCGAAACCAGTAGATGTCGATAGCAGTGCTTGGGTGGAAGAAGAAATTGCCTCCGATGACGTAAATGTAAACGAACCAGTTCCAGCAGACATCGTTGATGCGATGCTGGATAGTTGTAGGGTAGAGCACACCGATCCACCTCCTATCTTTAGAAACATTGTGCATGATGCTGAGATACCGTTATACACAGGCTGTGCTAAGTTTACGAAGCTTAGCGCTGTGTTGAGATTGTATAAGTTGAAAGCTAACAATAGATGGAGCGACAAAAGCTTCACTTCATTGTTGACTTTGTTGAAAGAAATGCTTCCTGAAGGAAACGAGCTGCCAATCTCAACATACCAGGTAAAGAAAATGTTGTGCCCAATGGGAATGGAGGCCAAGAAGATACACACATGCCCGAATGATTGTGTATTATTTTAAAAGGACTATGTAGATTTGAAAGATTGTCCAAAATGTGGTGCGTCACGGTATAAATTGACGACTTCGTGGGAGTCCAAAACTGGTTCTCCTGCCAAGGTGTTGTGGTATCTACCTATAATATCATGGTTTCAACGCTTGTTTGCAAATCCAAAAGATGCGAAGAATTTGAGGTGGCATGCAGATGTTAAGAAAAATAATGATGGGATCCTGCGACATGCGTCTGATTCCCCACAGTGGAAGAAGATTGATCTATTGTACCCCAAATTTGGTGAAGAAGATAGGAATCTAAGACTTGGGCTTTGTACATATGGGATGAATCCGTACGGGACATTGAGCAGCCAACATAGCACTTGGCCAGTCATGCTTGTTATATACAATCTTCCTCCCTGGATGTGTATGAAAAATAAGTATGTTATGTTGTCATTGTTGATATCGGGCCCTAAACAACCCGGAAATGATATCGATGTTTATCTTGAACCTTTGATTGATGACTTAAAGAAACTTTGGGCTGAAGGTGTGATGACCTATGATGCTTCAGCAAGAGAGACATTTCGTTTGCACGCTATGTTGTTTTGCACTATTAATGACTTTCCAGCATATGGGAATTTGTCTGGATATAGTGTCAAAGGAGCTAAAGAGTGTCCTATATGTGAAGAAAACACTGATTCAATAAGACTAAAACATGGCGGCAAGACTGTATATCTTGGTCATCGAAGGTTTCTTTCAAAATTCCATCTGTATCGTAGGAAGCGCAAAGCATTCAATGGATGGAATGATGAACGGAGTGCACCTAAACCTATACCAGGGGATGTTGTTTATGAAAGAGTAAAAGACATTGTCAATGAATTTGGTAAGAAATCAAAATGTAGTATGGCCACACGGAGTGAAAATTCTTCATTCAAGAAGAAGTCAATATTTTGGGATCTTCCTTATTGGAGTTCTTTGACAGTCAGGCATTGTATCGATGTAATACATGTTGAGAAAAATGTCTGTGATAGCATCATTGGCACTCTATTAAATATACCAGGTAAGACTAAAGATGGGATAAAATCTAGACTGGACCTACGTGAAATGGGAATAAGGTCAGAATTAATAGAATTACGTGAAATGGGTAGTAAAAGAACATACTTACCTCCCGCTTGTTACACGTTGTCTAGAAAGGAGAAGAAAACTTTTTGTGAATGCTTGGTAAATGTTAAGGTGCCACATGGTTACTCATCCAACATCCGTAGATTGGTATCAATGAAAGATCTGAAGTTGATAGGTCTTAAATCTCATGATTGTCACACTCTAATGCAACAAATATTACCCGTGGCAATTCAATCTATATTGCCGAAGCATGTAAGGTTTGCAATTACCAGACTTTGTTTCTTTTTCAACAGTCTATGCAGTAAAGTTATTGACCCTGATACTCTCGATAATTTGCAAAGAGAAGTGGTTGTTACCCTATGTCAGCTTGAGATGTATTTCCCTCCTTCGTTCTTTGATATCATGGTACATCTTGTTGTCCACTTGACTAGGGAAGTGAAAATGTTGGGACCAGTTGTCTTGCATTGGATGTATCCCTTTGAACGATACATGAGCGTTTTTAAAGGTGATGTTCGAAACCGTTATCGGCCTGAAGGGAGTATTATTGAAGGTTATGTGGCGAGAGAGGTTATGGATTTTTGCAATGACTTTCTCAGTGGTAATGACACTCCTGATAATGACAAGAATATTGAGGAGGGCAAAGGAATTTTGGGATCACGGGTGAAAGTAATCAGTCGTGAGCAGTTGGAACAAGCTCACTTGTATATTTTACATAATATGGATGAAGTGAGTGTTTATATCGAGGAACATACCAATTTCATAAAGAGACAACATCCTCGAGCAAGTTCAATGTGGCTTGCTAGAGAGCATAATAAGACTTTTACTAAGTGGTTTGAAGATAAAGTCTTACATCAACTATCTCAAACACCAAATGATATTACAGAAACTATCAAATGCCTCACCTTTAAACCAAAACCGAATGTTATGTCTTATGAAGGGTTTGACATTAATGGATTCACATATTACACAAAGCGCCAAGATGATAAGAGTGTCGTCCAAAATAGTGGGGTCACTCTTCAAGCGTCGACTATGTACTTTGCTAGTGCAAAGGATAAGAGTCCACGTGAAGCTAAAATGTCATATTACGGTGTCATTGAGGACATTTGGGAGTTTGACTACATAGATTTCAAAATTTCGCTCTTTAAATGTAATTGGGTGGATAACACCAAAGGAGTAATAGTGGATGAATTGGGTTTCACTTTGGTGAACTTTGAAAAGATTGGCGAGAAGGGTGAACCATTCATATTGGCATCACAGGCGAAATAAATATTCTATATCGATGATCCTGCGAATGATAAATGGTCGGTTGTTCTTCATGGTAAAAGAAAATTCATTGAAGATCCTATAGATGAAGAAGAGTACTATGATAAGTATGATGACTCCAGTCCATTCTCAGTTGGGTTGCCAACTCCACAAAATATTGAAGCTAATGATGACTTATATGTGCGCGGAGATCACAATGAAGGATTGTTAATTGATAAAAGATCACAATTTTAGAGACATGTATGTTTATACAAATGCTAATTATTTGCCTTTTTCTAGTTAATACAAATGCTAAATGTTTGCCTTTTTCTAGTTAATACAAATGCTAAATGTTTGCCTTTTTAATGACATTTTCAGATGGCTGACCATGATGAGCATGATGTCCATGATGAGCATGAAGTCCATGATGAGCATGTTGTCCATGACGAGCATGGCGAGGATACCAATGTAAGTTCTAAAAACATATCCTGTATTTCTATAAAATTCATTATCTTCTAGTTATGTCATATATCCTATATTTCTATATTGGGCTAATTTCGTGTGTTTATTTTTGTCAAATTTTAGGTTGATGATGTACCTGTACCCACTGAAGCACTGGAGCAACTTGATGCGTAGCACCAAACACTTAACAAGAAAAGGGGCATCACTCTGTTGAAGAAGTTATTAGCGCTAAGTGGTAGTGGATCCAAATTGGTGGTGGAGTTTGATAATGGAGGAAATGCAATTGGAGTGAACCGCAATAATTTTGTAAACTATCTTGGGTGTACCACTCGGAGCCATTGTGGTGTTAAGTATGATAATTGGCATAAAGTTCCTCAAGGGAAAACAGACTTGATATGGAAGGATTTATGCGTGAGTTATTATTATTTGCAATTCTATTTTGTAGATTACAAATTCTATTATTTGCAATTCTATTTTGGATACTAGTTAATAACATTTCTATTTTACAGAATCTGTTTGCATTGGATGAGAAGTTGCATTGTAAAAGTGTGATGCAACGCGCTGGGAAGATGCTTAGGAATTATAGGACAAATCTGAACAGAGAATACATAAAAGAGGGTGATAAGAAGAAGAAATCAGCCCTTGAACAATGGAACTTCTTGGACAAAGAAGATTGGGACAATTTTGTTGCTTCAAAAAAATCTGAAGAATTCAAGGTATTAGGTGTCACTCCCAATTTAATTAATATACATTGTATTCACCTATTCAAGATTAACATTTAGTGCTACTAACCAAATCATTAATGTGCATACTAACTAGGCCCTCAGTGACGCACAAAAAGCAAGGCGTGCACTGAATGTGCATGACCACACTATGGGTCCAAAAGGCTATGCAAGCGTTCGCCAAAGACTACAGGCGGAGTCTGCGGCTACTCAGCAGTCTGCTGCTACTCAGGAGTCTGCTCCTACTCAGGAGTCTGCCACACCCATGCCTTGCCATGATATCTGGATAGCTGGCAGGCAAAACAAGAAGGGTGAAATAAAGAAGCCTGTAACTGCTGACGCGGCTGCAAAAATGGTAAAATACAACTCTTAGAGAAATCGTTTGAATATTGATTATTTGTGGTGTTAACTTACCAATTTCTGTTTATGCTGATTAGCGGGAGCTGCATGAGCAGAGGAAACAAGGCATGTTCATCCCTCAGGGCACAAGGGATGAATTGACAGTTGCTCTGGGTAACCCAGAGCATCCTGGACGTGTTAGAGGTGTCGGTGCTGGTGTTGGCATAAAAGCATTCTTTGGGCCATCCCAGCACAAACCCAGAGCGGGACTTTCTCAAGAAGAGGTAACCTATTCTTTTTTTAGAATGTTACTGCAAAAGGAAATTCATTAATAAGAAGCTAATGTTTCTTTTATCCATGTATAGGAGAATAAGAGAGTTGAGGATTTAGTTGCTAAGAAGGTCAACGATGTAGTTGCTAAGAAGGTCAAGGAAGAATTGCTGCGGTGGCAGGCATCTCAGGCTTCCAATCAGCCTATGGCGACCCACTCTTCTCCTGATGCACAGACTGCGAGTAATCCTGGAGACCCATCGCCTAGCACGTCAGCTGTAAGTATTGTCTATGACATTGTAGCTAGTCTTTTGAAGATGATATATTTTCAAGATTATATGTATATATGTATAACATTCTTTACGTAAATTTGTAGGCATTGAAGCCATGCCGCTTAAGAATACAAGACTATGTTGTTGCAGAGGCGCAAGCTTACCCGTCCCTTCTTGGGGAAAGGTTTCACGGGACTCTAATGCCACAGGGCTATGTTCGTGTGGGCCCATTACGTGTGTTACCCGATTGGAGGGAAGTTGCGTTGCCATATGCCCACCCAGATATTGATACACTTGGTGAGGCAGAAGGTAGGGTCATATTGTGGCCTAAAGCAGATGTCGTCTACACGACTGAAATTGTAAGATAAATTTACATTGATTTAGATTGTTAATGTGTATATATGATGTCAACTGATCTGAAATTATATATATAGGTTAAAAAGAAGACACCAGGAGCACCTAGGCCTCCACCTCCACTTCCCGCATTACCAACTTGGGTTCCAACTGACCAAACATACCCGTTAGGTCCTTCTTGTAGGGGAATGGCATGTTGGCTACGGGCACATAATATACATTGCCCTATAATAGTTTCTTTAGATGCAGATTATGCAGGTCGATCATACGATAGCTCTTTATTTATACAAGATATTATTGAGCTGTTTATGTATGATTGGCTGAATACATCAATGATAGAGACATGGATAAGGTGAGATCTTGTTTATACATCCATATACCTTGTGTAAGATCTGGTGATCTGGTTTCTTATATATTAATGTATACGCCTATATGTTTTGCAGCTACTTAGTCGAAGATCATTGCAAACAATTTGCATTTGATCATGTGGGATTTTTGATTCCATCATTGATTAGTTTGGTAGCTAAAGACCCTGATAATGTTCAACGATACTGTATAGATGCTTTTACAATTTTTGGTCAGCAAAAGAAGACGATAATAATAGCTCCATTCAATGTCAAGTAAGTTTACTTTATTTATAATTTGGACTTAAGAAAATTCCATTTTTATTTTGCATTTTGAGTTATTAATTGTTAACTTCTTACTTCCAGCGGTAGACATTGGGAGTTACTAGTTATTGTCCCCGGGACATTCACTGTTTATTATCTAGATCCTGCGGGGAGTACATTGAACACTAAAATTGGACACGTAATGAGAATGCCATTATTCTGGTGAGAAATATTTCATTTTTATATCCGTTAACATCTTTTATTACATTACTATTTACTTATGCAATTTATTGTGTTATATTAACATGTAGGGGTTTAGATGCATTCAAAAAGGCTGGAGGAACGGTCCCAAGGAAAAAGAACCATCCAATAAATTGGCAGAACGTACAAGTAAGTTCCCGACTCGAATATATATATTATTGATGTGAATTGTGCTTAGTTGTATTATTTTGTATGTTTCAATTTATAGTGTGCTACACAAGACAATGGCTGGGCATGCGCATACTATGTGATGCGATTTATGCAGATGATTATCAAATATGCCGCATTGGACATCGATACCATACATGAGGTATTATATATAGTCTCATTAGTTAGTATGAAATATATCAATCTTATCTTTTTTTATATTATTACTTATATGTATACATCATTCTCTTTGCAGGTGTTTAAAACTGACCACACTATAGGTAAACGCTTAAAAAATATACATGCTCCATATACGATGGAAGCATTAAATGAAGTAAGAGAAGAATGGGCAAAAGCCATACAAGCAGTGGCAACTGTAAGATATAATTGGGATGTTGATAGCGATAATGAATGATACTTTGTAAATGAATATTTCTGAATGTTAATATATGTATTTGAATGTTTCTATATGTGTGAATGTGAGAATTGAATTGATGTCTGAATGTATGTACTTGTGTAGAATTTTCTTTGTGACTTTTGCAGGTTTGCGGCCTGTTTGTAGGCTGATATCAATGGATGTCGTAAACCTGCAGTTCAGAAAATTGAACTGCAGGTTCTCATCCTGCTGACCAGCCACAGCAGGCCTGCAAACTGATATGAAAAAAAAAATATAAATAGGCGTCGGTTATTTATAGAAAATTGTCAGCAAAGACCTACAGCGTCGGTTATTTGATAAAAACCGACGCCTCATAGTACAAACAACCCGACCGTGCAGGATAGCACGGCCGTGGTGGAAAAGGCGTCGGTAATTCATATAAAACCGACGCCTATAGTACTAAACACGGCCGTGCAGGGAAGCACGGCCGTGTCGTCTTGAAGTATAGGCGTCGGTGTTTTAGTATATAACCGATGCCAAAAGTGTTCGCGCCACAGAAAATGGCGTCATCTAGGGCACTTTATGCGTCGGTTATCTACTAAAACACCGACGCTATATTGTATATAGGCGTCGGTTGTTTAGTAAATAACCGACGCACAAAGTGCCCTAGATGACGCCATTTTCTGTGGCGTGAACACTTTTGGAGGCGGTTATTTACTAAACAACCGACGCCTATAGAATAAATAGGCGTCGGTTAAAAAACCGACGTCGAAGTGTTCGACCTTTAGCGGCGCCCACATAGGCGTCGGTCAGAAACTGACGCCAAATGGGGTTAAACGACCGACCCCACATTGGCGCCAACTACCACTCTGAGCTTTGCATCCTGAGTAAAACAAAGGACATGATTGAGCGGTTGTTGGATTTCAACCAAATGTGGGCCCCTACTTGAGCCTCTAGCTCATGGGCCAGCCACATGCAGAGGCCCAAACCTCTACTACTATGCATGTGGTCCTTAAGAGGAAAAAAAGGCTTGGATCATGGCCATCAAATGCATCATCTATGGGTGATATCATGCAATAAATATGGTAACACCCTTATTTCATGTAGTTCAAATTCAAATCTTCAAAAAATGTTTTCTTCCAAACCCAATGGACACAATATGCTATCCAATATCTCATTTTAATAAGCTCTATGAGATCTACACAAAGGGCTAAATTGTATCCCTAATTTCATCATTTTATGCCATGTTTCCCCTAATGGTGTAATCTTAGATCATTTTGAATATTCTTAATGCAAGTAAATGATAAATCATTCATCTTTAATGCCCAATGTACCTTCTAATAATCAAAATAGTAACATTTTCACACTCTTGAAAATATTGAGGGTCGTAATCACCTTTCTTGAAGTTTTGTTATCCATTATGAACATATGTGTCTTGTTTTGAACCTTAATAGTGAATCTTTGTCATTATAGGTGGATCTTGATTTCTAAATACCATCCATGCTTCCCTAACTAGAAATCATAAGATTTATCACCCTTCATGGAACCAATATCAAACCCAACCCCTCTTGTCCATTTTCCCAATGCATATCATTTTACATGCATGAATGTATGTGATACCATAATGATAATACATGATAATATTCTGATTAAAATCCCTTTTGTGCAACAAACTCTATTGTATACTTAAAATAAGTAACCTCATAATGCTTTTTGACCTAAATACCTAATGTGTATACCTTTCTTGTTATGATGGTTCTTGTTACACTAAATTGCATCCTTAATGACCTATTACGTCCATATATGGGTTCATTTGTACTAATTATTCCTTGATAGTGATATAGTTCAAAATATCACATATTTTCCTTTCAAATTAGAGTTTACTCTAATATTTGAAACTCCTTTGTTTTGGATTCTCACCAAATCCATAGATTTACTGAAATGACATAAGAAAAGAGAGTTGAAAATGAATATATGTTGACATGTTGATAATAATTATTAGACCCTAAGGGACATGCCCTATTCTTTAATATGCTTCTTATGCCCATACCTTGCATATCTAAATCACCTTTCCCATTTAAATCTCATGATGCTAATAGTCAAAATATTTTCCCTACTATGAGACTTTTGAGCCTAAATGCAATCTACTATCCACCATACTAAATGTGAATACTCGTCTCTATCTCTCTATACCTCCCAGATCTCATTGGACTCTCACAGAACGGTGTCTGTGTGCGATTGGAAAGCATTCATCTCTGCAGTTGCTTTATCTACTATTTTACTCTTCTAAACATCCCAACTCTTTCCTTCCATGTGGTTCCCATAATTTGTTGGAGTCCCCTTTATCATTATGATATTTTCCCATCTTAATGTATCTCTTCAGTTTATATATATCCCTTAATCCTGATGAACCCTAACTGCTACCCTGCACGCGTTAATGTTTGTTTCAACGTGGCCTCCCATGCTTGCCAGCGGTGCTACCATCAAGTTGAGTGCAATGGTCAATCTGCTATTTGCTAATCGGTTCAATCCAGCCTTCCCAACAACATATTTTACCTTGGAATAACTCATGTGATGATATATTTTCGTCTATCCTACAAGAAGGAAGAGATGTACGCCACAGATAAATTTGCTTCCGAGGAGCATAATAACAAGTGTTGCTGTCATTTTGCTAGCACCTCCTTACCTTGAATAGAGACCAACCAGCGTAAAGCCAAGTCTTCAGCAGGAGCATATATGCATGATCGCATATTTGCAGTTGCCAGTGTACTTTTCCATGTATGGGAAAACTCATCGACCCCTATTATGATTCCATGATCTCAGTGATGATCGCAATACCTACTGTAATAGTCAACGCAACAATGAGAAGTGCAAAGATTACGTACAGGTGAAGGTTATTTTTTTCATATCAAACAAAGCTACTGGTCATGGGAGTCTTCTAGACTACTTTTCGTACATGCCCACCACAATATCTTCAGAGTTAGGGTCTTTGCAGTTTTGTAGCCTTGACACTTTCATAGAAAAGATCATAAAATACCATAAGGTACAGAAGATTACCGTAATACTGGGCACACTGTCCAGTCCTTCTGATTTTTCTTACAGCGTCTCTTTTAGTTTGGACTCTTGAAAGCAGTAAAGACGTCAGCAAGCAGTGAACTACCTTTGTATTTGTACATATAACCAGGACAAAAGTGTAAGCATACTACCTATTTCTCACTAGTTGGACTCAATGCCGATATCTTACCATATATATTTCTGATCAAATGTAAATTCTAAATGGATGTTGATTGCTAAAACGGTGAATATACTCTATCGGTAACAATATATTCATAGTTTTGAGTTAAAGGCTTGGAAATTGATGTCCGACTTCTACAATAGTATTGGTTAATTATTTTTAAAAAGTTATTTTATATTCATTTGATCATAGTTATATTAGATCCAGTTCAACGAGCAAAGGGTCATGCATTCCGAACCTTGGGATATATAAAATCGAAAGCTGTCATAACTTGAGGACTGCTTGATGCTAAGAAGAAGATAACTTCCGACCTTCGATGCTAGAAGTAACCCATGTGTTTGTAATGCTAGATACCTGCAACTGCATGTGACCGGTGTGTCAATATATGCTCAATTCAAACACTGAAAATTGTGTTAAGAAGTTACACCATTTAATTATATGTATGTTTCGTTTAATTTTGGCAATAGGTTGTCCCTGTAAATCATTTATAGTATCTAAAAATTCATTTTTATTGTGACAACTCATTTCTTTGTCTTGGATTTTTTTTACTAACAAGGCTTTACATGTTTCAATTTTCACAAAATTACATTAATGGCCTTTTAACAAAATGACAAGTTTACAAATAGATATTTAGAATTCATGCAGTTAATCCAGATTAACATTTGAAACTTTGAAAAGAAAGTGTCAAGGTACATGATAAGGTTGATTTTTATGTATTAAATGTTGAACCCCAAGATTTTTGTTCAGTATTAGATATTATTGTATGCAATTCACACCAAAATTGAAACTTGAGATGTATATGTATAGTAAAAAAAATCAATAGAAAAATATCAACAAGAAAAGTATATTATCTTGTTTATCTTGTGTAATAATAATTTACAAATAATTAAGTTATTTAGTAACATTAAATATATTATTTTCATTTTAGATAAGATCATCGTATGAGTTTGCTTAGCATTTAATCAGATTATCTTTGGATGTTAAAACTTGCAGTTGGATTTCCGATCAGATGTGTTACGTTTTGAATTATATTTAGATATTATAGTATCCAATTTGAACTGGAACTATTTTACATGCATACAAGATAATCTTCTCATTGTAAACTCTCAAATTCATTAACCTGTACCTCTTCAACTAGAAATTAGAAGTATTTATAAAGAGAATAAAAATCATAAATATATTATATATGGTTTAAGTGAAATGTATTTAATTCAAGGAGAAAACTTAGCCAGTGCAGTGGCATCTGAGTGGTAAAGTTATTGTGTGACTGAGAGGTCATAAGTTCAAAACTCACTGGCAAATAGATGAATTAATTGCCTATTTTTTATATAAATGAAAAAAACTTAGTTTGCATAGATAATAAACATATGATTATGTGTCTAATAGGTGTTTCTTTTTCTCATAACTAATTAGTGTGTGGTGAATTGATACCAAGGTATAGTTTAGTGCACTTTAGAATCCAATGAGATAGATATGAATGATACTACATTGTTATGATTAATATTACATTGTTGTCTTTAACAACTTTTCTACATGAGGACATGGTATTCACATTTTTGTTAAAATTAGAAGGTTAGTTATTTGAGGAACAAGATCTAAAATCGAAAAGAATTGTGTTACCAAATTTGTGTTGGATGGATTTACTATTGGCTATGTTATTTATAATTTATTTTATTATTAATGATTGAGCAATTCATCTTCAGCCCGCCATTTTTATGTTCTCAAAATGGTTACATGAACCTATAGGTGATTGTTTAGTTGAATATTTATAATAACAAATAATCATCAAATTTTTCTCTATACCAAGTCACATATATAAGAATAGAAACATTGTATCCCCTTTTTGTAAAATGTCATACTATGATCAAATAAGTAGTTATACTATTGTTTTACTCATTAGATTCCTTACAAAACATTAATTATGCATTTTTTTATTTTATCATTCTAGATTTATATCGTTGATAATAAATCAGTAGTTTGCTATTTTTGTAATGTCAACATAATGGCTTATGATGGTACATTTCATACTTCGGATAGGGGGTCCATGAACATATCAAATTTTAATATATGAATGATTTTTTCTAACCAACTGCGATGTGACCAACACTTCACAATGAAATACAATGTAAATATTAAAGCTAATAAAAATATCTTCCAACATCACATTAATTCTCAAGCATTTAATTCCCTTTGTTGAAGATCCATATCTTTTTTTTTCTCTGATGGTTAGTTCATCATTAGACAATTAGAGATATATTAATTGATGAGAGGTCTTTAATTGATCATAATACAAACTTCAATGAAATTTACTTCTTACAATAGAAGGTATGGTGTTGGTTTAGATCTAATGTTATTATAAAAATGAATAATATGCAATAAATAATTTTTATCGTAGTTCATAAACTTCAACTTAAATCTTTTGATATATTGTATTCCAAATTGTATTTTATGACTAATATTGAATTGCATTATGTGGTAAAACATTGATGCAAGTTCTATCTTATAGTATGATATATATATCTCTTAGTGGCTAGGTAACGAACATCGATTTTTTAGAGTTATCCAAATATCATTTTTTTGTGATTTCGATTGAGTAGTCTCCTTTTTATCTACGAAGTGCTTGTTTTTGTTTTCATTATAGTAGTTTCATTTGAAGATTTTTGGTAAGAAAGATTGAGTTTCATATTTTCTTAAAGAAATACATATTATCATGAATTTAAGAGTTGTGTGAGGATTATATACATGTTTCTTTAAGTATTTATTGGTTCATATTTGTGTTGAGTCTTATTTCTCTACATCATTTGAAATATGGAAAAGTGACTGAGTGAAATAATTGATGTATTTAAATGGTATTGGTTAAATGTCCTAAAATTGATATTTACCTGAATGAAAACTACATTCTCTTTCTTATGAAGATGAGAGTTCATATGTCAAACTCTCACATCAACATAATATGTGGATCATTGGTATTAACTAGGACAATTGTGTTCCTTTAAAATTATTTTTCACAATGATTAAGTTAGCATAACAGAACATAGAAGTTTTATAATTAAAGTATGCACAATTCAAGATTATGTAAATGGATAATGGTGATGTTCTTATACAAGAGTAGAAGTACAACTATACTTCAATAAAATTTAATTTATACTTTTAAGGTTATATTATTGAATGGTGAAATAGTTTGTATGATCAATTTTTTTTCTATTGCATCTAGATTATTGGTATTAAGTTTGACTCACCATCAATATCTTTTAGTAAATTGAACATATGAATCATCCTTGTGGGCATTATAGGAGGAAATGGAATTCCTTCGATGCATATTTATGATTTTTTTCTTACTTGAAACACTTAGTTATATGTTTAAAGTTTAGAAGAAAATAAAAATTTTCCAAACCTACCTATATTTATCATATCTAGAGATACACTACATAAGATATGGCATTTGAATAAATTTATTTATCATGGTTTCTATAATATCAATTGATGATAATCTTCTATTCTCCATGAGCACAACATAATTTGACCTAGAAGCATTTGGTTCATAATAATTAATCATGTTTTATGTTAAGACATTACAATTTACTTGTTTTGTTTATGTTGTGAGGTGTTGGATCAGAAGGCCGGTCACCTCCATAATATTATTCCAAAAAACATTTGTTGTTTCCTCATATTATAAGTTTCTCTAGCATTCTTCTTGAAAAAGTTCATTGTTTTTGTATAATTCAATCAAACCATAATTTGGATTTGTAACTCTTGCTAAGTTTTGTTGATGTTTCCTTTGTTTTAATTTGTGTTTTCTAGAATGTTATTATGTGCATGGAGTCCTTGATCTTGAGAATATCCTCAACAAATTGTATTTCCAAATTATATGCTAGCTAACCATGTAACAATGACTCATTTCCAAAACTACAATGTTCACTTCTACCCTCCAAATTTTGATTTAACTTATTTGATTCATCTTTGTTTAAATACATGGTGTGCATATATTTTTCCACCGACTAAAAGAGTCTGGTTTTATATCCTTGAAAAATTGAGTTAAAAAATCGAAGATTCATATATGATTTTCTAACCTTGGGTAAAGTCAAATATATTCAGGAATAGCATATTAAAATTTGTTTTATATGTAGTATGTGTCACATATTTGATAAGAATGAATATATCAATTTATGTTCTTATGCATATGCTATGGCCCATACTAAAATGGAGCCATATATATATGACACTTTGTGAATAATTTATTACACTAACATAATTTAGTAGTTAAATGCTTCCATATAATATATGTTTCCTATAGTTGCTAGATTCAAGCATGTATTTAATAATACATTATTGTTTATTAGTGCTTTGACTTTTGGGTGTACCTCTATTTCTTTGTTCTACATTATATTGTTATGTTTGCGGCTATCTCAGATAAAATTTGAATGAATAAGTTGTTACTTGATGTAGAAATATTTTATGGTGGAGTTAAGATGCATTCACCTTAAGATGTTTTATAGATTAATTGCTTTTTACTATTCTATTATAGTGAATGGATTTAATAAAAGTAACCAATTAACAATTACCAATTACGGTAATCAAAGGAACACCAGAGACCTATTTATGATTAATATCCATAATGTTATGTAATTATTTTTAGAGAAGTTGTAAAATTTCACTAGCTATAAATCAGAGTCATGTGCATAGCATGTGAAATAACTAGTAGAAATACTAAACGTCATAACAAATGAAAATAACCTTGGGATGACTTGAAACTTGAACTGCACCTTCATGATGAACCCAAGATCATTAAAAGATCATGAAATTTGCTAACAATAAGAACTGAACATAACCTTGGAGTGACTTGAAACTTGAAACCTATGATTAAAACAACCATAATAATTGAGCTAATAATTAAATAATGTGTTCAAACTTGATTAATGAAGGGTTATGTTCTTAATCAAGTGGCTTCTTGAGATCCAGATAGTCAAGTGTAGGTTAAGAACCTCCAAAATGAGGTAAATGAGCTTTAATAACTATATTTTTATGGTTTTTTCTTGAATCTTGAAATGTATGTTTATTTTTGTACTTGCAAAATATTGACATGTAGTATTGTTATATTGTACTCAATGGTTTGATTGGATGATTGTATAACTTGAACATGTAAGATAGATCTCCATTGTGAACATTTTGAAATAGGATTTGCTCAATGACTTTTTTCATATGAGGTCCCTCACATAGAAATAGGGATTGCCCTTGGCTTTTATCATGGAGGTCCCTCATGAACCCCTTCCGATGGGAAGTTGGTAAAGTGTTAATATTGATAATTCACTAGGTATGATATAGTAAAATGATAAAATCATAGGTTTTCATTTTTCTAAGTAATTAACTTTTATTTCTCTTGTTTATATACTTCTTCAAAACTTTACAAATTATGTAAACATTATATATGTGTAGATAGCTTGTGAGAACATGGTTTGTGATTAGGTGTTCAGATTGTACCTTTTGTAAGATCCATGTTTATTGTACATGATTAGACTTGTATTACATACTCTTAAATTTGTATTTTATGTATCTAATAAATGATGTTTTAATATACTTATTTCATGTTGTGAACATGTTGATGTATGCATCTAGTTAATTTTTCATGTATGTTAAGCATTTCACTCATCCACATTTTGTGTTTGAAATTACGTATGTTTTACATAGTAATAACAAGAATTCATTTCCATGAGAGATGGCATTAGATCATGAACAATATCTACATCCAACATTTACTGACATCAACACAAATTAGATTCAATCTTACATATCAACCCTAGAAACTTAAAAAGTTGTCCTTTATGACCTAAGTGGACTTAGTCTTGAGGCTAGAACCTTGATGTTCTAGAACTAGATGGGAACTTGTGTAATTTGGGAAACCTTTCTTTTCACATATTTCTATCTTGCAGTATGGGTTGTGTTTAAGAGATGAGAAGGGGGAAATCTATATATGTAAACTATGAATGTATGTTTGCAACATGTTCTTAGGGTAGTTACAAAAGTGTACATCATTTTCTTACTAGTTCTCTAGCTTTCACAGTATTGACTTCTTAATGGTTGTGGCATTTGAGGAGTATGATGGTTTCCATCACATATTTTGATGTTGGAGAAAACCTATTTCAATATATATATATATATATATATATATATATATATATATATATATATATATATATATATATATATATAATATGTATATATATGCATGTATCTATCTATCTATCTATATATATATACATATATATACATATATATATATATATAGAGAGAGAGAGAGAGAGAGAGAGTCAGGCTAGAATACATTCGAGTGTATAGATCACACCGTCCACCTCAATGGTTTTTTCCTATCTAGACCATGTTTTTCCAAAATCTAATCCATTGATCTTCATGGTTACAATAATAACATGTCACATACAAAATTTAAACTCATTTGGATGAGTGTAAGTTACTCATCCAAGGACAACAAAATTGACACACAAAACTAATTTGAAATACATGATTTTTGCCTCCTTCAGATGCACAATCTATAAGTGTCCAAATGAGCTAAAATTTATTATATAGCATATTCTTATGATTATTAAGAAGATCAACGGTATAGATTTTTCAAAAATTTATTGCATCTTCAAAAATGACTGAGATGTACGGTGCCTCCGGTACATACGAGTGTACTCTAGCCTTACTCTCTCTCTCTATCTCTCTCTCTCTCTCTATATATATATATATATATATATATATATATATATATATATATATATATATATATGTATATATATATTAAAATGTTACCACACTTGGAAAGGTAGTGAATGTCCATGTAAGCTATGAAATGAGATGTAAAATCAGTCTATCTGAGAGTGTAAAGATAATAGTTGTAGTCTCTAATTTTGTCTACAGCCATGATACATGATAGGCTAGTATAGATCCTAGACAATCTAAGTTTGATGGTATGATATGAGTACATTTCATGGCAATCTAAGTTGCTTTTTGAGGATTCAAATATATTTTGATGATGGGATATGAGTTTTGATCATGCAACCATAGCTACTCTAGCACCATGTGTGATACATACGGCTTGTTTGATGTACTACACATAGCTAGTGGGTTAGCATGATTGCATGTGCCTAGTTTTGTAAGTATTGAATTATGATATGTAAATTATGGTTCAGGACTGACATTGATCTCAATCCCTTTATAAAGGATCGCCTCTAGTGTGGGACATACAATAAGGGTAAATTCTAGAGTGGGTAAAACCTACACGAGACAAGGTCAGAGTAGCTAACCTCTAAAATACATGAAAGTTGAAATCTATGGTCAATGAAATGCATGATGATGAGTCCCTTGATAGAAAAATTTTGAGTTTATGAGTTGAGTCCTCTAGTGTCTAGTTCCTTTGATTATTTTGAACCTTAAATTTCCAATGAAATGATCTAATGTAGAGAAAGAGGCATTTAAATATATGTATGTTTGCCATCTAGGTGATGGGATGTCCCAAAAACCTTGATGAAGTACATCATGTGTAATCTCCATATTGATCTTCAAACTTAGGTTAGTAGTTCCACTGTGAAGGAATCTAGTGATTTCCTTATTTTTGAAAATTGGATAAAAGCTTTATGTAGATAGAAGCTTGTAGCTAGTATGTTTTGCCTTGATGTATATAGGTCTTATCTTGAGTGGCTCAGACTCAAACAACTCTTTTCTATAAGTGAGATAGTTATGAAACTTTGATGTTTATAAAAACTTTACTTGTAAAGATGATGCATGATGCATGAATGAATCTCACTTAAGTTTAGATTCATTAAGTCACTCTTAGAATCTTGACCAAATATGAAATCGAAGCATATATGAAAGGTTATAAGTTGAAGCTTTGATTTTAAAAGAATATGCCTCTGAGATATTATATGAATTAATTATGAAATATAAATGCTTAATTTCATATCACATGATATGTAATGAACATAATCTCTATTAACTGGTAGAATTTAGGGAGAAGCTAAACCATGCATGAAATTTAGCTTAATCATGAACTACAAGTTCAACAATAACCTATATTGAAAGTCATGATAATGAAGATGTTTATTACAATAATTTATTACATGAAGAATGACAACCCACCAAGAGGTGGTTTACTTATATGAGGAAAAATCCAAATGTAGTGACAAATCAATGATCTAACCCTAGGTTTAAGGATATATTTCCATGATGAAATACTAAGTAATGCTCAAATCAATGAAATGGGATGTGTACACCCTTGATGTTGTACAATCATATGAATAACAATCTGAGCATTCACCCCATACTGGTGGATGACTTGACACCTAGGGTTGGCTACCCAGACAAAATGTTAAATGTTGTGACCTTTGACTTTTGATTGCAAGAATTGATGAATTTTGTAAAAGACATTTTCTTCTAAGGAGGTAATGGATGTGACCGACTAACTTTCTATCTCATATATTATTTACCCTATCTCACTGCCTTTCTTTATTTCCAACCTTGGTGTTCAATTATACAATTTGAATACTCTTGATACTTAATTTTGGTCACATATCATTTTGCATTCCAGAATATAATAATGATTTCAATAAAGACCTAATTTCAATGCTTTAATGTATCATTTTCTCACAATGATATTTGACCCTCATCACTATTCACTCCTAGGAATCTAATGTATTTCAATTTTTAGATAATTCAATTATAAATATAAGATAAATTGTCTTTCAATGAAACTATAAACTCAAATTAGAAGATTCTATGCTTGACCTATTAATCGTTTATTACATCTTTTCTTGCTTCATGGTTTTGCCATGTGGCCCAATGGGTGTGTGGTCCAGCCGTGACAAATATCCCTTCCCCAACTACGGTTGATCTAGCATACTTGCCCTTGACCAATTAAATTTGATGCCATTAAGCATATTTTCCACCTTTGTAAGCATCCCAATGGATGTATCATTGTAGCTCGTCCCTCCACCACCACGACAGAAACTAACCCTTACCCCCTCCTACATGCCTCCTTGGACACAATTGATTCCTTCTTTTTCTCTCTTTCTTCTTTCACTTTGTTTCCTCCTTTGTTCTTCCCTCTCTCGTGCCTTGGAACTCCCCCTTCTTGCATTTTTCTTATTGCCTCAACCCAGTGGTGACACTACCATTTTGTGGGTGTTGTTTCAGAGGAATACTCGACTGAAGATATTGTGGGATCATACCGAGTGTGGGTGGCCTTGTTTCGAGCCCCAACACCTCCTCAAAAGAGAGACCCTGAGGGATGTGATGAGCCAATCACAATTGGCCTCTACCCTAGGCTTCACAACCTAGAAGCAAGGAAGGATATGAGGCAGTTGTTTTTGTTTTCATCAAATGGTGTGGCCCATGCTCAAGTCTATAGCACATGGGCCATCCTAGACCCTTTGTTGCCATGCACGTTAATCTAGGAGGAGGAAAGGGCATGAATCACTGCCATCATATCTGTTATCTAAGGATGAGATCATGCAATAAATATGGTAACACCCTGATTTCATATAGTCTCAATGTAAATCTTCACAACATGATATCTCCCAAACTGCTTGGCTAAAATATGTGATCCAATATGTCATTTTGATCATCCTAATGAGATATACACAGTGGACTAATTCCTAGTGCTATTTCCATCATTCTATTCCCTATTTCTCCTAAAGAGATAAAATAGCTCACAAAAGCCTACCAACTTAGACTCGACTACCCTAGTTGACACCGAGGAAGACTCAGATTGAGAAATTGTTGTCAGTAGAAAGAACAAGATGCAATGCCCCCCTAGGTCACCACCAAAGTAGAGGAATCAAGTCACTATTAATGATAAGGCACGCGATGCTACCGAACCAGACACATTGGTCATTCTGGTTGATGATCATATGTCCAAAGGCAGAAGCCTGGAACCCAATGATGGTGAGGCTTTCCAATTCTGTAGCACAATAAAAAAGGTGGAATCGAATATCCCACCAGACAAATTCTCTTGGGGAAACACCAGCCAAAACAACACTGGTGTCATCCTAAGGAACATGAAGATCATCAATCAAAACATTGTCATGAGCCCTAGAAGAGAGTGAAAGAAGGGTAATCTCACATAGAAAATTGGCCAGCTAGAACCCTCGGGTCCTAAAAAACAACTCAGTTTTGTGGAGGAGGCCCAGGACATGGACACCACGATCTTGGGCACCGATGATGAAGCCAAAGGTGCTGGAAATAATGGAAATGACAGTGAAGGCCAAGGACAAGGTCTTCTTACTTTAATACAGTAAGTCCCACCCTCGCCCATTTTTAATGAACATCATCTGTTGGAATATCCAAGGATAAAATCTGTCTTGTTATAGAGTATAAGATGAAGTATAAGCTTCATATACTAGTCCTTATTTAAACTAGATGTAGCGGCACCTCGATGAGCAATGTTATTAAGAAGATAGGTTTCACCTCCTCACACCGTGTGGAGGCCCTCAGCTTTTCTAGTGGAATTTGGGTCCTATGGGACGAAGCTAAATGTCACCTTGAAGTAATATACAATCATAGGCAATTTATACATTGCAGAATAAACCAATCCTGGTATGCTACCATTGTCTATGGAAGCCCTAGTCCGTTGAAGAGGAAGTTCCTATGGACAAAACTTTTGGAAATCTCACAGTGTACCTCTATAGCTTGGGCTGTGCTCGGTGATTTTAACACGATGCTTGATGTATCAGAAAAGCATGGGGATAAACACTTCGATCAACCAAACAGTCAGTTGCTCAATGCTTTTCTACGTGGAACTGGCCTGACAGAGGTACAAATGGCCGGACATTTCTTCACTTTCAAACGGCAACATCTTCTGGAGAAACTAGATAGAGTCTTATCTAATGATTAATGGCTTAACGTTGAAGGTGGCTTCAACTGCATTGTCATTCCCATACTGCACTCTGATCACAATTATATTCTCTTGTCGAGCTCCATCAATGCTGAGGCCAAACCGGCAATCTTCAAAACCAAGGCTAGCTGGAAGATTACAGAAGACTTCAATTGAACCATCATGCCCTCATGGGACAGTTCCAAAAGCTTCCCTGAGGCCTTATTACCTTTCAAGTTTGCAGTCCTTGAATGGGAAAAGAAGAAATGTGAGAAGAAACAAAGCCTAAAGAACTCCATCATCTCCAAGACAAACAAGTGACAGGTGACTGATAACTATAATCCTAGTACTACTAACGATTTGTTGTCTATTAACCTACAAGAAAAACATTCCAAAATCCTCCTTGAAGAAGAGCTGGACTGGAAGCAAAGAGTGCATATCCAATGGCTCAAGTGCGGTGATGGCAACACCAATTTCTACCATTCTTATGTCAAGGCTCGAAGGCATTTCATCAAGCTAAGCTGGCTATGCAATGTAGATGGTGAATGGGTGGAAACTCCCAGTGCTCTGCAACATCTGTTCCTAAAATACTTTTAAAGCTTGATGGATCAACAAGACACAGACGTCACAAACTCATTGTCTGTCTCAAACTATCCTGGCAGTTTTAAACAGCTCTCATTCCCAGCCTCCAATTTCATCACATGCATGCCTGGTCATGAAGAAATCTGGAAGACTGTCTTCCTCATGGCGCCATCCAAGGCACCAGGTCCTGATGAGGTTTATACCGAATTCATCCAGAGTCAATGGAAGATGGTAGGTGGCTCCATTTTGATTATGACACAACAAACTTTTAACATCAGTCGTGTTGATGTTAACCTTGCAGAAGCTCATATGATTTTAATTCCCAAACTAAGAACCCACAGAGTTGCTTTGATCTAAGGCCTATTTCCCTAAATAATTCTTACTTCAAACTACTGTCCAAGATCCTTATGGAGCAGATAAAGCCTCATTTGTGAAACTAGATTGCTGAAAACCAGTCCAACTTCATCCCAGGCAGGCACATCAGTGACAATATTTTTCTAGTGCAGGAGTTTATTCACTCCATGAAGCAGAAAACCTCAGGAAAGAAATGGGTGAACATTAAGATGGAACTCTCCATAGCCTTTGATCAAATGAGATGGAGTTTTTTTTAGAATACTTTTATCAAGATATGCCTTCCACAAATTACCTTGTCCCTTATTATGGATATCATCACCACTGGAAGCACCTCTATTCTCTGGGAAGGAGTCTCATTGCCTTCTTTCAAAACAAGGGACATTCGCCAAGGGGACCCCTCATCCCATATGTCTTCATCCTCTGTATGGAGAGGTTCTGTCAAGCAATCAATGCATCTCTAATACCTCATGGAAACTGATCAGGCTCACAAGGCATGGTACTCCACTGTCGCATGTCCGCTTTGCCGATGATATCCTTCTAATGGCTGAAGCAAGCCCAGCACATGCGACGACCATCCTTGAGGTCTTCAATAACTTCAGCGCCGTCTCAGGACAAGTCATCTCAAAAGAGAAATCAAACTGTTTTTTCTCTGCTAACACCTCACGAAGGTAATGCATACTTTCTATCATGCTATCAGCATCTAGAGAACTGATGACCTTGGAAGATATCTTGGGGTACCCATTCTTCACCACCGTGTCAACAAGAATATGCACCAGCACATATCCACCACTATCAAAGATTGTATGTCAAGTTGGGCAGCTCGACATCGTTCCCTAGCTGGTCGAATTACTCTAGCGAAGGTAGCATTGCAAGCCATCCCCTCTTATACAATGCAAACAGTAAAGCTATCCCCATCGTTGTGCAATGATATCAACAAGCACATTAAGAATTTCATATGGTCAAGCGGGAGTGAATAAAAGAAACTGTCCCTGGTCTCCTGGAAGAAGGTCACTGCTGCTAAATGCAGTGGAGGTCTAGGGATAAAAAATGCATGCGACTAGAACAAGGCCTTAATGCTCAAGGATGTGTGGCTATTCTTGAACAACCACCCAGCTCCTTGGGTCAGAATAGTGAAGGAAAAATACATGTGTGGGACACAAGCGATCAACAAGCCATGTTCGTCTTCCTGGGGATTCATCAAACGAAATTAGATAGAGGTATCATCTGAATGCTACAAAACGATCAATAATGGAGATGCCACTAACGCCTGGACAGATAAATGGCTTAATGGTAGGTCAGTTATGGACTCAATCCCAACTGGCCTATTCCCCAAGAACTCAAAGATATGGAGGTAAAATCTATGTGTATGGATAATGGTGAATGGGACTCCTCCTTCATCAGTGTGTTTATGCCTCATGAAGCCCAAAACACCATCCACTATATACCACCCCCCACAAGGAATTCTGAACCTGATTGCTGGATCTGGCCACATGACCCTCGTGGCAATCTCACTGTAAAGGTTGCCTATGACTGGATCAAAGATGAAGATACCATCAACCCCGATGGTAATTGGAGGGCCATCTGGAAATTGAAAGTACCTAAAAGACTCAAAACCTTTTCCTGGCTTCTTCAACATCAGGCACTACTGACTAATGTGGAGAAAAAAAGAAGGCATATGGATGTGGATACCGTCTACTCTATATGCAACAACAACGAAGACACCCTCTTGCACTACTTGAGGGACTGCACTCATAGTAAAGATACCTGGCAAGCTCTGCAGGCGTCGGATGATTCATTCCTACTCCCTGAAATGGAATGGATACACTGGATTATTTCTCCTCAACATGTGGATCATAAGACTACAATTCTACACTTAGTTGCAAGTTGGCACATTTGGAGTTTTAGGAACTCCTTTATCCATGAATGCAATATTCCAAATGCACAATTCCAAAGCACCTTCATTAAAGAACGAACAAGGTCCATCATTTATGCTATGGAGATCAATAAGGGCATTGCACCTTTACCGACTAGAACCTTCAGCAGACCTTCTGAGGTGGACTACATTCTCTTCGTCGATGCAACCTTTCAAATCCAGGAAATGAATGCTGGCATAGGCATTCATATTATTAACAACCAAGGGAAGTTTCAGATCCTAGAAGGTATTCCCGTGCAAGCCATCTCACCACTCCAAGAAGAACTATTTGTAGTGGCGATCGCATCCACGATATGTAATGACAACAACATGAAGAAGGCCATCATTTCCACTGACTCCAGCTCTTTGATGAAGATAGTTAGTCAAATAGCTTGTACCTCACTGAGTCTCCAACACCTGTGGAGGAAATTTCATGTCAACAAGGCCAGCCTAGACCAATTACTGGTCTTATACGTCCCTAGGGACCTTAACAAGGTGGATGACAAACTTGTAAAAACCACTTTATCTTCCCACACTTTTCTTTCTTCAAACTGTAATAGGCCAATCTGGCCTGAGTATGAACTAGATGTGGACCTTTCTATCTTTTGGCATGTTCTAGAGCACAGGATGAATAAAAACTAAGCTCTAGGTTTCACCAAAAAAAAAGAGCTATATATTATTATGTATGAAATTACACATGTTACATATTTAATATATTTAATCAATTAATTTCATATTTATTGAAATAATAGAACATTATTAATGTTTATGGACATCCAATTACCAATTACTTCTCCAAAGCATATTATTCATTTTCATTTAGCCATTGTGTTAGTAAAGAAAATATATGTAAAATATTTCATGATTTTTATTACATAATTGCACATAATTAAGTCATTATGAAAATGTGTTTTGATTTTTATCCTTATTCGGTCAAATCTAAGAAACCAATTCTTACTAGATTTCTAATCAAGGAATAGGGTAATATTCTAGGTTTTGGTTTGTTACATATGACATATAGATAAAGATTATACACAACATGAGTAGGAGGACACAACTGATGGGAATGTGAAGCGTGGTTGAAGGCTTCCTAGGAAAAAGGAGAACATCTGCAAGTGAAGAAGTCTACGGGGAAGGTACAAATTGACCTATGTTTTTTCACATGAAATCAATGGTAAACATGGTTACAATCTTGAGGGGTAAGGGAACAATTGATGAAGAAAATGGTTGGGCTAAAGGCTTGTGTTTTTCTAGGTCTGGGTCAAGCTACAATCCTCATATTCCTATATAGGATCTAGAGGTGCAGGAACTGATTCACATTGAAAGGAGAACATGTCTTAAACTCATTAATCATCCAATTGTAGATGGCTCACATGGGATTCCAAGTGAGGGGGTACACATATGTTTAGGGCAGGTGAACAGGAGTAATGATACACATAATTTTTTTTAAAAATCCCAATTATACCCGTAGTCCACTATCACCAACAAATAGGGATGAGGTGCCATGTTTCAAGAAAGGAAAATAGAAGTAGGAGGGAGAAAAGATCCCCAAAAATGGAAACATTGGAGAGAGAAACATATTTTGTTTATAACTTTCAAATTGAAATGAATTTTTTGAAAAAATAAAAATCATTGGAATCCTTGGAAAAATACAATCCAACAAGACCAAGGTTGACATATTTTCAACAAAATTATACAAAATAAAAAATGAGTATTTTATAATGGGTTAGTATTCATATCTAAATAACACACTATATCAAAAATAAGTGTTTCATGTCATTCTTATTCTTTGTATAGTACCCATTTTGGTATAGTGCTCATTTTAGATACCATTATATTTTAAAACAAGTATCAGAATAAGTACTAAAATATATTTGATAATAATCAATTTTTTACTTTTTACATTTTAAAATAAGTATTTAACCCATAAAATAATGCAGAATATGAATTTTTAAAAATATGACATAAGAAATGACTAATATACCAAAAATGATACAATACTCACTTTTTTGTTAGTTTGTTAATCTAAAAAGAGTACTATCCCCCAATGCAATATTGATTTTAGAATAAAAATATTTTTAATGAGATTTTACACATTTAAAAAAATGAAAATAAGTATTGTATGTATGTTGTTTGGATAATACTCATTTCTTAGATATATACACATATATACATAATAATACTTACATTTTTCAATATTGTTTGTTCAAAAAATAAGTATTGTATATCTACTTTATGGATGATACATGTTTATACATACACATATATTATATAACAATACTCATTTTCATATTTTCTCTATTTAATTTTGTTTCAAATATATGTGAATATTAGCTTGTTGGAATGTTCTTTTTTTAGGAACAAAATGTTTTTTATTTCATTAAAAAACCATTGTGGTTTGAAAGTGTGGAGAAGTGTATACAATTTTGTTTTGTGGTTCTATTGATATGTACACCCTTGTCCATATATAGTAAAGGAGGCTATTACAAGGAAGCACAAAGGAAGCGACTTAACCCTAATGGGCATGTGGAATAGGCCCATGTGGACAACATAATAATAACCTATTAACTAAATAGGCTATATTCTAATCGAAAGTTATAAGCAAAACAATTTTCTCTCTCTTCTTTTTCTTTTTCTTATACAATCCTCCCACTTCCTATATCTCCTCTCTTTATTGCTTACTACAATCCATTGAAAGTGGTGCATTCTTATATGCTATGATTATTTGGGAGTGGGAACAAGATACAAAACTAGGTTCAAGTGGGGTTCTATGTAGCATTTTCTAGTGAATAGACCGCAAAAAAAGAAGGGGTTTAGGAGAGTGAAGGGATAAGAGGGAAATCTAGTACAAAGGGGAGAGAAGAGATAAGGTCAGAGGAGAGATTTATTTACCACGGTAGACCAAAACTATTGGTGCTACATATTGAAACTAAAATAAAGAGGATGGAGTGTTAGAACCATGAATGAAGTTTTGAACCTTGCTTGGGAGTGGACAATGGCATATGTGAGGGATGGGATGGGCCCTGGTTGAGGAAGGAGCACAAGAAGTTTGAATAAGGGATTGAAAATAGTAAGACAAGGGCTCACGCTAAGAAGGTCATTGGTAGAAAAGTTGTATGGTGAAGGAGGGGACCTTTCCCAAAAAGAACAAGAGAACCCAACATGTTAATTTATAGTGTGATGTGTAAAGATAGTATATTGGGAATTGATACATCAAATGTTGTATGGAAGGAGTCGATAGGAAAACACTAAAGGTAGGAGGGAACATCAATGATGGAGCTTGAAGTGGTAGGGACAAGTACAGACAAAATAAGAAAACATAAAAATATGAAGGGAAAGAAGGATACATAGTGATGACACGGGAGTAGCTCCCAAAGTAGCGGTGGTTGGTGTAGACCATTCCCATGAAGAGCGATGAGAATCTTAAGTTGGATGTTAGGGTATGGTCCACTCTGACATAGTCGATGCTCTCCATACATGGTGTAGGGGAGAGAGAGCCCATATTTGGTTTTCATCACGGAAACAATGAAGGTCGGGAACTTGCTATAAGAGGTTAAAAGGAATTGTGTTTTGTTAGTGGTATATCTCTTTCCAATGCTGAAAGGTTTTGTGGTATAGGTATATGGTGGGAAAATATGGATGTTGAGGTCAACAATTTTTCTCAACATTGTGTCGACTGCTCAGTAATAGAAAATAATTTTTATTTCAAATAGAAGGTGATACAAGTGTATGGACGGACAGACCAACAATACAAATATTGGACATGGGAGATGATGTGCCAATTGAAAGGTACTACAATGTTGTTTGTTATTTTCTTAAGGGATATCAATTACATAATTTCTAATAGTGAGAAAACTAGAGGACCACCAAAATCAAAAATGGTCATGGAGGACTAGAGGGGTGTTATTGATAATTATGATCATATAGACGTGGGATATTTAGCAAACTTGTTCACCTTGAAAATATGGAATACACCTTATACTATTATACAAAAGAGGTTGGATAGTTCCTTGGCATGTGCAGAGTGGTGATATATTTTTACAACATGCTGGTACATTTTCAAATACATGAGTCAGACCGTGAACCTTCAATTATAATGGTAAATGTTAGAAAAGAAAAAATTAAGAGGAGAAGATTTTTTTTTTTCATTTGAACCTATGTGGACTATGAAACCACAATGCACCAACACCATAAAGCAAGCCTAGGAGGAATCAAAGGGAGTCATCATACCAAGAAAAAATCATCTATGTGGTGACAAATGAAAATAATGGGCTGAAGAAAAATTTGGTGATATGAGGAAGAAAATAAGGGAGACAAAAAAGAGCTAGGAGATACACAAAAGCTACCACTAGATAACCTCAATCTACAAATATGTGAAGAGAAGGTGAAGTAATTAGAATATTGGCATCATCAAGAAGAATCATACTAGTGAGAAAGTTCTAGGATAAAAGAGATGAGAGAAGGTGAAAAGAATACAACTTATTTTTTACCAAAAGGCTTCTAGAAGGCAAAGAAAAAACATATTGTGGGTCTAAAGAATGGTGTTTGGAAAACTGAAAGTATGGATATTGAGAAGGTGGTCATGGATTTTTTTCAAGGATATATTTTAAATAAGCTCACCTACGGGTTTTGAAGAATCCACAATAGGTATCCAAATGAAAATCAATTAAAACACACAGGAGTTTATAGAGAGATATGTCTAAGGAAGAAATTTGGGAAGGAGTAAAATAGACGCATCTGAACAAAACCCCAGGAACATATGGTACGAAAGAGATGTTCTTCCAAAAGTACAGATACATTTTTAGTAAGGATGTCACGGAAAGGTGAAACGTGCATGGAGGAGAAAAATTATACTATGGTAGTTCTGATACTGAAGGCTATGAAACTACTAGAGATTACAAATTTTAGACCTATTAACCTATGTAATTTTTATATAAAAATGCTTCAAAATTGGTGGCTAATAGACTCAAGACTATACTAGATCATATTATTTTTTAGAACCGAAGTGTCTTCAATCTTGGGAGTATGATTACATATAAGGCTCTTATTGCTTATGAACCTTTTCATTCTATGAAGGGAGAGAAAGGTAGAAAGCATGGAATCATAGCCCTTAAGTTGGACATGTCAAAAGCACTTGATAGATGGGAATGAAATTGCCTAGATTATTATTTATAGAAGATGGGTTGTGGAGAGAAGTTTAGGAGGAAGATACAAGACTACATATCATATGTTAGGAACACCTATTCTATCAATGGAGACCAGACCAATAAGACAGTACCTACTCATGGACTGCTACAAAATGACTCTTTACTCCTTACCTCTTTATTTTATGTGTGAATGCTTTCTCTACTTCCATTCAATTGGCAGTGCAAAATAATATTATCCATGGTCACTATGAGCATAAATGCACCCCGTATCTTTAACTTGTTTTCCGTAGATGTTAGTATCCTTTTTTCTTGAGTGACTAATACAAAGTGGCTGAAATTAACTGAGATCATCAGCCAATGTGAGCGGGCATCAGGACAAAAATAAATTTATCAAAGGCAGAGATAGCATTTAGCAAAGAGAAGGATTTCCATAAACAAGAACCTCTTAAGGGGATGTTGAAGGTGAAAGAGGTTGATTGGCATGTCAAATATTTGGGACAACCTACTACAATGGGAAGGTGAAAAAATAGGTCTTTGGCTTCATCAAGGAAAGAAAATGTAGCAAGATGCAATGATGTATGGAAAACTTCTAATTAATGTTGGGGAAGGAAATTCTCATAAAAGCAATAATCCAAGCAATAACAAACTATGTAATTAGTATTATTGCTAGATTTTTTTGGGGAGAAAAAGGGATAGAAAGGAAGATAGCTTGGACTAGTTGGAAAACATTATGTAGGTCTGAACAAAAAGGTGGGGTGGGTTTTCAAGATCTGCATGTCTTTGATCAATCTCTATTGGCTAATTGAATATGGAGACTTCATACAAGACAAATGCACTAGAGGCTAGAGTATGAAAAGCTTGGTATTTCCCACGTAAAACTATTATAGAGGCATGCTTGGGACATAATCCGAGCTACACATGGAGAAGCGTGTGAATTGCAAATTCTATTTTTCTAGAAAGCATTAAATGGATGGTGGGTGATGGAAAGAAGTTCCAAATTAGGGAAGATAAATGGTTTAGTCCTGCAAAGACTCTAATGCAATACAATAATGAATAGAATGAAGAGCTTATATACATCAACCAACTCATTAATGAGTCCACATCTGAATGAAAAAGAGAGGAGATACAAAGAATTATGCAAGCAGATGTCACAAAGAAGATCATGGCAATCCCAATGAGGCTTATGCTATTAGAGATTAGGATATTATGGTGGCCAAGAAACAATGGGAGATATATAGTGAGGGGGATGTCAAGATCAGTGGAACTAGAAAACCTTTAGGGGGAATGGTGAATATATATGGAATATGATATGGAGGTGAGGATGGCCTCCCAAAGAAGTGCATTTTTTGTGGTGTTTCAGCATGGACAGCTTAGCTACAATGGAAAGACTTTTAACAAATATTACAGAGTGAGCCATGCATGCCCAATCTGTGGTGGGGTGAGGAAACTATAAATCACATGTAAAGGTACTGCACAAAGGTGAAAGAATAATGGGAGGATTTCCCACAAAGAATTTTACACATCCTTAGGTATGATGAAGATCAAGAGCCAAGTAAACTTTTATCAAATTTATTTGATGGAAATTATGGATATGAGATGGAGAAAATAGCAGAGACCATAAGGGAAATTTGGAATAGAAGAAATAATCTAATTTTACATTAAAGAATACATAGGTCATATACATTCCAAAAAGGTTACTAGTGTTGATAAAATATTATGATAGGTATGGGAAAGTGGACGGACCAATCGAAGATCATTAGGAGAGAGGGAATAGAGTTTCTAGGTAACTTTCATTGGTGAACCCGAAAGATAAAATGTGATGCATCTATGGAAAAGGATGGGATAGAGGACATAGGAGAAATTATGAGAGATCATCAAGGGAAGAAAAAAGTGGTGATGGATGAAGATATTTACATGCTACCAAATTTTTCCACTACCAAGGGAATTTTAGTTAGAGCGGCAACAAAAAACAAAAAAAATCAATGAATCTACAAAACATTATCATAGAAAGAGATTCCTTGCTTCTTGTTCAAGCGGTTCAATCAAAAGTGCATAGAAGAGATCATTTGGGGATTTTAGCCAGTATTTGAGTAGCTTTTTCAGTAGTTTTTTAGTATATTTTGTCCATAGAGAAGCTAATAAAGTGCCACATGATCTAGCTCAACATGTTTGATGTAATAGTAGCTCTTTCTATTTAGTTGATAACTTTCCTACAAACTTCATCAATACATATTTGGCTGATATGGCTATTTAATTATTTTAAAAGTTTTTCATTTTAAAAAAAAGTTACAACTACTTTATTATTTCTTCTATTGGATATAATTAACCTTTAAATAAATATCCCTTGGTATAATCATTCATATAGATACAATGTGACCTTTTATTGTAGAAATTACTTTTACAAGTGCATGAACACTTCATTTTTGCATCATAATGAAAATATGAAATGATTTTAATTTTCATTCTTCAGATGTACTTTATAAATTCTAAATTACTTATCATTATTGTATTTGAGGAGCAAAGGGAAATGCAACTAGATCTTAGTTAGGATTTTAAAACCAATATGCATTTGTTAGTTTGATTTCACATTCTAAAAATAGGTTATGTAGGACTGACAAGAACCTAAATTGTTGGTTAAACTTGTTGTATCTTTATAAATTGCATTATTTTAAAATGAAATCTGCAAGCTCTACTACTGATGCCACCCTCCCATGTAGGACAATATAAAAAACATGTGTGACTCCATGCGGTCTCGGGACCGGTTGGCTTCATGCGGTCTTGAGACCGTGTGACTCCATGCGGTCTCGGGACCGGTTGGCTTCATGCGGTCTTGAGACCGTGTGACTCCATGTGGTCTCGGGACCGGTTGGCTTCATGCGGTCTTGAGACCGTGTGACTCCATGCGGTCTTGGGACCGTGTGACTCCATGCGGTCTCGGGACCGGTTGGCTTCATGCGGTCTTGAGACCGTGTGACTCCATGCGGTCTCGGGACCGGTTGGCTTCATGTGGTCTTGGGATCGTGTGAATTCATGCGATCTTGGGAGCGGTTGGCTTCATGCGGTCTTGGGATCGTGTGAATCCATGCGATCTTGAGGCTGAGTTATTTTTTTATGATTTTTTGTGCTTTTTCTGCATATATAGAAAGGAAAAGTTAGTCTGATAGTATATTTACAAAAAGGGTAAATTTAGTATTATGTATAGTTTTAACTTAGAAAGAGTATGGAAAACTAAAGAAAAGGACTAAGATAATCGTCCAAAATGGGAGGTTATCACCCCCCCTAACTTAGAGTCTAGCTTGTCCTCAGGTTGGATAGAGCTGAGACATGTAATGGCGAGGCGATTTTATTTAGTTAGGATTTCCATACTCTTGTTTCAATTCTTAACCTGAGTTCCCCTAAGGTCATATCAAGTCTTATTGCTTGCCTTGACTTTTTTAGATTTTGAGAGTTGCTCGGGTCTCGGGTTCTTTCCGTATCTCATAGTTCGCATTGGGACCACCTTTATTTTGTGCATGTTGTTGACTCTAATCAGCTTTATACCTCTCTGAAAGACCTACCGGAAGCTAGGGAGGGTATGAGGGTTGGCTAAAGGCTTGAAGTGTAGCTCCCCCTTCAAGTGGGGGAGGGGTTGTCTATGCTTTTTAGGATCTCACTACCGACAACGACACATCTACCTTTATGAGGGCAATTGAATGTACCGGCCGGGTGAGTCCTTTATGAGCCTTTCATATATTTAGATACCGTAGGGTTCCATTATCGGGCATGATACATCTACCTTTGTGAGGGCAGCAGAATGTGCCGGCCGGATGAAACCTTCATCGGTTCTTTATATAGATCCTTATTCATGGCACAACTCTCATAATTTTATTCGTCTCTCTGGCTTTTATTCGATAACTCGCAGGCTTGGGTTTTGGGGTTTTGTTTGGGAATTTATTTTGGGCGGCCAAGCCTCTTTTATTTTGAAGAGAGGAAAGCTGTTCTTAGGGTTTTTCAACATGCACTTATTTGGTTTGTGGTCCACTTGCAGAACTTCTTGATTTGGAAGTTTCCTGATTCCCCTCTCATCCTTGAGAGCTTGGCTTATTTCTACCTTGATTTTGACCTGTGGAGAGTCAGATAAAGAATTGAAGCAAAAGCATGAAAATCAAGAGTGGAGTGACATTATTAAATCTCCATTAAATGTCTAAGTTCTATTTACTTTTGGGGACTAACATGATTCTAGAGTTAAATGAGGGTGATTCTACTCGAAACGGGTTAATTAAAAAGAAAGTTAAAAAGGGAAAATGTATAAACAGAGAAAGGAAAAGAAGGAAGAGGGATGTAAAAATGATACCTCGCCCTTCTCTAATGTACCCCCCCTAACTTATCACTCACTCTGTCCTCAGAGTGTCAAAGTGATGGGTTGAGGAGGAATTAGGACAAGGGATGCAGGCTAAGGTAAATCTACATTTGCCCCCGGGGAATGAAGTAGGTTGGATGCGAATTGTCCTCGTAGAGCAGGGTAATCCACGTCAGTCATCTCCTCTATTGGTCTTTGGAGAACGATGATGGTGTACATCCAATAGAGGACGTGGAAGCCGCAGTCGTTCGATTGTCGGATTTGCTGGGGGCATTTGTGGCAGAAGGAAGGGCGGTGGAAATGCTCTTTGTCGTACGCCCTTGTATGCTGACTTAGAAAATCTATTAACTTGTTAGCGCACTCCTTTGCCACTACTTCTGTTGGCGTCTTCGGTGTCACGACGTAGCTTCTCTGTCGTGCGTTGTACTGGCTATCAGAACTATTATATATTGTGGTTGTTCCTTTTGGGAGATTTGTTGCCAGGAGCATCCAGTACTCATGATAGAGGAAAGGTAACATGATTAATGTCAGCATTTTGTGCTGTAGAAAGGATATCAGTGTGTCAGTTGTGTTGAAGTTCTTGAGCTTTAGAAGATCATCTTTCATATATGGGGACGCCATGTATGTTGTTGGGTTGTTTTGGCCAAGTAGAAACTGATAGGCGGCCATTAAACTTGCAGAGAGCGATCCTTTGATTTGTAAAGTCTCTCGCAGTGTGTCTGCCATTACAAGAATGTCTCGAGACATGAATATGAGCCCATCTTTGTTGGCTGAGAGTCGCGCCATAATGAGACGCAACTCGAGGTCGGAGAGACCTTTGCAAGCATCACGATCAAAATCAGGAAAGGTTGGTTCGATGGCAGATTGTGGATCGATATTGCTTGTAGCTTGCTCGGTATCGACGACTGTCATATTGGTTTTTTCTAACTCCTTTAGAGTTTGTCGGAAGGGTCGCCACTGCGGTCGCTGGATAGCTGAGAAGAGGTAGCGAGGAACGTCATCTGGTGCCATAGTTGGGTCCTTGAAGAACCGCCTATCATAGATGAGCTCCATAGCATAACATCCGCGTAAGGAATGAAAATCTTCAGCAACTAGATCGTTAAATGGGATTTCCTAGTTCAGCGCTTGGATGTGACGTATGGTGCAGAAAGCACAATCCGCAGATCCCTCGGTGGCTTGGACTTGAGGGTTTATGATATTGAACCAAGGTTGGCTCCAATCTTGGCGAAGAGATGGGCGGGCAGCCCAAATTAATTTAAGCAGCCAGAAGGGTATACACCTTTCTTCTCCTGCTGCTTCACCGACGAAGTTTATTGTGCCGGCTGGTAGCTCGGTGCCACAGAAATTATACACCTTGGCATCCCGAGCCTCGGTATCCATGATCATAAAAAGCCAGTGGTCCGAAACTTGGAAAGGCACGGTCAGATAACGTGCCCGACGTGCTAAACCAGCACGCAGCCGCTCGATCGACTTTGCTCTTATGTCTTTATATAAAAGACCAATAGATAGAGCGGGTGAGGCGTTAAATACCAGCTGTTGCCGCTTAGAATTTCTGTACATTTCTATACTATTGGCGAGGAGGACATGGAAGATTGCCATAGGTATCATGGACCGAGGTCGAAGGATGTTGCGGAAGTCTTCACGTGTCAACTTACTCCTAGTTTTTGTATTATGATAAATTATGTCTTCCCCCGCCTTTGCATCGTCCACTATAGTGTTAAGTATAAAAATGTCCTGAGCATCTAAAGTGGAGATGGCCGCCATATCCAGGTCATGCATTTTGTGCGGCAGAGGTGGTGGCGGGGGAAGTTCTTGTGGAGGGGGAGAAGCAGGTTGTTCTAAGGCCTGTTCATGCCCTGGTAGATCATCATCTGAGTCAGAGGAAGAATCGAGGTCTTCATCGGTGTCTAAACTTACTCGTTTTGCCTCGCCCTCGTCATAGAGAGAAGGTGTGGAGATAGGTGGGGCAGTTGTTTTTGGTGGGCTGGCGCTGGTTCCTAGTATACACTGGTGGAACTAAGCGTAAGCCGTGTCTTTAGCAACTTCCCCGATGGACCCCAGCGCGGAATAATCAAAGAATTGGTCCCTGTATGACATGTTGACATTATCGTTGTGTGGGGACTTGGGGTGATTGTCACTGTCATGGTGACCTTTGTCGGAACCTCTGTGAGAAGGTTCTGCTGCATTTCCAGGGTCCTCTCCGTCATCATGTTTATCACCAGAGGAGGTGTTATCTTTGTTTGAATCAGCAGATAAGTCGGAGTCGTCTTCTTCGTCATCATCGCCATCCTTGTCGTCCGCTGCCTTGTCTGCTTGCTTTTTACTCGCGGACGTTTTGCACCGCCGATGGGTGGCTTGTAACTCATCGAAAGCCACTCGCAGATGCTCGTGTGTTTCGAGCAGTGCATCATGGGATTCTTTGAGGTTGGTATATCTGCCCTCGGCGGAGAGGAGACGTGCTGTAAGATTTGTAACTTGAGCACGTAACTGCTGGATTTCATCATTATTGGACTCCTCTTGGCGATGTTGTAGCTGCGTGAGCGTGTTGTTGATGGTGTCCAAGCGCGTGCTCAGAACTGCTTGTTGTTGCTGGAGCTCGCGGAGAGTTTCTGGCAGAGGCTGAGTCTGCGTGGGGATCTCATCGACTTGCTTCGTCGTTGCTTCTTGCTGACGCTTCACTCCAAGGACCAGGTCCGGCAAGGTGTTGTAGTGACTGTTGATGTACTCAACTTGCTTAGCCACCTCATCTTGTCATTGTTGGAGGCTTTGGAGGATGGTGGGCAAGGCGCGGTGTTGTTCGTCGATCGTGGCCACCTGTCGTGATAAACCCTACACACAAGAAAAAATAGAATGTAAGATATTAGAGGGATCGGTGAGGAGGTTTCGGACAGCGTCGAATTGACGGCTGAATTCCTCACCGATATGTGCAAAAGAAACCCCAGGAGTGGAAGGGTGGGATGGCTGGGGTCTGCGTGGGATGGTACTAGTGTCTTGTGGAGGAGACACTGATGATGCCCCGAGCGGCGTAGTGACTGTGGATGTAGTCATCAGTGGTGTCGGGGTGGTTGTGGAAGTGAAAAGTGGTGAAAGCGGTGGTAGCGATAGTGATGGGGTGGAAACTGCAGAGGTGAAAGGAAAAGTGGTGAAGTCGGGCATAGGGATGGAGAAGGGAAAGCCCGAAGGGAAAAGGGGTGATGAAGAGGATGTGAATGGTTGCGTGGATGTGATGGGGAAGAAAGGAGTGGTAGATGTTGGAATGGTGGAAGGTGGAGTGGTGGCAGCGGTTAGCTGCTCATGTAGACTCTGAATGAAAGATTCGATTGAGGAGGAGGTTAAGATTTCTTCATGGAGCTTCTCGGCCTCAAGATTTGGCTTGGATGTTGGTGTCCCCGACAGCTGTTGGGCCTGCGACTGCCTTCTAGAAGGTCGTTTGATAGGTATTTTTGTTGGTTGAGCTGACGAGGCTGTGATTCTCAGCTCTGTTTGTTTCGTTGTAGCTTTCTTTTCAGTTGTTTTAACCGAAGCTAGTAGTTGTGAAAGCTCCTCATCAGAGAAGAGGAGCTGTTTGGTGTCATACTTTGCTAGCTCCGGAAGCGGGATGAGTGTTCTGGATGACTTAACCATAGGGCAGAAGACATAGTGTAGTTTCCCATCCTTTTCCTTGATGATGAAGGAGTTCTTCAGAGTTTGTTCATTGGTAAGGATGTCGCCCTTTAGTTGTGTGCAGCGGGGTAGGGGTATGTCCATCTTGAGGTATTTGATAATAGATGTGACATGCCCCCCCATGCAGATTTCTTTCCCCAGGCTGGAGGTTGATAATTTCTGGATCAGTTGTCGTCCGATATTGACCGGCCTTTCGTTAAGAATAGACCAGAGAATGAAAACATCTGAAATTATAACGTTTCCCCCCTCTGTCCTGGGGAAGAGTGCGCCAGCGAGAATTTTGTGCAGGGTGCGCATAAAGCCAGAGTGTATATTTGACGCTTTGCATGTCTTTGCGTCATAGGTGGGGATCCCGGTTAGCGATTTCTAGAATTTGTGTCTGTTGAACTCTGAATGTTCGGTCCCCACCTCCATGGCTTTCCGTAGCTGGTCCTGGTTGTCAATGAAGATTGTGTTCAGCATATTTTCCGTTATGGCAACCTTGCTGCCGAAGATTTAGGTGACGAGCCTTCTGTCACCCCCGTCCCGTGACCTATCCATGATGTCGACGGGCTCTTTGGTCAGAAAAGTGAAGAATTTTGTAGTGGGTTCGGATTAGGATACTTTAGGTACTAGACACGACCTGGCGAGGTTGGCTTTGTCTAGCACGTCGAAGGTGTGGTCGTATATCCCCATCCTACGCAGTATGCTGGAGCACACATACTTGGTGGGTTTTAGTGTTTTGTCAGCGGGGAGGTTGGTTTGGATGAAGAGGTTTTCTGGTGGTGGTGTTGTGGTGGTGATGGGAATGAAAGTGGGGGTGGTAACAGGGATGGTGGTGGTAGTAGCAGGAATGGTGGTAGTAGCAGGAATGGTGGTGGTAGTGGTGGTAGTAGCAGGGATGGTGGTGGTAGTAGTGGTAGTGGTAGGGATGGTGGTGGTAGGTTTTGCAAAGGGTTGATCCATGGCAGAGGCAGGTCGAACTTGTTTCCTTGCCCGTTTCTTGGAGGGATGCCCAGATGCAGTCTCCAGGACCTTGCGTTTCCCCTTTTGTTCTTTAGCAGGGGATTCCTCCTCGGAGTTAGCATTGTACTCTGAGCCTTCATCATCAGAAGAAGAGATCTCAACTTCTTCTTCAGGTAACTCAGATAGGCACTTCTCGAGGCGTTCAAGCTCACACAGGACGTCCATTATTTTGATATTTGGAGGTGCCTTCCTGGTCCTATTGAAGTCAACTCTTATCTTCTGGAGCCGAGCTTGTGTTTCCAGCAGTTCCTTTCTGTTCCAGATTTCAGGGTCTTCGAACTCGATGACGCTCTTTGCTGGTGATGCCATAGCTGTAGAATGAGAAATCAAGAGTTAGAATAACATGTTTAGAAAGATTTGATTTTATTAATATTTATGTATTTTTGTATTTTTATGGAAATTAGATGAATGTGCAAGCCCAAACGGTTTCAAGACCGTTTGGTTCCAAATGGTTTCAAGACTGTTTGGTCCCAAACGGTTCCAAGACTGTCTGGTCCCAAACGGTTTCAAGACCGTTTGGTCCCAAATGGTTTCAAGGACTATTTGGAGAATGAAGCGTCGTGTGGCCATCGGTGAAGGCAAAGATGAAGGTAAAATAGCGCAGCGACGGCGGATGCGTTGGCGACGACGGTGAAAGCGGTGGTGATCATCGGCGATAAGGGCGATGGTGAAACGATGATAAAAATGAAGGTGAATCTGATAGTGAAAACGGCGATGAAGACAGCGATGAAAATGGCGGTGGCTCTGGTGATGGAGACGGCGGGGAAGACGGCGATGGTGGGCAAGGCCGTTGGTGAAAATGGCAAAGACGATGGTGGTGTCAGCGATGGTTGACAGAGCCGATGGTGGCGCCGGCGGCGATGATGGCGGAAGAGAATAAGGTCGGACTACCTTTCAGTATGTGGTAACGGCGGTGATGAGGAAGCAAAGGACGGTGGACGGAGGTGCGGTTGCTGTGCATAAGCACGAGAACCACGTCGCCGGAGGAGAATCACACGGGAACAGGGGAAAGCAAGAGCAATAGAACAGAAACACAAGAAAATTCGAGAGTTCGAAGAGGGAAAGACGAAAGGGTAGGGTTTATATTTATAGCGACTGTTTGCATTCCAAACGGTTTTGAGACAGTTTGGCTCCAAACGGTTTCAAGACCGGTTGGAGTCCAAACAGTTTCAAGACCGTTTGGCTCCAAACGGTTTCAAGACCGTTTGGATTCCAAATGGTTTCAAGACCGCTTGGCTCCAAACGGTTTGAAGATCGTTTGGAAGGGCAAAGGTAGAAAAGATATTATATTTTTATGTTTTTTTTTATATATATTTTATGTTGTTTGTTTTTGTGGATTTTTTTTAATTTTCATAAGATAAAACTAGGGGAAAAAAATAAAGGAACAGGACATAAAGGAAAAAGTTGAAATCTTGGGTTGCCTCCCAAGTAGCGCCTTGGTTTTACGTCGATGGCTCGACGAAGCTATAATGATGTTATGTTGCTGGCATAGCATCTTTGATTTCGATAGTTTGTTGTGGCATTTTGTCTTCCGGAGTGTAATATCTTTTTAGACGGTGACCGTTGACCATCCTTTCTCCTCCGTTGTTGTCGATAATAATGGCTGCTCCAGTTGGGTAGATATGCTTTATAGTGAAAGGCCCGGACCATTTTGTCCTAAGTTTTCCGGGAAACAACTTGAGCTTGGAGTTAAAGAGGAGAACTTTGTCACCAACGGCAATATCTTTTCTCTTAAGGTGACCATCGTTCCACATTTTTGTCTGCTCCTTATATATTCTGGCGCTCTGATAGGTCGTCATGCGGAGCTCCTCTAGCTCCTACAATTGGAGCTGTCTAATCTCTCCTGCGCTTTTGAGATCGAAGTTTAGTTGTTTGATGGCCCACCAAGCTTTATGTTCCAGCTCTACTGGCAGATGACAGGACTTCCCGTACACCAAGCGGAACGGGGTTGTTCCGATAGGTGTTTTATAAGCAGTTCGGTATGCCCAAAGGGCATCAGGAAGTTTAGTGGACCAATCAGTGTGGTTTTTGTTCACCGTTTTTTCAAGGATCGCCTTTAATTGTCTATTAGATACCTCCACCTGACCACTGGTTTGTGGATGGTAAGGTGTGGTGACTTTGTGATTGACTCCATATCTTTTCAGTAAGGCCTCAAAACTTCGTTCCAAGAAATGGGTCCCGCCATCCGATATGACAGTTCTCGGAACTCCAAATCTTGGGAAAAAAAATATCTTTGAACAATTTGATAACAGGCTTGGAATTGCTGGTCACTGTGGGTACAGCTTCGACCCACTTAGAGACGTAGTCCACCGCGACCAAGATGTAAGAGAAGCCATAGGATGAGGGGAAAGGGCCCATGTAATCTACCCCCCATACATCAAAAAGATCAATTTCCTGCCACATGGTGAGTGGCATTTCGTCTCTTTTTGATATATTACCAGAAAATTGGCATTTGTCACAGGCTTTCACGAAATCGTAAGAATCCTTTGATATGGTGGGCCAGAAGAACCCAGATTGTAAAACTTTTATAGCTATTTTCTTAGCACTCATGTGTCCCCCCGTGGGTCCTGAATGGCAATGCTCTAGGACCGGGGTTATTTGTTCTTCCGGCAAGCAACGACGGAAAAGTCCGTCAGCACAAAGGTGAAACAGGTAGGGTTCATCCCAATAATAATGTTTTATGTCATGAAGGAACTTCCTTTTGTCCTGGTGGGAAGTAGATGGGTGGATAATTCCTGTGGCTAGATAATTAACGATATCAGCATACTAAGGGAAGCCATGAGTGGCTTTCATAAGCTGATCATCAGGAAGAGAATCCCGGATAGGGATTTTATCTTTTTCTTCAACCTCGATCCGGCTGAGGTGATCAGCCACAACATTCTCCACGCCATTTTTATCTTTGATCTCCAAGTCGAATTCCTGAAGCATTAGCACCCAGCGGATAAGCCTGGGTTTGGCATCCTATTTCTGAATCAGGTACCGAATGGCGGAATGGTCGGTATAAACTATGACTTTTAGAACCAATCAGATAGGAGCGGAATTTTTCAAACGCATAGATGATAGCCAAAAACTCTTTCTCCATGGTGGTGTAGTTTTTCTATGCTTCGTCTAGCATTTTGGATGCGTAGTAGATAACATAGGGCTTCTTATCAATCCTCTGTCCTAGAACAGCCCCTATGGCGTAGTCACTTGCGTCGCACATGATTTCAAAGGGTTGCGACCAATCTGGGGCTCGCAAGATAGGTGCGGAAATTAAAGCATTCTTGAGGATAGAGAAACTTTGTATACATTCTTGATTGAATATGAACTCGGTATCTTTAGTCAGGAGTTGGGTCATGGATTTGGCTATCTTAGAGAAATCCTTAATGAATCTTCTATAAAATCCTGCATGACCCAAGAAAGCTCGAACTCCTCTTATGTCCTTTGGAGGTGACAGTTTTGAGATAACATCGATTTTTGCTTTATCTACCTCGATTCCTTTGTCACTTACCCTGTGTCCGAGGACGACCCCTTCCGTTACCATGAAATGGCATTTCTCCCAATTCAGGATAAGGTTGGTTTCCTCGCAGCGCTGTAGAACTTGTCCGAGGTTGATTAAGCAGCTAGCGAAGGAGTCTCCGTAAACTAAGAAATCGTCCATAAACACTTCCATAATGGATTCAGTTAGTCCGGTGAAGATGGCGGACATGCACCGTTGGAATGTAGCGGGTGCGTTACACAACCCGAAAGGCATTCTTCTAAAGGCGTATGTCCCAAAAGGACAGGTGAAGGTAGTTTTTTCCTAGTCCTCCGGGTGTATAGGTATTTGATAGAACCTAGAGTAACCATCAAGATAGCAGAAATATTTCTGATGAGCTAAATGCTCCAGAACTTCATCGAGGAAGGGTAGAGGGTAATGGTCTTTTCTCGTGGCTTTGTTCAGCTTCCTATAATCAATACACATCTGCCACCCTGTTACCGTTCTGGTGGGCACTAGCTCATTTTTGTCATTGAGCACTACGGTAGTGCCTCCTTTTTTTTGGAACAACCTGGATAGGGCTGACCCACTGGGAGTCAGAGATAGGGTAGATTATACCAACTTTGAGCAGTTTGAGGACCTCCAGGCGAACCACCTCCTTGAGATTAGGATTCAGTTTTCTTTGATGTTCGTGGGTTGGCTTGAATTCCTCAACCATTGGAAGTCTATGCATACACAGGGTTGGGTTTATGCATGTTAGGTCAGTTATCTTATATCCAATGACCTTTTTATGCTTCTTCAGCTCATCCAGAAGCTTTTCTTCCTGATCTTCTGTAAGGGTAGAGTTGATGATGACCGAGTAAAGTTTTTCCTTATCTAAGAAAACATGTTTAATCCCTGTGGGTAAAGTCTTCATTGCAGGGGCTTTTGGTGGCTCAGCTGCTTCTATAATGGTAACAGCTTTAAGTTCTTCAAAAGTGGTCGTTGATGCTTCTTCAGCCTTTTCTAAATGTTGCAGACACTGTTGAACTAGTTCGTTCGCAGAGAATTCAACATCCGGATTGATTAGGACATTTTCTAGTTCGTCGGCTGGATCGGATATTTCTAACTGAGACATTTGTTGTATTGCGTCAAGAAGAAAAACCTCCTCTTGGATACTAGGGCCTTTCATGCTATTAAGGACTCAGAATTGAATTGCTTCTTTCCCAAGCCTAAGGATGATGGTGCCAGCTTCGACGTCAATAAGTGCCCTGGCAGTAGCGAGGAAAGGTCTGCCGAAAATAATAGGGTATCTCAAGTCTTCTTTAATATCCATGATAATGAAGTTGCATGGGACGTAGGCATCCTTGCCTATCCTTAGTGGGATATCTTCAATGATCCCCAGAGGTGCGGTTATGGTGGAATCAGCTAATTGGATAGTCATTGTTGTAGGCAGCAATTCAGTGAAACCCAGACGTTTTCACATTGAGTAAGGCATAATAGATATGATGGCCCCAAGGTCAGCTAATCCTTTTTTAGCAGATGTGTTGCCAATGCAACATTGGATTCCGAAGGAACCTGGGTCCTTCTTCTTTTTTGGCATTTTGTTTAAGATGATGTCAGAGGTGGTCTGAGCAAGCTTAACAGTTTCTTGCTTCTCGGTGATGTACTTTCTTGATAGTAAGGTCTTGAGGTATTTCGCCCAGGCTGGCACCTCGGAAAGAGCATCAAGGAGCGGGATATCAATGTATAGTTTCTTCATTGCCTCTTTGAACTTTTGAAACCTGGTGTCCATCTTTGTTTCTCGTAGTCTTCCTGGGTACGGGATTCTTGGTTTATATTTCAAAACTTCAGGTTCTGTGGACACTTTATCGTTGCCCTTTGTGCCCTCTGGGGGCTTCTCCATTCCTTGTGGCGGGCTCTCATTCGTCATGAAAGCAGGGGTATCATCATTATCCAGGGTGATCTTGGTGGTCTCATGAAGAGTGCGTCCCGATCTCGTGGTGACACCATTTAATTGTTCATGTCTGTTCTGTCCATGCTTAGGATTTGATTTGGGCTGCCCTATAAAAGTGCCTGCTGGAGGCTTCAATTGAGCAGCGATCTGGGCAAGTTGGGCTTCTACTGCTTTTTGTTGTGTTTGCTGATTAGCGAGCATAGTCTATTGAGATTGTAGCATCTGCCTTATCAAGGATATTTCATCTTCCGGTTGAGAAGGAGTGTTTTTCAAAGGACTCTGTTGTTGGGTTTGTTGAGATTGTTGTGGTGGCAACGCCAGCTGAGGTTGCTGAGTATGCAACTGTGGATGGAGCGGAGGATGAGTGTACTGATAGTAGGTTGATTGGTTCCTGGGGTAGTTGGCCCTAGGGAAGTTATTCCTGGAATTCCCTTGATTTTGGTTGAAATTGTTTGGGAATCCAGGTGGTAACCTACTAGAGGATCCCCCCTGTGTCTGATGTTGCGGATTAGCGGTCCGAGCAGGGTTTCCGTACTGAAATCCTGGATGATTCCTTGGCTGATTAGGGTTGTAATATACTTGTCCAGGGATGGAATGGATGGAGTTGACTTGTTTCGGTAGTTGTTCTTTAGATTGGTCGTTGATGGGTTCATATGGTTGTGGTGGTGGATGCAGATCCATCATCACATTATAAAGCATACCGCAGGAAAGGGTCGGATGGTCAGAAGCATGACAGGCCTCACAGGTTCCTGAGGCAGCCTTGACTTGTTGAACTAGAGGATTTTTCTTCTTATCAAATTCTCCGAGAGAAGTCTCGAGAGCTTGTTATTTATGAACTATGGTTTTCAGGACTTCAGCTATTTCTTTCATCTCTATTGATTCTTCAGCTTTGTAGACCTTGAGGACACCTTTACCGGCTGACCGTCCCTAGTTAGACTGGTTTTCAGCTCCGAGTGTAACAATTTTCCAAGCGTCCTCATAATTCTTTCTCATGAAGTTTCCTCCATATGAGGAATCCAAAAACTGTTTGATATCGTCACTTACTCCCCGATAGAAGGTTTCTATCAATTGGTTCTGGGAGATTCCATGATGGGGGCATTTCCGTAAAAGTTCCTTAAACCTTTCCCATGCTTCAGAAAGGGATTCACCGGGTAACTGAGAGAAATGATTGATCTGCCCTCTGATCTCATAAGTCAGTGAGGGGGGAAAGAACTTCTCTAAAAACTTTTCCTCTAGGGGAGCCCAGGTGGTTATTATGGGTTCCCTGTCAAGTGAGTTGTACCAACTCAGTGCCCTCCCAGACAGAGTGAAATGGAACAGATGAAGCATTATCGCATCAAAAGTGACTCCGGCTTGCGGAACCAGGCGGCACAGTGCCTTAAACCTTTTCAGATGATCCATGCAATCATCTCCAGAACCTCCGGAGAAAGAGATGCCTTGCATGATCTGGATCCACTGGGTCCGAATCTCAAAGTTGGGGATATTAATAATCGGAGGTCGGACCGGGTGGTTATCCTCATAGTTCTTTGGGACAGCGTAGTCCCTCAGTTGCTTGTTTCTTAATTCCAACTGAGCAGCTTGGGTTGCTGCCTCAGTTTCAGCTCTGATGCGAGCTTTCTCTTCCGCATGAATCTCTGCTTGGATTTGGGCACGTGTATCAGAGATGAGTTGTGCCCGTTGAGCAGTGATGGCGGCATTGACCCTCTCCATCACCAAAGCAGCCTGACATTGATCGTCAGCCATCTGCCTAGCTCTTTGGCGATTAATACGGATGCGGCGGTGGAAGCTTCTCTCTACCTCAGAGTCAAACTCTGGATCAGGGGAGAATCCGAGGTTATGCGCAGGTTGCATACACGTTTTCTACCTGAGTAGAGAGAAGAAAACACCTTTTAGATGATGATAAAGATATAATGAATTCAAGAAGATATGTATTAATGATTAAAGGAAAGTGTAAAACCCTAACCAACTAGCAAGATACTAAATGAAATTAAAACGTTTCGTTGTCCCCGGCAACGGCGCCAATTTTTGATGGAGCTTCCACTTACGTGGAATTGCGTGCACCAACTAAAAATCCTAAAGATGGTAAGTCTTTAGGTTTAGCCTTGCTTATACTAGATAGAAAACTCCACCCACGTATGCTAAGTTACGTGGAAGTCTTATCGCGGTATAGTTAAGGGTCGAATCCATGGGACAACGGTCTTGCTGTAAGCAACAAGATGGAAAACGCTAGAATTTCACTCAATCACTCAATAGTTGGTATTTAGATCAAAAGGTTGATTTGGTTGTTTTTAAGCTAAGTGCAAGTAAAGTAAAGGAAGCAAGTAAATTTAAGGAGTTATACTATGATAAAAGTCACTAGGGTGTGATCGGGTTTTCACCGCCACTACACATGGATCAACACATGCAAAGCAAAACATAACCTGCAAAAAGAGTCTAGTCAGTTAGTATCTTTGTAGACTTAGCTTCCTTTCAGAGAACTAACTACGAGAAGTGTGGGAATGTTGCAACGCCAGCCATTCCCGAACAAATGGTCACTTACTTTGCATCATTCCCTTCGCGAAGTGTGTTCCTCGACTTACCCAGGTTGCACTTTCATACGTCAACTGATTCCATTTCATAGTATGAAAGTGGAACAAATGATAGTGAGTATACTCCACTTCTTGAGATACACTTTTAGATACCGAAACAGATGCATGGTGGATACATGCACCAGGAGCCGACATATAAATGAGTTTCAAATCTAATAGTAAAAACGTAGACAATTCATACTAAAAGATAAAGGATAACACAAGTTGGAGATCAAGAAACATGCATTCATTAAATGTTTGATGTCAAACTGAAAAGATAAGAACTCTATATTACAAATTATGGATTACATTTACATGATATGAAAACATGGGTAGCGGGGCTACTCCCCGCACCCTAGTGAGAGAGTCTACTCGCTCATAACTAGGACAAAGAAGGAGGCAAGAAGAGAGAGAGAGTGTCATCCCCACAAAGGAGGGAGGAAAGTCAACCCCTTGGAGAGAGAGAAACGATCCACCAGCTTCACAGGTTGCTTGATGACGAGATCTCCCTCTTCCCACCTTCTTTGGCGGAAAGAGAGAAAGCAGCTTCAAGATGGAGTGTGGGTCTCAGACCGGTAGCCCCTGGGCAGAGGATGGAAGTCGGATTTTCTCTGGAGTGATTGAGGCAGCCTTTGGACGTCTGAAAACTTGATATCTCGTGATGGACCCTTGGGGTCTTATTTATAGGCCTTAAGTGAAGTCCAAACGGTTTGGAGACCGTTTGGACCTCAAGACCATTTGGACCTCAAGACCGTTTGGATCTTGAGACCATTTGGCTTCATGCGGTCTTGAGACCGTTCGAACTCCATGCGGTCTCAGGACCGGTTGGCTTCATGCAGTCATGAGACCGTTTGACTTCATGCGGTCTCGGGACCGGTTGGCTTCATGCGGTCTTAGGACCATTTGAACTCCATGTGGTCTCGAGACCGGTTGGCTTCATGCGGTCTTGAGACCGTGTGACTCCATGCGGTCTCAGGACCGGTTGTCTTCGTGCGGTCTTGAGACCGTGTGACTCCATGTGGTCACGGGACCGGTTGGCTTCATGCGGTCTTGAGACCGTGTGACTCCATGCGGTCTCGGGACCGGTTGGCTTCATGCGGTCTTGAGACCGTGTGACTCCATGCGGTCTCGGGACCGGTTGGCTTCATGCGGTCTTGAGACCGTGTGACTCCATGCGGTCTTGGGACCGTGTGACTCCATGCGGTCTCGGGACCGGTTGGCTTCATGCGGTCTTGAGACCGTGTAACTCCATGCGGTCTCGGGACCGGTTGGCTTCATGCGGTCTTGGGATCATGTGAATCCATGCGATCTCGGGACTGGTTGGCTTCATGCAGTCTTGGGATCGTGTGAATCCATGCGATCTTGAGGTTGAGTTATTCTTTTATGATTTTTTTGTGCTTTTTCTGCATATATAGAAAGGAAAAGTTAGTCTAATAGTATATTTACAAAAAAGGGTAAATTTATGATTATGTATAATTTTAACTTAGAAAGAGTATGGAAAACTAAAGAAAAGGACTAAGATAATCATCCAAAATGGGAGGTTATCACACAATTTGTGAGAAGAAAAATAATTATTGTGGTAGTACTGCTACTGACACAATCAACTACTCACTCTACTAAATGATGAATACTGGGTGGTGGGAGCACATTAGTGGTATCAATCATTGAGTTTTTGAAATTGTATTTCACATGGTTGGCCTCCCTACTTACCTACCCTACATCCCCTTGACATTTCCCATCAACAAAAATGTCTATCTTGAGATTCCATAGTGCATGGAGGTGATTCTTGTCATCTTGTCTTGAAAATCTTCACAATTTTTGCACAATGTATTTGAAAAAATTATTATCCTTTCGGCAACCACCAATACCATCATGATTGATTGCAACTCTGACTTAATCAAAACATCATCTTTGCTTTCATCCCTCTCCATCCCTCCATTCTCCTCTGGTAGTCCTAATCTACAACAACAATTTTTGTTTTGTTATTTTACTATGACACATCATAACATGAGACAAACCATTGTCTAGGGTCACCATGCAGCTTTGGTATCTACATTTCCCATACCCAACAACCTATTACAAAGAAATCTCATTGTATCTATTTCAAACCTCACTAAAAAGAATAGTTGGATCTTCTTTGCCAACATAATATGTCATGATACTTTATCAAATTTCTTGAAGAATGGAAGAAATAATTATACATACCTAACACCAGATTTTTCTTTATTATTATGAGTCATTACTCTTGTGTGATATTCATGGGAATCCACTAGATAGTTTCATGGTCCTTCATCACTTTTTTTCTCTATCTTATTAATTAGTGGTCTTGATATCTCCATGCACATTAAAAACATGTAAGGAGAATGGATCTCCTTCTAAAAGCCCCTACTTGCCATTCAGCGTTCTAAATTCATTGCATTCTAGATAAGACATGTATTTCCATCTTTTAGGGATTTCATGGCATATTTCATAATGTTCTTAGGATGTCTTCCTCATTTAATAGTATCATAGATTAAGGGGCTGATATCATGTGATAATATTTTGATATTTCAATTTTGATGACCATGTAATGTGTTACTCCTCCCCAATTCATGTCATGGATGAGTTTGTGTGAATACTATTGTAAAATAATTATTGTGTAGAAATGTAGTGTCTATGGGTATCAAAGATTCAGGCTTATTTTGGTTTGTAGGTGTCTCAGTAGCAATCTTGGAAGCCAACTTTAGTCATGTGTGGTCCAAATTAAATAAGTATAATATGAACTACAATAGAATTGTCTAATTTATATGACATGTTCTTCCTAATGAGAGCTTAGTGTATGGTTATAATAACTAATTTCTTTAAAATCTTCTAATTGATATATGAATATGATGTCTACTTCATTTTTCCTAGGTACTTTATAAGAATTCATGTTATATAAATTCATACAATAGTAGTTTGTTACCACTATCTTCGTCTTGGTAAGTAATACATGGTTGAGGACCCCAAATTTAAGTTACCAATCTTATTCATTTGATTATGTATTCTACCATTTTTATTTCATATATTTTTTTTAATTATTACATGGTAGATTTTGGGTGAAACCCTAAATTTGTGTTTGTTATTCATTTTTAATCCCAAGCATTGCGATCTTAGATTTAGATTTTAGATATTCAAAAACTTACAAATATATGAAAAGCCTAATTTAAAACTAAGAATATGTATATATGTATAATTATTTCAATTAAATTATTTGATTATAAAAAAACCTCATTTGACAACTTAAAAATATATTAAAACATAAATAAAGAAGTTGGGTTTGGATTGGATCACATTTATAGGTGTATTTCATTTTTTTGGAGATGTTGATTCAGGATTCAATAAACAAGTCAACTGACTTGAGTCATGGTCAAAGTAACATTTCTTATATAAAACCCTAGAATTTGGCTTTTAGTTTATTTCTCCATGTGTCACAGAAGCTATTGATGTTCGAGGATTTACATAAATTTAGACCAAATTGTCACCAAACCTATGTCAAATTGGACTAACTTTAAAACTCACATGTGCAAGCCAACGGTGTGAATTACCCACAAGTCATACAACATACAATCATGTGATAGAAAGATTGATAGACAAAATTTAACTTCATATTTCATATATCTATCTTTCTAATTTCTCAATATGAAGTTTTATGTTCATTTCCATCATTTCTACATAATAAAACCTTAACTTCTTCCTATTTTGATAGTTCTTGAGGTCATTTAGGGGCAATTTTCCAAGAGGATGAAGAATAGTTTGTTCTCTTCATTTATAGATCAAACAAAGATATTATTGTTTAATCATCTATATTCTTATTAATTTAGCTTTGTATTTCTATCATGAACCATGATTTTATTTCTCTTTTCCACTTAATTACTTTAGTTCTTCTCAAATTGGATACAAAGGGACAACATTGAGCCATGTTTGTGTAGAAGGATCCTTATTCTATAGAACTAGACCTAAGTTGAACTCCATTTTATTTTTCCTTAGAATTGAAATTTAGCTTCACTTCTATTTGGTGAGTGGAAACTTCAATCTTTAGGTAATTGAACTTAGTAGATGAAATTCCTCCTTAAATCACCTATTTCTTACCTAAATCAGAAAACTTTTTATTAGTGTTCTAATTGATCTACTACATGACATTTTTGATAAATATCAAATCTTTTTTCAATTAATAATTATATGGGAAATGATTACAGGAATGCATGTATTGCGACATAGAAAGTTTAAGGATTATTTTTATTTTCAAAGTATCAAATGTAGGGTTCTTTATGTGTTGGACAAAAGCATTTCAAGGAAAATCAGTTGAAATCTAGTCTACACAATTATCATGAAATAAAAAGGTAAGGTGTCACACTCCAACATGCCATGAAGTGAGATCACTCAAAACAAAGCACGAAACCTATACTAATAAACCAAGTTACCATTAAACATAGGAAATTAAAACCAAATTCAAATAAGCACAAAAGCTGAAAACTTATTACATTTGAGTCCATAAAAGCCACTTGTGACACGTGTCTCATACCAAAATATTATTACATAGAATTGATCACGGGCTTGCTAGCCACATTCTATACATATGATAACCTGTCACATACATACATGCCATATCTATACAATAAGAGTATATAGAGAAAACTGTGTATCAATATACAACAATTACAAAACCTTCCCAAGGACCTAAGTGTACAGGGACGACAAATAGGACTCTACTACAAAACACAAGGAGCTTATCCAACCATTACTCAGCTACTTCTCCTCTTGCTACTCAGCCTCAACCACACGATCTCTACCTCGTCATGCACGATCACCTAAAATATGTGGAAACCAACGGGGTGAGACCAAACGTCCCAGGGAGAGATATAACTCACTGTCAATGTTTATTAAAAGTACATTAAAACCGATGTATAGGATTATGATCATGTTGAGAAGATTCATCTATATAATATGTATTAAACTGATAATGCAGATTAAGCAAGTTAGGTAGGTACCACTGAGCAATACAACAATTAATACTTTATGAAGGAATATGAAGAACATGTATAATATTTGATTTCTCTTTCCACATTATAATTCAAGAAATCTGTACAAAGAGAAGGCAAGGGGTCATCTAATGTAAAGCTTATTTTGACCCTAAGAAAATATACTACACGGTTGTATTAAGTCTTTTATTATGCCCTGAGGATTTGAGTTGTACCACCCAATTCTAACTTACCACTGTGAAGTCAAAATTGGTGACATACAAGGTCTTTGGATGAGCTGGAATCCATAAACTCTCCAACACCTCTTGGTCAGTACAAGAGAAACATCACAGAGACATATTAGTCAAATGCAAACAACAATGTATAGTCAAGTTCTGGCTCATGCATGGTTGTCCATATAAAACTCCTAGCCCGCCTTGGTATAGGTCAAGGCACTAGAAGAACAGTATCATGCATGGTCATTCTAAAAAGAGGCATCCAATGCAGTTAAACTACTACCTACCACATATTACAAGGAGAACAGCTCACACATGGTCATCTCACACAAAGGGCTAGGTATGAACACAATCATCCCACCCAACCTGTCATAGTGTAGGCAAGGAGATACTTGACTTGTACCACCACATGTTCAAAAACATGCACTTAAAGTTTCCCGTAAGAATGACTCATTTCTCCACCCAACTAGTTCTAACACTGGAATGGATGTATGGCATAGGGAACCTACATGATTATAGTTTCTCTTGATTAGTTAATCCAATTGAGTGTCTTTTAGCATCAATCAAGTTACAACGTATAAACCCTCTACAAACTCTACAAAGATAATGGCATGGTACAACTCTAGAAGATATAAAAGGTAAGAGATGTGAACTTGTCACACCAACACATGATACTTCTAGGACTTCCACTCACGAGGCCATCACCAATGACATATCTCTATGGGATATCAATCCCTCATTTACATAACTAGAGGATATCACCTCACATTAGGCATTGAGCCTTTTCCAAGTCATAAGATTCAATCACATAATCCTTGTGTCACATCATCGTATCTCAGCATGCCTCATGAGGGCTCACAATCATTACCCTATATCTCATAAGCCTCACCATATCAATCATGAGCTATGACATTCAATCACCTGCATGGTTAGGATCATACAAATAGGAAAGAGAAACAATGCATCTTTACTACATGTTATTACATTACACAAGGTAGACTACTATATCAAAGTTCCACATTAGGGTTAGAGTTACGATTTCAAACATCTGATTAGGGTTTTACATCTTGACACTGTCAACCAATCCTAGGTATTTCACCTTCCTATATTCTTGGAACATCCTTCTTGGTCTTTTATTACCAACAACAATACAACCATTCTTATCAAAAACATATCATAACCTTTCATCAATCGAACAAGGCATCCACACATAGGAACCATACATCCATAACTACCTTTGCTAAAAGAGGGTATTAGGTCATAAAACCATGTGACTGAAGAGAATATACTCACATCAGCGATTGAAGAAGAACAAAGCTCACCAACTTCTACGGTCAAGGGGAGAAATACACCAACATGGTCAAAGACCGTCAATCCAAGTGACCATTGAGAAGACCTAAGCTGAAGACCACTAGGTCAAAGAGAATCATGGTGAAGGAAAATAGGTCAAAGATCGAAGGGCATCTCTCATTCTATGCAACAGAATGAAACATCTTATACAACCAAAACAAGAGGAAGCCGTCTCATTTGACCTACTCAACTCCAATTTTTCAACAACTCAGAACATATCATCAAGGTCATCTTAGAGAGGAAAACTACTCTCAAAATGGAAACAAACAGGTGATTATCATCCAAAAACCAAAAACTCAAAGGAGGAAAACATGAAGGCATAAACATGCTCAAAACCCTAGAATCATACACCTCTCGTGATCACATGAAAACCATGATTTGAGGGATGAAAACGCAAGATCAAGCACATGAAAATAGAACCAAAACTCCACCTCATGCAAGGTAGTTGAACCAAGAACCAAGATAATAGAACAAAGGTTGAGTTACATGTAAAACCATCATCATCACCTTCCATAAAAGTTCGACCACATGAATTAGGGTTCAGATAAAGAAGCACGTGCATGCAAGATCAATTTAGAAACTTAACCCTAATCAAGATAACATTATCAACAACAAGAAACTACCTTTTAGAATGAGTTGCATGTAGCATCACAGTAATATAGTAGAGAAGGAAGAGACTTATACAACCTGCCTAAGATGATGGTTACACCACCTCAAAGCAAGAAGCTACAAAGACAAGAGAAAATTGTAGCTTTGATCTCCACCACGACCAAGCTAGTGACCACCTCAAAAGATCAAGAAAAACCCTAGGTTAAAGGGAAAGAATGAGAAATAAAACCTCAAGGCTAACGAGAACAAAAGAAGGAGAAAGAAGAGATAAGATAGCTTCTTTTCACTTAGATACCACCATGGCAAACCATAATATCTGATCCTTGTGAAGAGAAGATCATAAAGATAGACACCATGGTTTACACCATATTCTACGGCCAAAAGAGGAGAAAGGGGTAGGGTTCTTCAAGAAAATGAGATCAATTGATGGATCACTTACCAAAGATCAGGGTACTATCAAAGATCACCAAAGAAGAGCTTCTCCTAGATTGGATCACCACATGCAAAGGATCTCGGCCACCAAGCACCAAGGATGATCTCCTTCACACCACCAAGCACACAAGTACAATCTCAAGGTGGAAGGGAAAAGGAGGAAGTCTAAAAGAGATATTTGCATGTGTAAGAGAGAGGTTATATACTTAGGAGTATGAGAGAGATGAAATGGGGTTAGGTGTCAAGATATTAGGGTTCCTTATGACACTTGTTCACCAAAGAATTAACATGCATCCACTAAAACCATGCAAACCACTAAGATTGTCAAAAACAAGGAAACCATGCAACCTCACATAGTCTTAAAGGACCATTGGTCGAAGGATGCACATGGCCACAAGGGCTCATGGTGGCATAAAACCATGTTACGCAAAGACATCCAAAACCCTAGGTCATGTGACCCCATAAGAAAATTCCAAACTTAAGCAAATGCAGGGAACACAAAGCCCCATAAAAACCTAATTTGACCATAGAGAAAACACAAAGGATTATCAAGGGTAGTCACTAAAAAGTAATAACTCAAACGGTCAACATATGGCCAACATCAACATAGGGCATCAAAGAAAACCCTAGAAACCGTACTCAACACATCACTTTTTCTCTCCTCATCAAACCAAGGAACAACATGGCACCCCAAATCACCATACTCTCTCTCATGATGCCAAGGTATCAAAGGTACAACTTGAATGTGAAAAATTGCAAAATAACCCTTCAACGTGGGAAAATTGCAAGTTGGTCCACAACAATCTATAGCAAAGATAGCTCAAACATCAATCAAAATTGACCAAACTGAAAACAAAAGCATGCCACATGATATTAAGGCATCTCAAGAGAATAGATTAAGGTTCTAAGAATCTTATTAAGTAAATAAATCATATCAAGCACTAGGCTAGGTCAGGGGTCTTACAACCATAAACCCCTAACAAGGATTTTGCCCCCGAAATCCTACATGAAAAGAGATGGGTACTTCCTACACATCTCCTCCTCAAGATCCCACATGGCTTACTCTATGCCATGATGATGCCAAAAAACCTTAACAAACACAAACTGATCATGATAAGGTCTAAACACCCTATTCATCAAGTCTAGAATGATGTTGGTGCATTAGTTAGCCCGAACGACATAACCATGAACTCAAGTAACCATAACTCATCCTAAAAGATGACTTAGGTATTTCATCTGCCTTGATCCGCAACCAATAATATCTTGACCTCTTTTATATCTTATAGAAGATTGCAACATCCCTCAACTGATCAGACAGATCATCTATCCCCAGCAAAGGATACTTCTTCTTGATCGTCACCTTGTTCAACTACCAGTAATTGATACACAACTGCATGGATACATCCTTCTTCTTCATGAACAAAATGGGAGCACCCCAACGAGACATGCTCGGTCTGGGAAAACTTTTTTCAAGCAGTTATTGAACTATTTCTTCTGCTATGACATCTCAGCTAGCACCATCCTGTATGGTGTCTATGCTATTGGATACGTACCAGATACCAGATATTGATCTCAAAATAAATCTCTCTGACTTGGGGAACACCTTGGAATTCTTCTAGAAACACATCTTCAAACTCATAGACCAATGGAACCTCCTAGATATTTGGACTCCTCATCTTGGTATCCACCACATGTGCTAAGAATGCATCATAGACCTTCCTCATCAAATTCTCTTCCACCATAGGTGACATCAAATATGTTGGGAGAATCTTCCTATCTCCATAGAAGATCCACAACACATCATTGTTGACAAACATTGCCACTTTGGCACTATAGTCTAAGAACACATGATATTTCTCAAAAGTATCCATCCCAAGGACCACATAGAATCCATGTATCTCAAGTGGTACGAGGTCCACTTGAATGCTATATCCTAAAAAATAAACGACATCGGAAGGACACACCTCCGACAACTTGGAGGAACCAATAAAAGGGGTTTCTAAGAAAAGACTATCATGTCTACAACAAACAAGCAACGAACAACTAGCAATCACTTCTCTATGAGGGACTGGAATAGTGCCTTAATTATGAAACATACTTGGGATGTTCTGAGCAGTGGTCAAACTGCGTGGAGTAAAGCCATGGCAGCGAGACTAGAAAGAAAACCTAATACTACCAATGCACAACTCTATGGACTAGCTCGGTTAGTAGTTCTTAACAAGGAGTTTGTTGAATCCAATTCCTACATGTCCCCCATCAATGGTAATTCCATCAATGTCTGGAGAGACAGATGGCTACAAAGCGGGAAATTAGTGAGGGACTATGTGAAACAAAGCATACCAATCGCCATTGAGGATCTGCAGGTTAGTAGTTTAATCAACCTGTAAGATAAATGGGATCTAGAGTTCCTGGACAATTGGCTCCCAAAGGAAATTGTGAAGGAGATCCAAACCATACCAATACCTACTACACAAGGAGGTGAGGACATTAGAGTCTAGAGACCTGATCCAAGAGGTAGATTTTCAGTATCTACGACCTATAAAGCTATGAGAGAAAATAAGGAGATCAAAAGGGATGGTCCCTAGCACACAATATGGGAGACAAAAGTTGTAGTCCGGGTGAAGATGTTCTTCTGGCTTATTGGAAACAATGCCATTATTACTAATAAAAACAGACAAAGAAGACACATGACCATAGATGCTACGTGTAGCAGATGTAATATATGTGAGGAAGACACTTTTCATGCACTTAGAGATTGTAGGAAAGCCAACCCTGTTTGGTTGGGCTTGTTGTGTAATGTTACCCCTCCTAACTTCTGGGAAGAGGCAAATCTGGGGAGGTGGCTAAGCCTGAATCTGAATTTTACTAAAGAGCACAAAGTAAAGTTCATGATAACTTGTTGGTACATCTGGAAACAAAGGAACGCGTGGATTTTTTAGAAGAAAGAATCTAATGTGCAGCACCAAGTTTTGTCGATTACTTCTGAAGTGCGTTTAAATGGCCAAGCGTGGGAGGCCAGGAACGCTCAAGATAATGGAAATAACATGGCGGCCTGGAGAAAACCAGCTCAAGATTCCTTGAAAATCAATACTAACGCTACTTTTAAAGGTAAAAGAAGTGCAATTGCTGTTGTTATTCGGAACCACAATGGCGATTGGATTGGAGGAATGGGACAATCCAGCAAGGCAGACTCACCGTTGGAGGCAGAATTGCAAGCTATGGAATTGGCTTTCAAAATATGCATTGTCTGCAATTTCAAGAACACTACCATTGAAACTGACTGCAAACAGGCTGTGATGATGATTAATGAGGACCATAGGAAGAACCCCAAGTATGCTAGACAAATCTGGGTGATGCAGCAGGGATCATTTGGATATCCTCCAAATAGTCTTGAGACCGTTTGCCCACTATTTCATCAAAAACCAAGTCATTCACTTAAGGTTTGAACCCTAGGTTTGGTCACCAAATCAGCACTTAATTGCTCATCAACTTTATATCATTAGACCTTCAATTGGTCAACCCTACTTAACCCTAGACCTCCAAATGGTCTTGGGTGATCACCAAACGGTCTTGAGACCGTTTGGGTGATCCTCAAAAAGTTTTGAAACTGTTTGGGCCACTCAGCCCAAACTTCAACATAATTCTATTATTGAAATCAGCAATTAACCCGATTAGGGTTTAGATGATAGATGTGCCTTCAATTGGTGATTTACTTGGAATTACTTGATGATTTTTGGTAGGATATTAGTCCACATTATTTACAACAGACCACCAAATGGTCAATGCCTAGTCAACGCATCCAAATGGTCTTGGACCGTTTGCTTCTATGCGGTCTATTGAAACCATTTGCATTCAAACGGTTTGAAACCGTTTGCTCCCAAACGGTTTGGGAAACCGTTTGAGCAAGGTTAGAGACCGTTTGCTAAAGAAAATTTTTGGATAAACATTGGTATTAACGTCATCATCTTCTACCTCAAGAACAGGGGTTGTTCTTCACGGAAACACTTGCAGGAACACACAAAAGTGTCTACAGAATAAATATAAGCAGTGTTTCTAAGAAAGAAGGATGCAAAAGCAAAGCTTAAGGGTTAGAGTTATAAAACCCGCCTTTAGATCTGATCTAGAGCTCCAAGCTTCGTAGATTTAATGGTGGATGAAGCTCCAGTGGTTTTCCAAGGTCCGTTCTTCAAGTTTTGGATGGAGAAGATGGCTAGAAAGAAGAATTGTGTGAAAAACACCAATGAACCAACCTTGTTCTAGGGTTCCCTCTATGAATTCGAGGTAGGTGATGATCCATACTTACCAAACCAGCTTGGTCATCTTCCTTCTGCTCCAAATATATCCTTTGGTCAGCCAAAGCAAAAAGATAAGAAAAGGACTAAGGGAAACGATCCCTTGCTTTGTTGATAAGAATCCTTATATATTTTTGGATATTTCAAGGAAAAGAAAAAGAATGTTATTTCTTTTATTTCTTAAACATATCCACCATGGCTTGCATCATCCTTGGCCACATTTTCCACCTAATAGACTCATGCAACTCCTCCATTATCCAAGGTTAAAAGGAAAGGAAACCAATTACCTTACTAAGTTATATATATATATTAAAGGGCCATTTGCTTAAGTCTTGATTATTTTAATATCAAGATTATCTTTCCTTCTTGATCATTCTAATGAGGCTCCCTCCTCATTTTCTTTTCTCTACTTTATGTGAAGAAACATGAGAGATACTCTAGAGGATATATTTTACATGTTGGACCCTAGGTTTTGGGTAAATTGCACTTTACACCAAAACTAGGTTTTAAAGCACAAGGATTGCTCTACAAGCTATATCTTGGTGCTCAAGCTTGGAGAATCCATACCACTACATCATATTCATTCTTATGATGTCTCATTATCAGAGGAACATATTAACATGTGAAATTTGCAAGTTAACCCTTCTAATTGGGTAATTTGCACTTTAGTCCAAAATTAACAAAACACTGTTGCAACATTGTTCAAAAAGGACTAAAATAGAAATATAGGTTCCTCAAGAGCCTTAATTACATTTAAAAGGATAAACACAAGCATATAATCACTTAATTAAGCAAAACACCTAGGGTTAGTACATAACCCAGGTCAGGGATGTTACAAATTATCCACCCCTTACAAGGATTTCGTCCCCGAAATCAACAAAACATATTAAAAGAAAAGAGCAGGGTATTTCATTCTCATCTCTTCCTCTAGTTCCCACGTGGCTTCTTCAATACCACAGTGATTCCAGAGGACTTTCACAAGACTTATGTCTTTCTTTTTCATCTTCTTAATTCTTCTGTCAAGGATCGACACAGGTCCTTCAACATAAGATACATCATCATTCAATTCTACTTCCATAGGTTGCAGAATTGATTCTGTATCAGGATGACATTTCCTAAGCACGGAAATGTGGAACACAGGGTGTAACCTTTGTAGCTATGGTGGTAACTCTAGCTTATAAGCTACTTTCCCAATTCGTTCAATGATTGGATAAGGCCCCATAAACCTAGGAGCTAACTTTCCTTTTCTTCCAAATCTCAGAACTCCTTTCCAAGGTGAGACCTTGAGATACACTGTCTCCAACCTAGAATTCTAAAGGTCTACGACACTTATCAGCATAAGGTTTTTGCCTATCCTGTGCAGTCTTTATATGTTGTTGTATTACTTTAATCTTCTCAGTGGTCTGCTGCACAAGATCAGGACCTAAAAGTTGATATTCACCAGTTTCATACCAACATAGGGGTGATCTACAACGTCTTCCATACAAATCTTTATAAGGTTCCATGTCAATGCTATGTTGATAGCTGTTGTTGTAGGAAAACTCTATCAAGCTTAGGTGTAGATCCCAACTTCCTGTAAACTGAAGAACACATGATCTAAGCAAGTCCTCCAAAGTCTGTATAGTCCTTTCTGACTGTCCATCTGTCTAAGGATGAAAGGTTATACTGAACCTTAACCGTGTGCCTAAGGCTTTATGAAGTCACTCCCAAAAATGACTCATAAACTGGGGACCTCTGTCAGAAACAATGGTAACTGGGACCCCATGCAAACGTATTATCTCATCAACATATAACTGTGCCAGCTTCTCAGCAGAATAGGTTGTTTTGACAGGTAAGAAATGTGTTGTCTTTGTCAACCTATCAACTATTACCCAGATGGAATCATGTCCTTTGGCTGTCCTGGGTAGACCAACCACAAAGTCCATGGTTACATGATCCCACTTCCACTGTGGTATGGGCAAAGGTTGCATTGTTCCTATAGGCTTCTGGTGTTCAGCTTTAACTTGCTGACACACAGGACACTGCATAACAAACTCAGCAACGTCCTTCTTCAAACCAGGCCACCAATACATATCTTTCAAGTTTTGATACATCTTGGTGCTTCCTAGATGCATATCATACATTGAAGAATGAGCTTCTTCCAGCACTAACTTTCTCAAGTTATCCACATCAGGCACTACCATCCTATGATGATAACAAGCTACATGATCATCTGAGTCATGGAAACCATCTCGTTTCTCACTACCATACTCCGATCTAATCAGTTGAACTGCAGCATCAACTTGTTGTGCTTCCTTGATATGCTATCTCAGAGTAGGTTTTATATGCATCTCAGCTAACAACCTGGCTAACAATGACACTTTTAACTGTACATTATCTTGCCTTAGGGAGATAAGCATACCCCTCTATGAGCACACCAAAGAATTCAGTTGTGCTCTATCTAAAGCTGGTGTTGCTGATTTCCTACTCAAACCATCAGCAACCACATTATCCTTCCCTGGATGATAATCAATCGTATAATCGTAATCCTTGATTAACTCCATCCAACGGTGTTGCCTCATGTTAAGCTCATTCTGAGAAAAGATATACTTAAGGTTCTTATGGTCTGTGAAAATCTGGAATGTCTCTCCATAAAGATAATGCCTCCAGATCTTCAAGGCATGAACCACAACAGCTAGCTCTAAATCGTGTGTCAGATAATTCTCCTTGTGTTTCTTAAGTTGTCGAGAAGAAAAAGAAATCACTTCTTTATCCTGCATCAACACACATCCTAATCCATTCTTAGAAGCATCACAGAAAACTATATATCCTTTTCCTTGCTCAGGTAACACAAGCACAGGTGCACTTGTCAACCTTTCCTTTAACAGCTGAAAAGATTGCTGACACTTATCACTCCAGGAAAAAGGAACATCCTTCCTGGTCAACTTGGTCAAGGGTAAAGTTATAGAACTGAAGTTCTTAATGAACCTTCGGTAATAGCCTGCCAACACTAAGAAACTACGGATCTTCGTCAATGTCTTTGGATGCTCCCATAGAAAAACAGATTCTACCTTTTTAGGGTCAACACGGATACCTGAGGCAGATATTACATGTTCAAGGAAAGATACTTCTGGTAACCAGAACTCACACTTGCTAAACTTAGCATATAACTTATGCTCTCTTAGCAAAGTTAGAGTCTGACTAAGATGTTGCTCATGTTGCTGAGCATCTCTACTATAGATCAGAATGTCATCTATGAAGACAACAACACACTGATCGAGAAAAGGTCGGAAGATTCTATTCATGAGTTCCATAAATGTAGCTGGTGCATTTATTAGTCCAAACGACATAACTGTGAACTCATAGTGACCATACCTTGTCCTAAATGTAAACTTGGGTATGTCACTATCCTTAATACGCAGCTGATGATATCCCGATCTCAAATCTATCTTTGAGAAGACGGTTGCACCACACAACTGGTCAAAGAGATCATCAATCCTCGGCAGAGGATACTTATTCTTTATTGTTACTTTATTTAATTGTCTATAATCAATGCACAACCGCATTGACCCGTCTTTCTTCTTAACAAAGAGGACCAGAGCACCCCAAGGTGAAGTACTCAGTCAGATGAAACCCTTCTCGAGCAACTCTTGCAGTTGTTTCTTGAGTTCTGCCATCTCAGCAGGCGCCATCCTATATGGTGTTTGTGCTATAGGTTGCATGTCTGGGATTAGATTAATCTCAAAATCTATTTCCCGGGACGGTGGTATACCTGGAAGTTCTTCAGGAAATACATCTTCAAATTCCCTGACTATAGGAACTTCGGCAGGGTTAGGACTATCCATGGTAGTATCTACCACATGGGCTAAGAATGTATAACATCCTTGCCTCATCAGCTTCTCAGCAACCATAGCTGACACAAGACAGGTAGGTAGAATCTTTCTTTCTCCTTGAAAGATCCATGTGTCACTATCATTTGCAAACACAGCTTGCTTGGACTCACAATCCAAGACAACCTTATACCTTTCTAAGGTATCCATCCCAAGGATTACATCGAATCCATGCATCTCAAGTGGTATAAGATCCACTTGAATGCGATGATCAGAAAAGAAGAGGATGCAGGGAAACCATACCTCTATTGGTATGTATGCCCTGAGAGACAATCATGAGATGATTGGTGGGATACATCAAGATTGATTTGATAAACATCAAAGGCAAGCTTCCAATTCTTTCTAGTTTAGTCATATGAGATAGTGATAGAACAGATTGAATGTCTAGAGAATGACACTACTCAATGACGTATGCTTTCAGGTTGAGGACCTAAACGATGAGATCATACGGATGCTAAGAGTTTGTACATTCTTGTTATGTCCCTAGTCAGATGTCATTATGGAAGGTAGATAGACAGCAATGACACACAAGACTAGATTGTGGTGTTGGTTGATGACAGAATCTCATTAGTCATGATATAGAGATATCAAACCAAACACATAGGTACTTGTTAGAGAACAAGTGTACCGGACAGACCCACCGTGAGTTTGACACATGGAACCATGACATGGTAGTCACAGTCAGTACTCACAGTGATGGTGGTGAGTGTGATTCTTTGACCTGAAATCACTACACTCAACACATGTCGTTGGGCACACTTTGACATCATCAAACGCAGTCCTGAAACATGGATTGTTATACAGGTGATGATTGGGTGGCTTTGACACATGGGGCTTTTGAGGGGTGAGTGATAGATATGGGATTTGTCCCTCCTGAGGGAGTTTGATATCCAAGGCCACTTGATGAGTAGGATTGAAATAGGCGTGCACACACATGTGTGAATCAGTATGTGATATTGATGTCATACATATCTCTTCCAATCTACTCTGAGATCAAGAAAGTGAATGAACGTTGACATGATGACTGTTCCATGCCTCGAGTTCATTCGGGATATCAGTGACAAAGGAATTATACATTCACTGTAACACCATTCACGGATTGTAGGATTGAAAGTTGTTCTCCAACTTTCTACTTTCACTTGGGTAGCACTGATGTGTGACTAGGCACCGCTCTTTGCTTGTGAAGTCATAAGTGTTATGGACTTTCACTGCCAACGTGAAATGGACCTGTAGGGTCACACACATAGGATTTAACCTGGAAGAGGAGTTTTGTCCACAAGCAATGTTTAGATTGATTACTAAAGGATTTTAGTAGTTCAATTAAACACTCAGTCAATTGATAGCTCAATATCATAATGTTCAAGGTGTTGGACACATTGATTGGATTATCGGATTGATTGAAATCACAATTGACTGATTCTGCACAACCGATACTCCCAACCGATCGGTTCATGTGATGAACCGGTCGGCTGAGCTTGGTGAACCGGTCGGCTCAAGTGTTGAGCCGATCGGCTCAAGATCAGGGTGAACTGATTGTTTCAAATGTTGAAATGATCGATTCAACTGGTGCAACCGAGCAACTTAGAAAAATAGGATTGGTGAGAATTTTCCTTTCGTTTCAATTGCCCAATTTGATTGGGAAATAGGATTGGTATTTGATACCAATTAGAAACAAAGGAAGGAAAGTCAATCGGGAACCGACCAGGACCACTAACCGACTGGTTCACTTGTGAACCGACCGGTTGAGGTGTCCCAACTGACCGATTCACTTGTGAACCGATCGGTTTAGGTCCCCAACCGACCGTTTCACTTGTGAAACGATCGGTTCAGGTTGCAAGTTGGTTTCTTTTGTGGAAAATCTCGAACCCTTCTACTCCTGCTTTTAGTCCCGCATTTCCCGGGATACAGAACCCTGTCCCATGACCCTCCTATATATATAGGGGTATTGGGGGCTTCTCAAAGTACAACTCAGTGCAACCAGTTGCTCTGCAAAGTTGTCGTTCTCTCCGGTTTTGGTAACCGAGAGAGAGCCCGAGCAAGTGCTACCCGCAAAGGGAGGCGCAGCAAGGGAAAGACAACTACAGTTGCAACTGGAGGTAGGAGAGTGTGTTGGCGACTAGTACGTCAATAGGAGGGTGTGACTCCTTCCAACTCCTTTTGGGACAAGGAGTGTGGAGTTCTAGGTGGTCAGTGTGGACTAATTCAGAGGCGGGAGATTTCTATCGCTAGGAGGACAACCTTTAATCCTGTCAGTCCCGGTGTGACCAGGAGCTGCACAGACACCATCCAAGAAAGGTGGTGAAGACCGCACAAGCCGCGAGGTATTGTCGCCGAGAAAGCCTCGGGACAAGGTATGATTCCACAAACCTTCCTTTCTTATTATATAGACGTTGACGTGTTTCCTTGTTCCGGGTTTGGGGGAGAATGTTTTTGTCTCCGCTGCCTTCTCTGCCTCCCCTAAAACCCAACAGTGGTATCAGAGCCACGTCAACTGCTCTATATTTTAGGAATATCGATATGATCGATTTTGGTTTGTCGCCTTTATTTATTGCATACGATGTAAATAAAATTGGCTTTATGCATGTCCAATCCTAAATCCACAAATCCCAATTACATATATGATATGTATTATTAATGCACTCGATACGCGTTGCCCTTAAATGAGTTTTGTGGTGGATGTATAGCGTGGTTATGGCCAATAAACCCTATCTGTGTATGGTTGTATGTGGTTGCTTGCATCTCAGTCTGCGCACCGATCTTCCTTCTCCTATTCTTGATGTAACTCGAAATAATTCGAGACTTCTTTCCTACCTTTGCTCCCCCGAATGTAACTCGGGGTTTCTCCTTTTACAATGTAAAATAGGATAGATTTTATTTCATGTTATGTCAAAGAACGGAGGACATCCTGATGACAACTGAAACGATCTGTTCAAGGCATGAACTGATCGGTTGACGTTCCAGATGATCGGTTCAAGGAGTGAACCGATCGGTAGATGACTGGTTCCAGGAGCGAGACGAGCGGGTGGCAGCCATGATGAGATGCACGACAACCAAGCGAACCGATCGGTTGGAGGAGCCAACCGATCGGCTGGTGGCACCCAGACGACCGACCAGATCGAGCAGGTCACTCATGTGATGAGTTGATCTACTCGGAAGGCAAAGCACAGAGATCATCTTCTACAGGTTGCATGTGATGTAGACCTAGATGACCGTGATTCCTCTTGGCTCGAGGAATCACATTAGGATGGCCATAATCATCGCTTTTATCATTTTGCATGTTTTCTGTGGGATATAGCATGTAAATGATATGTACTATGTATTGTGGTGATTGGATATGTATATGTATATAAAAACCAAATCCCACATTAAAATATTAAGTTTTAGATGCCTTCCAAATGCGACACATGTGAAAAACTTGATTGACCAAGTGTGGGCACGCCCTAGCGTGGTGCACTGTCTATCTCGTGGAAGCGTGAAGAATGAATGTGTGGGTCTACCCTAGCAGGGTGCATGTTCATCGTGTTGGCTTTGGACTTAACAAGGTGACCTAGATGGGATCTAGCACCTTGAGGCATGGAGATGATCATGGCAAGGAGTTGTGTATGATATCTTATCAAGAGTTGCATATGATGTAATTGGCAAAAGTTGCCTACTTGAGAGATCTATGTTGTGGGTGATAGCCCTAGATGGTCCATGACTTAGAGGATTTTAGGATCTTTCCCACTAGAAGGTTGTACGCTGCAATCTTCCGAATTGATGGTGAGGGCTATCAATTTGAACTAAAATAGTGGGAGCGATAATCAATTAAAGGCCTAATTATATCGTCAAATTTTCAAATCAATCAAATAAGTCAAAAATGAGTTTTTGGACTAAAATTGCATATTTTCCTTTTGAAGTACAAATGGCAACGAACAACAATCACTTTTCTTTGCGATCGGTCCTTGACAAGGACAAGCTAAATGGGATAAACTTCCACGACTGGTATCGGACATTGAGAATTGTTCTCACTCAAGAGCGTAAGCTCTATGTCCTGGATACTCCAATTCCAGAGGAACCCGCTCCTAATGCACCAAAGACAGAAAGGGATGCTTACAAGAGGCATTCAGATGATGCCACTGATACAAAGTGCTTGATGTTGTGTTCTATGAACCATGAGTTGCAGAGACAACATGAGAACATGGGTGTCATTGAGATGATTCAGCATCTCAGGAACATGTATGAAGATCAGGCACGACAAGAGAGATACAATGTCTCAAGGGTGTTGTTCAAGTGCGTCATGACAGAAGGAGATCCAGTTGGTCCTCACACACTCAAGATGATTGGGTATGTGGAGAACCTACAGAGATTGGGATTTCCACTGAACCAAGAGTTGGCTACTGACGTGATACTGCAATCGTTTCCAGAATCCTACAGTCAGTTTTTGATGAACTACAACATGAAAAACTTTGATAGGCCACTGTCAGAGTTGTTGGGTATGTTGTGGACAGACAAGATACAGATGAAGAAGGACAAGCCTAAGTCTTTGATGGTGATCATGGGCAAGAAAGGAAAGTCCAAGTGTAAGGGCAAGGGCAAAGCTAAGAAAGGTTCTGATGCTAGCCAGGAGCCCAAGACGTCTTCAGCTCTCAAGGCCAAGGGAGGCGTGACCAAGAAAGAAAATTGCCACCATTGTCAAAAGCCAGGACATTGGAAAAGGAATTGTCCTCTCTATCTGGAAGAACAAAAGAAGAAGGAGGTGACTGACGTCTCTACTTAAAGGTGTCATGAAAGTCAACTTGTAACACTTTTTGAGGTATATGATACCAAGATGTAAAGTGTAAAGCACTCATAATTGGGGCAAGTGTTGCCGCCATAGATAGGAGTACTTTAGTTTATTTTCAGACTATAAGGCATGTAATACAGTTATGAACTGCTATTTCATATTTTCCAATAGATAGAAACACTTTATTTTTTGCATATTGTGCAACAATGATGGCAATTAATAAATTTGAGTTTTCAATCTTAAAGATATGATCTTTGTGCCAATGCCTTATTTATCTTGTGGTATTTGATATGCATAAGATAAAATGATACCTAAAAGTTATAGATAATTCAAACAATCAAATTAGCATCAATCATGAGAAATTCATTTCTAGTTTCCATGTGATGGATAAATCTAGACTCTTTTGGTTAGAGAACCAGTAAGAGACATGAATATCTTGGACATGATTAATCAATCTTCACTAAAAGTAGTGGGATAATGATTATCCTATTCGGTATAATACATGTGATGTATTTACATACCTATTGGAACAAATGCTAATACTTCAAATGGTGTTTAGAGAAATACCAATATGAATATCTTGAAGTGTTCAAGATTGTCATAGATGAAGTGCAAATTTGGTAAAGTGCTAATTCTTGATGAGATGAATGAATGAAATACTTGGACCAAGTGTTTGAGATCCTTATGAGTGATTATGATAGTGTATCATAGTGAACTCATGATTAAGGCATGGTGATGTCTAAATCAAGAAGGAATCATACTCTAAGGAGTTAGAGAATGATTATCAAATAACTAAATTCTTCTTAAATAAAGAATACGCTTCACTAATAAAGGACATTAAGAATCACAAGGAGTTGTGAGTTCTTATATCCTTGACAGATACACCTCAATTATCTATGTGATGAGTTGTTCATGTGATGAGTCAACTATCTAGATGAATATGAGGAACTGAATTTTGAGTTATGGTTTATGACCATTACATCCTAAATGACATCCATGTGAACCATAAGGTATGACCTTGATGGTAGCACTCGTTGGATCAAATCCATAAGTGAAATGAGTCTTATGTGTTAAGACACATGGATAAAATTTTGAGAAGGATGATGCTTGTTGATTGCAACTTAATGACTAAGACATTTAGCATATGGATACTAAAACTACATTCCTATGAGCAATAAAACAAGGATGTGTATGTGACACAACCTATAAGGTTTATGAATCCACTAATGCAAATGAAGTCTATAAGTTACAATGGACTAATCAATGTGATTGATTGAGTACAAGCAACTCAGAATTGGATCCTTACTTTGATAATATGGTCAAAGGGTTTGACTGATATGTCAAAGATAAAGAAGGTATCTGTGATTTAGTGGGAGCGTGTTCACATTCCACATGTTGATGTGAAATGGAAATGTTCTAGAATGGAAATCTAAAAGTGGAAATTATCTTTAAGGAAGATAGATATGTTTCCTATGTGATAGGAATAGAGATCTATAGAGATAGTTCTCGAAAACCTCTTGACCTATAACGAGAAAGCATACATTGGCAATCTGTACTGAAGGGTTCAGTATGCACAGATTCAGTGGGAGAAAACTTGTCCATGTTACATGGAGTTAGTATCCCAAGGCCAAGTGTTCAATTCTTATGAAGAATGGAAACGCTAAGAATATATATGGATCTATCATGTATGTAATCATCCCATTATCTTGCATGTATCGACATGGCAAGAACAAAATGCATTCATCATCTTGTATGTAGGACATGGCAATATGATGTGCTCATCCTGAAAGCTCGTATGTGAGACATGACGAGTGGATGGCTGTCTACTTCCAGTAAGGGTTACTGGAATACCATGAGAACTTGATAAGTACTTGAGAAGTGCTGGTTCTATGGAGATAGGAAGAGTTCAATGTGAAGAGTTACATTGATGCGAACTTCTGAAAAGACAGAAAATTAATCGCAAAATATATATAGGATATATAAAAGTGAAAGTTTGTTGATAATTGGAAGTGTTCCAAAAAAACCATATAAATGGAAATATCAAGTATCTATGTGTTGGAGAATAGCAGTGGATACTATATGGATCTGGAAGTTCATGAGATGAACTTATAGATATTCTGGTCATTGATAACAAGTATGGAATCCTTGATCATGCAATGTGGCTAAAGGTTACCAAAGGAATACTAGATCACATATTACGGCAACTCCATCTCATACGTGTGACGTACAACGAAGAGATGTGAGACATGCAATTTTATACTGACTTTGGCAAGGTGTTGCCATTACTCACTATGTTCGCACAAGAGCACAGTGACATGTGGGACATGTTTGAAGATCACTATGAATATGATTCAAGGGTGATTGGCTCACAGTGCAAGTGGGAGTCTGTTGGTATGTATGCCCAGAGAGCCAATCATGGGATGATTGGTGGGATACATCAAGATTGATTTGATAAACATCAAAGGCAAGCTTCCAATTCTTTCTTGTTCAGTCATATGAGATAGTGATAGAACAGATTGAATGTCTAGAGAATGATAGTACTCAATGATGTATGCTTTTAGGTTGAGGACCTGAACGATGAGATCATACGGATGCTAAGAGTTTGTGCATTCTTGTTATGTCCCTAGTCGGATGTCATTGTGGAAGGTAGATAGACAGCAATGACACACAAGACTAGATTGTGGTGTTGGTTGATGACAGAATCTCATTAGTCATGATATAGAGATATCAAACCAAACACATAGGTACTTGTTAGAGAACAAGTGTACCGGACAGACCCACTGTGAGTTTGACACATGGAACCATGACATGGTAGTCACAGTCAGTACTCACAGTGATGGTGGTGAGTGTGATTCTTTGACCTGAAATCATTACACTCAACACATGTTGTTGGGCACACTTTGACATCATCAAACGCAATCCTGAAACATGGGTTGTTATAAAGGTGATGATTGGGTGGCTTTGACACATGGGGCTTTTGAGGGGTGAGTGATAGATATGGGATTTGTCCCTCCTAAGGGAGTTTGATATCCAAGGCCACTTGATGAGTAGGATTGAAATAGGTGTGTGCACGCATGTGTGAATCAGTATGTGATATTGATGTCATACATATCTCTTCCAATCTACTATGAGATCAAGAAAGTGAATGAACGTTGACAGGATGACTGTTCCATGCCTCGAGTTCATTCGAGATATCAGCGACAAAGGAATTATACATTCACTGTAACACCATTCACGGATTGTAGGATTGAAAGTTGTTCTCCAACTTTCTACTTTCACTTGGGTAGCACTGATGTGTGACTAGGCATCGCTCTTTGCTTGTGAAGTCATAAGTGTTATGGACTTTCACTGCCAACGTGAAATGGACCTGCAGGGTCACACACATAGTATTTAACCTGGAAGAGGAGTTTTGTCCACAAGAAATGTTTAGATTGATTACTAAAGGAGTTTAGTAGTTCAATTAAACACTCAATCAATTGATAGCTCAATATCATAATGTTCAAGGTGTTGGACACATTGATTGGAGTATCGGATTCATTGAAATCACAATTGACTGATTCTGCACAACTTGTACTCCCAACCGATCGGTTCATGTGATGAATCGGTCGGCTGAGCTTGGTGAACCGGTCGGCTCAAGTGTTGAGCCGATCAGTTCAAGATATTGCTTCAAATGTTGAAACGATCGATTCAACTGGTGCAACCGAGCAACTTGGAAAAATAGGATTGGTGAGAATTTTCCTTTCATTTCAATTGCCCAATTTGATTGGGAAATAGTATTGGTATTCGATACCAATTAGAAACAAAAAGAAGGAAAGTCAATCGGGAACCGACCAGGACCACCAACCGACCGGTTCACTTGTGAACCGACCGGTTGAGGTTTCCCAACCGACCGGTTCACTTGTGAACTGATCAGTTCAGGTCCCCAACCGACCGTTTCACTTGTGAAATGATCGGTTCAGGTTGCGAGTTGGTTTCTTTTGTGGAAAATCTCAAACCCTTCTACTCCTGCTTTTAGTCCCGCATTGCCCAGGATAGAGAACCCTATCCCATGACCCTCCTATATATAGGGGTATTGGGGGCTTCTCAAAGTACAACTCAGTGTAACCAGTTGCTCTGCAAAGTTGTCGTTCTCTCCGATTTTGGTAACCAAGAGAGAGCTCGAGCAAGTGCTACCTGCAAAGGGAGGCGCAGCAAGGGAAAGACAACTACAGTTGCAACTGGAGGCAGGAGAGTGTGTTGGTGACTAGTACGTCAACAGGAGGGTGTGACTCCTTCCAACTCCTTGTGGGACAAGGAGTGTGGAGTTCTAGGTGGTCTGTGTGGACTACTTCAGAGGCGGGAGATTTTTGCCACTAGGAGGACAACCTTCGATCATGTCAGTCCCGGTGCGACCAGGAGCTGCACAGACATCGTCCAAGAAAGGTGGTGAAGACCGTGCAAGACACGCGGTATTGTCGTCGAGCAAGCCTCGGGACAAGGTATGATTCCACAAACCTTCCTTTCCTATTATATAGACGTTGACGCATTTCCTTGTTCTGGGTTTGGGGGAGAAATTTTTTTCTTTCCGCTGCCTTCTCTGCCTCCCCGAAAACCCAACAGTGGTATCAGAGCCACGTCAACTGCTCTATATTTTAGGAATATCGATATGGTTGATTTTGGTTTGTCGCCTTTATTTATTGCATACGATGCGAATAAAATTGGCTTTATGCATGTCCAATCCTAAATCCACAAATCCCAATTACATGTATGATATGTATTATTAATGCACTCGATACGCGTCACCCTTAAATGAGTTTTGTGGTGGATGTATAGTGTGGTTATGGCCAATAAACCCTATCTGTGTATGGTTGTATGTGGTTGCTTGCATCTCGGTCTACGCACCGATCTTCCTTCTCCTATTCCTGATGTAACTCGAAATAATTTGAGACTTCTTTCCTACCGTTGCTCCCCCCGAATGTAACTCGGGGTTTCTCCTTTTACAATGTAAAATAGGATAGATTTTATTTCATGTTATGTCAAAGAACGGAGGACATCCTGACGACAGCTGAGACGATCGGTTCAAGGCGTGAACCCATCGGTTGACGTTCTAGACGATCGGTTCAAGGAGTGAACCAATCGGTAGATGACCGGTTCTAGGAGCGAGACGAGCGGGTGGCAGCTATGATGAGATGCATGACGACCAGGCAAACCGATCGGTTGGAGGAGCCAACCGATCGGCTGGTGGCACCCAGAGGACCGACCAGATCGAGCAGGTCACTCATGTGATGAGTTGATCTACTCGGAAGGCAAAGCACAGAGATCATCTTGTACAGTTGCATGTGATGTAGACCTAGATGACCGTGATTCCTCTTGGCTCGAGGAATCACATTAGGATGGCCATAATCATCGCTTTTATCGTTTTGCATGTTTTCTGTGGGATATAGCATGTATATGATACGTACTATGTATTGTGGTGATTGGATATGTATATGTATATAAAAACCAAATCCCTCATTAAAATATTAAGTTTTAGATGCATTCCAAATGCGACACACGTGAAAAACTTGATTGACCCAGTGTGGGCACGCCCTAGCGTGGTGCACCGTCTATCTCGTGGAATCGTGAAGGATGAATGTGTGGGTCTGCCCTAGCAGGGTGCATGTTCATCGTGTTGGCTTTGGGTCGGACTTAACAAGGTGACCTAGATGGGATCTAGCACCTTGAGGCATGGAGATGATCATGGCAAGGAGTTGCATATGACATCTTATCAAGAGTTGCATATGATGCAATTGGCAAAAGTTGCCTACTTGAGATATCTATGTTGTGGGTGACAGCCCTAGCTGGTCCATGACTTAGAGGATTTTAGGATCTTGCCCACTAGAAGGTTGTACACTGCAATCTTATGAATTGATGGTGAGGGCTATCAATTTGAACTAAAATAGTGGGAGCGATAATCAATTAAAGGCCTAATTATATCGTCAAATTTTCAAATCAATCAAATAAGTCAAAATGAGTTTTTGGACTAAAATTGCATATTTTCCTTTTGTAGTACAAATGGCAACAAACAACAATCACTTTTCTTTGCGATTGGTCCTTGACAAGGACAAGCTAAATGGGACAAACTTCCACGACTGGTATCGGACATTGAGAATTGTTCTCACTCAAGAGCGTAAGCTCTATGTCCTGGATACTCCAATTCCAGAGGAACCCGCTCCTAATGCACCAAAGACAGAAAGGGATGCTTACAAGAAGCATTATGATGATGCCATTGATGCAAAGTGCTTGATGTTGTGTTCTATGAACCATGAGTTGCAGAGACAACATGAGAACATGGGTGCCATTGAGATGATTCAGCATCTCAGGAACATGTATGAAGATCAGGCACGGAAAGAGAGATACAATGTCTCAAGGGCGCTATTCAAGTGTGTCATGATAGAAGGAGATCCAGTTGGTCTTCACACACTCAAGATGATTGGGTATGTGGAGAACCTGCAGAGACTGGGATTTCCACTGAGCCAAGAGTTGGCTACTGACGTGATACTGCAATCGTTGCCAGAATCCTACAGTCAGTTTGTGATGAACTACAACATGAACAAATTTGATAGGCCACTGTCAAAGTTGTTGGGCATGTTGAGGACAGCCGAGATACAGATGAAGAAGGACAAGCCTAAGTCTGTGATGGTGATCACGGGCAAGAAAGGCAAGTCCAAGTGCAAGGGCAAGGGCAAAGCTAAGAAAGGTTCTGATGCTAGCCAGGAGCCCAAGACGTCTTCAACTCTCAAGGCCAAGGGAGGCATGACCAAGAAAGGAAATTGCCACCATTGTCAAAAGCTAGGACATTGGAAAAGGAATTGTCCTCTCTATCTGGAAGAACAAAAGAAGAAGGAGGCGACTGACGTCTCTACTTAAAGGTGTCATGAAAGTAAACTTGTAATACTTTTTGAGGTATATGATACCAAGATGTAAAGTGTAAAGCACTCATAATTGGGGCAAGTGTTGCCTCCATAGATAGGAGTACTTTAGTTTATTTTCAGCCTATAAGGCATGTAATACAGTTATGAACTGCTATTTCATATTTTCCAATAGATAGAAACACTTTATTTTTTGCATATTGTGCAACAATGATGGCAATTAATAAAGTTGCATTTTCAATCTTAAAGATATGATCTTTGTGGAAATGCCTTATTTATCTTGTGGTATTTGATATGGATAAGATAAAATGATACCTAAAAGTTATAGATAACTCAAACAATAAAATTAGCATCAATCATGAGAAATTCATTTCTAGTTTCCATGTGATGGATAAATCTAGACTCTTTTGGTTAGAGAACCAGTAAGAGACCTGAATATCTTGGACATGATTAATCAATCTTCACTAAAAGTAGTGGGAGAATGATTATCCTATTAGGTATAATACATGTGATGTATTTACATACCTATTGGAACAAATGCTAATACTTCAAATGGTGTTTAGAGAAATACCAATATGAATATCTTGAAGTGTTCAAGATTGTCATAGATGAAGTGCAAATTTGGTAAAGTGCTAATTCTTGATGAGATCAATGAATGAAATACTTGGACCAAGTGTTTGAGATCCTTATGAGTGATTATGATAGTGTATCATAGTGAACTCATGATTAAGGCATGGTGATGTCTAAATCAAGAAGGAATCATACTCTAAGGAGTTAGAGAATGTTTATCAAATAACTGAATTCTTCTTAAATAAAGAATACGCTTCACTAATAAAGGACATTAAGAATCACAAGGAGTTGTGAGTTCTTATATCCTTGATAGATACACCTCAATTATCTATGTGATGAGTTGTTCATGTGATGAGTCAACTATCTAGATGAATATGAGGAACCGAATTTTGAGTTATGGTTTATGACCATTACATCCTAAATGACATCCATGTGAACTATAAGGTATGACCTTGATGGTAGCACTCATTGGATCAAATCCATAAGTGCAAATGAGTCTTAAGTGTTAAGACACATGGATAAAATTTTGAGAAGGATGATGCTTGTTGATTGCAACTTAATGACTAAGACATTTAGCATATGGATACTAAAACCACATTCCTATGAGGAATAAAACAAGGATGTGTATGTGACACAACCTATAAGGTTTATGAATCCACTAATGCAAATGAAGTCTATAAGTTACAATGGACTAATCAATGTGATTGATTGAGTACAAGCAACCCAGAATTGGATCCTTACTTTGATAATATGGTCAAAGGGTTTGACTGATATGTCAAAGATAAAGAAGGGATCTATGATTTAGTGGGAGCGTGTTCACATTCCACATGTTGATGTGAAATGGAAATGTTCTAGAATGGAAATCCAACATTGGAAATTATCTTTAAGGAAGATAGAGATGTTTCCTATGTGATAGGAATAGAGATCTATAGAGATAGTTCTCAAAAACCTCTTGACCTATAAGGAGAAAGCATACATTGGCAATCTGTACTGAAGGGTTCAATATGCACAGATTCAGTGGGAGAAAACTTGTCCATGTTACATGGAGTTAGTATCCCAAGGCCAAGTGTTCAATTCTTATGAAGAATGGAAACACTAAGAATAGATATGGATCTATCATGTATGTAATCATCCCATTATCTTGCATGTATCGACATGGCAAGAACAAAATGCATTCATCATCTTGTATGTAGGACATGGCAATATGATGTGCTCATCCTAAAAGCTCGTATGTGAGACATGACGAGTGGACGTCTTTCTACTTCCAGTATGGGTTACTGGAATACCATGAGAACTTGATAAGTACTTGAGAAGTGCTGGTTCTATGGAGATAAGGAAGAGTTCAATGTGAAGAGTTACATTGATGCAAACTTCTGAAAAGACAGAAAATTAATTGCAAAATATATATAGGATATATAAAAGTGAAAGTTTGTTGATAATTGGAAGTGTTCCAATAAAACCATATAAAAGGAAATGTCGAGTATCTATGTGTTGGAGAACATCAGTGGATACTATATGGATCTGGAAGTTCATGAGATGAACTTATAGATATTCTGGTCATTGATGACAAGTATGGAATCCTTGATCATGCAATGTGGCTAAAGGTTAGCAAAGGAATACTAGATCACATATTATGGCAACTCCATCTCATACGTGTGACGTACAGCGAAGAGATGTGAGACATGCAATTTTATACTGACTTTGGCAAGGTGTTGCCATTACTCACTATATTCGCACAAGAGCACAGTGACATGTGGGACATGTTTGAAGATCACTATCAATATGATTCAAGGGTGATTGGATGGCAGTGCAAGTGGGAGTCTATTGGTATGTATGCCCTAAGAGCCAATCATGGGATGATTTGTGGGATACATCAAGATTGATTTGATAAACATCAAAGGCAAGCTTCCAATTCTTTCTGTTTCAGTCATATGAGATAGTGATAGAACAGATTGAATGTCTAGAGAATGACAGTACTCAATGACGTATGCTTTCAGGTTGAGGATCTGAACGATGAGATCATATGGATGCTAAGAGTTTGTACATTCTTGTTATGTCCCTAGTCGGATGTCATTGTGGAAGTTAGATAGACAGCAATGACACACAAGACTAGATTGTGGTGTTGGTTGATGATAGAATCTCATTAGTCATGATATAGAGATATCAAACCAAACACGTAGGTACTTGTTAGAGAACAAGTGTACCAGACAGACCCCCCGTGAGTTTGACACATGGAACCATGACATGGTAGTCACAGTCAGTACTCACAGTGATGGTGGTGAGTGTGATTCTTTAACCTAAAATCACTACACTCAACACATGTCATTGGACACACTTTGACATCATCAAACGCAGTCCTAAAACATGGGTTGTTATAAAGGTAATGATTGGGTGGCTTTGACACATGGGAATTTTGAGGGGTGAGTGATAGATATGGGATTTGTCCCTCCTGAGGGAGTTTGATATCCAAGGCCACTTGATGAGTAGGATTGAAATAGGCGTGTGCACGCATGTGTGAATCAGTATGTGATATTGATGTCATACATATCTCTTCCAATCTACTCTGAGATCAAGAAAGTGAAAGAACGTTGACAGGATGACTGTTCCATGCCTCGAGTTCATTCAGGATATCAGCGACAAAGGAATTATACATTCACTGTAACACCATTCACAAATTGTAGGATTGAAAGTTGTTCTCCAACTTTCTATTTTCACTTGGGTAGAACTGATGTGTGACTAGGCACCGCTCCTTGCTTGTGAAGTCATAAGTGTTATGGACTTTCACTGCCAACGTGAAATGGACATGTAGGGTCACACACATAGGATTTAACCTGGAAGAGGAGTTTTGTCCACAAGCAATGTTTAGATTGATTACTAAAGGAGTTTAGTAGTTCAATTAAACACTCAGTCAATTGATAGCTCAATATCATAATGTTCAAGGTGTTGGACACATTGATTGGAGTATCGGATTGATTGAAATCGCAATTGACTGATTCTGCACAACATGTACTCCCAACTGATCGGTTCATGTGATGAACCGGTCCGCTGAGCTTGGTGAATCGGTCGGCTCAAGTGTTGAGCCGATCGACTCAAGATCAGGGTGAACCGATTGCTTTAAATGTTGAAATGATCGATTCAACTAGTACAACCGAGCAACTCGGAAAAATAGGATTGGTGAGAATTTTCCTTTCGTTTCAATTGCCCAATTTGATTGGGAAATAGGATTGGTATTCGATACCAAATAGAAACAAAAAGAAGGAAAGTCAATCGGGAACCGACCAGGACCACCAACCGACCGGTTCACTTGTGAACCGACCGGTTGAGGTGTCCCAACCGATCGGTTCACTTGTGAACCGACCGGTTGAGGTTTCCCAACCGACCGGTTCACTTGCAAACCGATCGGTTCAGGTCCCCAACCGACCGTTTCACTTGTGAAATGATCGGTTTAGGTTGCGAGTTGGTTTCTTTTGTGGAAAATCTCGAACCCTTCTACTCCTGCTTTTAGTCCTGCATTGCCCGGGATAGAGAACCCTGTACCATGACCCTCCTATATATAGGGGTATTGGGGGCTTCTCAAAGTACAACTCAGTGCAACCAGTTGCTCTGCAAAGTTGTCATTCTCTCTGGTTTTGGTAACCGAGAGAGAGCCTGAGCAAGTGCTACCCGCAAAGGGAGGCGCAGCAAGGGAAAGACAACTGCAGTTGCAACTGGAGGCAGGAGAGTGTGTTGGTGACTAGTACGTCAGCAGGAGGGTGTGACTCCTTCCAAGTCCTTGTGGGACAAGGAGTGTGGAGTTCCAGGTGGTCTGTGTGGACTACTTCAGAGGTGGGAGATTTCTGCCGCTAGGAGGACAACCTTCAATCCTTTCAGTCCCGGTGCGACCAGGAGCTGCACAGACATCGTCCAAGACAGGTGGTGAAGACCGTGCAAGCCGTGAGGTATTGTCGCCGAGCAAGCCTCAGGACAAGGTATGATTCCACAAACCTTCCTTTCCTATTATATAGACGTTGACACATTTCCTTGTTCTGGGTTTGGGGGAGAAAATTTTTTGTTTCCGATGCCTTCTCTGCCTCTCCTAAAACCCAACAACCTCCTACAACACAGCAGATCCCATCAACAGAGTTTCTAGCAACAAACTATCCACTCTATGACTTATAGTCAGATTGCAGTCAAGAATCACTCTTCGAGTGATAAAGGAATGCGTAGCACCCGAATCAATTAAAACAGATACAACGCAAGACATAGACATATCAGAATATAACAATTCCATCTGACCTGCCACAACCCGAGGGTTGATCACTGCATCAGGTGGATTCATCGCGTAGAATCTTGTCGTTGCCTGTGGTTGATTCGTTGCTTGATGACTTGGTGCCGATGATCCATCTTGGGATGCTTGTCCACATCCTCTAGCGTTACCTGGAAACTGTCATCTTTGAGATCCTTGCTGACTCTGCCTTTGAGGTTGAGTTACACTCACTTCTCTGGCTCTACAATCTTTCATCATATGTCCCATCTTTCCACATATGTAACAACTTCTATTCAGTTGTTGTGGTCTGGGTGGTCCTGTAACTGACATAGATGTTGAGCTACGAGCTCCTTCTAAAGGTAAGCTTCATCCTCTACCCCTATTTGACGTCTACTACGTCTGCGTACTGAATCTAGGTGGTGGTGTAGGTACAAAAAATCTAGGTTTCTTGAAATCTTTAGATGAAGATCCTTGGAACTGGGGATACATCCTCTTATTCTTGGTCTGTATCTTCTCTACCACATACCTTTCTACCCTTCTGACAGACTCCAAAAAGGTAGCAAACCTTTCCCTGTTCTCCATAGCAGACACAGGAGTAGTCAACTCAGCGTTTAATCCTTTCTCAAAACGCCTAATCCTTTCTTCATCTGTAGCTGCCATATGCGGACAAAACCACAACAGCTCCATGAACTTAGCCTTATACTCGCTAATGTTCATCGGTCCTTGTCTTAACCTCTCAAACTGAGAGATTTTCTCGTCCAGAAACGTCTTAGGGAAGTATCTATTGATAAATTCCCATCGGAAAACTTCCCATGCAATCTCCACACCTGGCCTTTTCTGTTCTTCCATGGTCCACCAATGACCAGCACTCCCCTTGAGAAGATATACAGCATGCCTAACCTTCTCAGCTTCTGTGATGTTCAGGATTCTAAAGGCCTTCTCTAGTTCAGTTAACCACAAGTCAGCATCTGCTGGGTCAGCTGTTCCAACATACTCGGTGGCTCCAACTCGGTGAAGTCGTTCAAACGTCTTGCCGGATCCTTTTCCTACAGGATGGGTAGGTGCCCTAGGTGTAGGTATAGGCATCCTATCAGTCATATGTGTCATGGCAGTCATAAACTGCCCAAACATGGCTTGGACGGCTAAGTTCCCCATATCAGTTGGATTGAACTCGGGTGGTTTAGACATAGGTTCTTATCTTTCTGGGTTTCTTGCACCTCTTCTGGATGCAGTAGCACTACTCTCTGCAACGTGTTCTTCGTGTGGTCCAGACAACCTTAGTTTTATCTTCTCCTCCTAAATGAGTAGAATACACTATTAGATATATTGGAAGGCACTAGAACAGACTCAACAACCTAAGTCCTATGTCTCTGTAGACTCAGCGAACCTAGAGCTCTGATACCACTAAAGTGTGGGACACGTCTCGGGGAAAACAAGATCAACGAATTTAAACTAATGCGGAAGCATTTTGTTAGCAGTGGAAATATTGAAAATCACTAAAAATTAAAACTTTTTGTAAAGAGATCCTCGAACGGTAAAACTCTTTTTATAAATAAACAAGTTAAGTTATTTACAAACTGATCCATCATTACATCTCTGGATTACTCATCTCGAGATTCATGACACTGACTTCCCTATAAAACTATTCATGAGCAGTATATAAGATTTCTCGAGGCATTAAGCCAAAAATCTCAGATCTACATTAAACATCTACTGACTCCTAGGAACTAAGAGTACAAAGACGAAACATAGGACATTCTATCTACAATACTTGATAGACAGTGTCTCCACCTGAGGATCACTGTTGTCCCTGATGTTGTTGTTGTTGCTGTTGTTGTTGCTCACCCACTGATGGGTTCCTTCGTCCTCGGTGTCTACCTAAAAAGTTGAATCCCACGGGGGTGAGACAATTGAATAATTGTCCCAGCGAGAGTTATAACTCTCCGCCAGAAGCTTTGTTATTGCAATAATGGAATAACATTGATTAATAGAGTTGTAATTATTCAACAGCAGGTAAAACATTGAATAAGCCAAGTAGAATAGTATTTCATAAGCAATCATTTCAATTATAACTTGATTGAATGACAAGACATATATCACTAAGGAATATGAATAACATGTATACTAGTTATTCAACTAGAGAACTATAAACAATGTATCATCAATCATTGTTTCTCGTAGTTCAACCTAAGCAATTATGCTATACGGCTGATTACATTTTTCAAACATATTTATGCCCTGAGGAGATGAGTTACACCTCTCATACTCCAACTGACCATTACTAAATCGCAATCGGTACCATACATAGGTCAACAGAAGAGCCGAATTCCTATGACCTCATCTTCCTCAGTCAGTGTGAGTATCAACATGCAGAACATCTTGTGTCTCTGCCATAATAGCTTTCCAGGGTATTCTGGAAACTTCACTATTAGAGTTACAGTGGCGTGTTGTACTCTCTTCACCATCGAGGGATTTCTTGTTTATCTCACATCGATGTGGCATTAATCAACAACATCGGGAGATTAGTGATACATCATCCCGGCATATACATATAATGAAGGATTGAGAGATTAAATATACATCTCACATCAATTCCTACATTACGACGTAAGGATATTCGCATCCATAACCCCCACATACTCAAAAGTATGCTCTCCAGGAGTTCCCTTTAGGAAAACCGGTTTCACCATCATTTAACTTCTGACAATGATGGATCTATGGTTAGGGTTATACATGATATCATTATACTTGATTATTTAAGTACATTATGGCATTCTTTTAGCATCAGGCATGTTTTCAAATATAAATCAATAAGACAATTGCTATAAAGAAAGAGTACTAATTATATCAAGTTCATATCACATATTGTTAACATTGGGATATCAATCCCTAACCATCTCATCATTATGATTCAAGAACATGGGTGTTCAAACCCTTAGATCATCACAACACTTGTTACCAAGTAACATATAGATGACTTGATGGCAATATAGATATTTCTCATGGCTCATACAGCCTATCAATCTCATATCTTACCTCTTACTAGGCAACATAGCATGTCATTACTTTCAAAACTTAAAAAGTGCTTTCAATGAATATGACATCATAACCCTTACCTGGCTATGATCACTTCTTTATAAAGACCTGCATGACTAACACAATTGGTAACATGCATATTATATCTATATTAGCACAATGCACATTATTTTCAAGTCAAGTATAGAACACCACGACCATGTTACCTTGCACAGTCATGCTACAGAAGATATACCACGACCGTGTTACATCACCACGGTTGGTTTCTAGGGTTAGGATTTCTTATGCAATTCAATTAGGTTATTTAATCCCTTTTTGTTTACAAAGGCATAATGATTCCTCATTTCATATTTCAAGTATAGAATTTCATGCTTAAAAGCATAACCCAAATTAGGGTTTAATGTTCATATCATGACATTTCGATAGATTAGGGTTTACTATTCATATTTCATCACATTACCCTATATTAGGGTTCACTATTCAATTTGCAATGAATTAAGACCATACCATCATTATGTATGAGGATTACTTCCATTAATGCCCTCAAATTAGGGTTAAGATTCATTAACCATCATAATTAGGGTTTTCATGATCTCACTATGAAGGATCATACCTTAATTAGACACATTCAAACATATTGGAGATTTATTACTTGATTCTCATTCATATAGGGAGTCTTCTCTCTCCCCTTTCTATCAGATGGTGTTTACATCACCCTTGATTAGGCTAAGTCAACTCAACTTTGACATCATGGATTGTGTCATTACTATTGTGGTCATTAAGGCTCACTTGATCAAAGGGTATTGGTCACTTCTATCCCATCAAGGTACCTTTATAATGATCACCACTGATCAAGATATACATTAATCAACTAATTACTTGATCCCTTAATCACTTTAGGTATCTATGAGGTTTATCTTAATCAACTACTAAACCATCTTGACCACTAAGGCATCAAACGATCTTGACCTTTTTAGATCTCAAACGGTCTTGCATACTAAACCCCCAAACGGTCTTGGACAGACCTTGAAACCATTTGGTGTTGTTGATCATTTGGTCTTGTTGACTTTTGCAACTGTTTGGTAAAGTACACACTCAAGACCGTTTGCCCAAGATGGGGTGAAGACTGTTTGGTCATGAAGACCGTTTGGTCAAGTTTGACTTTGAAACCACATGGACATAACCGATCTTGAAACCGCATGAGATCAAATGGTTTGGGATCGTTTGGTCCCAAACGGTCTTGAGACCATTTGGACCCAAACGGTCTTGAGACCGTTTGGTCCAAACCACCTCAAAACTGCATGGACCAAAAAGTGTCTCAACCACTTCAATTGAGTTAGGGTTTCCAATGTTGAACCCCTCAATCGATCATGCTATTGCTAGCCACTCATCAATTGAGACAATTAGGTCAACCCTCAACTGATTTGACACTCAATTGACCCTCAATTGATCATCAATTAGGGCTTGGATCAATTGGATTAGGGTTTGGAATCAATTACCCTTCAACATGATTCAACATGAGTCTAATTGATTTAAAACCATTGAACCATCATTCAATTTGGTCATGACCTGACCCCAAATGGTCTTGGGATAATTTGCTCAAGTCCATACCAAAAACTAACTCAACCAATTAAGGTTTGGCTCATAAGATTGATCACTAGGTCAACAATTAATTGTTCTTCAACTTATTGCCTTTCAATCTTCAACCACTTAACCATAGTCAACCCTAGACCTCCAAACAGTATTGAGCGACCCCCAAACAGTCTTGGGATCGTTTGGATATCCTCCAAACGGTCTTGAGACCGTTTGCCCATTATTTCATCAAAAACCAAGTCATTCACTTAAGGTTTGAACCCTAGGTTTGGTCACCAAATCAGCACTTAATTGCTCATCAACTTGATATCATTGGACCTTCCATTGGTCAACCCTACTTAACCCTAGACCTCCAAACGGTCTTGGGTGATCACCAAACGGTCTTGAGACCGTTTGGGTGATCCCCAAATGGTTTTGAAACTGTTTGGGCCACTCAACCCAAACTTCAACATAATTCTATTATTGAAATCAGCAATTAACCCGATTAGGGTTTAGATGATAGATGTGCCTTCATTTGGTGATTTACTTGGAATTACTTGATGATTTTTGGTAGAATATTAGTCCACATTATTTACAACAGACCTCCAAATGGTCAATGCCTAGTCAACGCATCCAAATGGTCTTGGACCATTTGCTTCTATGCGGTCTAGTGAAACCATTTGCATTCAAACGGTTTGAAACCATTTGCTCCCAAACGGTTTGGGAAACCGTTTGAGCAAGGTTAGAGACCGTTTGCTAAAGCAACTTTTTGGATAAACATTGGTATTAAGGTCATCATCTTCTACCACAAGAACAGGGGCTGTTCTTCATGGAAACACTTGCAAGAACACACAAAAGTGTCTAAAGAAGAAATATAAGCAACATTTCTAAGAAAGAAGGATGCAAAAGAAAAGCTTAAGGGTTAGAGTTATAAAACCCACCTTTAGATCTGATCTAGAGCTCCAAGCTTCATATCTTTAATGGTGGATGAAGCTCCAGTGGTTGTCCAAGGTCCGTTCTTCAAGTTTTGGATGTAGAAGATGGCTAGAAAGAAGAATTGTGTGAAAAACACCAACGAACCAACCTTGTTCTAGGGTTCCCTCCATGAATTTGAGGTAGGTGATGATCTATACTTACCAAACCATCTTGGTCATCTTCCTTCTGCTCCAGAGCTATCCTTCGGTCGGCCAAAGCAAAAAGATAAGAAAAGGACTAAGGGAAACGATCCCTTGCTTTGTTGATAAGGATCCTTATATATTTTTGGATATTTCAAGGCAAAGAAAAAGATTGTTATTTCTTTTATTTCTTAAACATATCCACCATGGCTTGCATCATCCTTGGCCACGTTTTCCACCTACTAGACTCATGCAACTCCTCCATTATCCAAGGTTAAAAGGAAAAGAAACCAATTACCTTACTAAGTTATATATATATATTAAAGGGCCATTTGCTTAAGTCTTGATTATTTTAATATCAAGATTATCTTTCCTTCTTGATCATTCTAATGAGGCACCCTCCTCATTTTCTTTGATCTACTTGATGCCAAGAAACATGAGAGATACTCTAGAGGATATATTTTACATGTTGGACCCTAAGTTTTGGGAAAATTGCACTTTACACCAAAACTAGGTTTTAAAGCATAAGGATTGCTCTACAAGCTATATCTTGGTGCTCAAGCTTGGATAATCCATACCACTACATCATATTCATTCTTATGATGTCTCATTATCAGAGGAACATCTTAACATGTGAAATTTGCAAGTTAACCCTTCTAATTGGGTAATTTGCACTTTAGTCCAAAATTAACAAAACACTGTTGCAACATTGTTCAAAAAGGACTGAAATAGAAATATAGGTTCCTCAAGAGCCTTAATTACATTTCAAATGATAAACACAAGCATCTAATCACTTAATTAAGAAAAACACCTAGGGTTAGTACATAACCCAGGTCAGGGATGTTACAACCAATGTGTCCCGCTTCGAGACGCTTTGCTCTATCGCAGAGCAATGCGTCCCGCTTCGGGACACATTGCCCCTCTGTGGGGCCGATCCATCCTGAAGCGGGACACATTGCTCCCCGAGAGAGCAATGTGTCTCCACAGGGGACGCATTGCCCCCAAAATGTGACATTTTGGGAATTAAGTTCAAGAACATTCTATTCTGGGAATTAAAATTCTATTTTGGTTTTTTTTCCCTGTGTATATACAACTAGTAGTAATGAATTTGCATATCACATCTGTTTTGATCTGTAGTTTCTTGAATCTTATCACTTGAATCAGAAATACCAAGTAGACCATAATAAAGAGAAACATGACGGTAGCAGCACTAGCACCATCAGTCACCATTGACATTCCCACGGTTGTGGCCGAGTCCATGAGCCGCCGCCTCCACTCGAGTTCAAAATCACTAGGTGAGCGTCAGCCCACAATCTTTCGGATTCCCGAACACGTCCAGCGGCATGAAACCGCCGAATTCGATCCCTTCGCCGTGTCCATCGGGCCTTACCACCACGGTAAGCCGCAGCTAAAGTCCATACAGGCCGTCAAGTGGGCGTTCCTCCATAGCCTCATCGGACGACACTCAAACAACCGCCTGGATGAGTATACCAAGGTGGCATTCGAGTTCGAGGCGGAGGTCCGGAGCCACTACCTCTCATAAAATCAAGACGAGCAGCCAGAGATGTTGGTTCTCGATCAGGGGCGGAACCAGCACTTGGTAACTGGGGGGGGGGGGCAATTACTCGATCTCAAAATGATTTTCTATGATAGAAGTCCAAGCTTTACGTTAATGAATTTTTAAAATAATATTTTTTCATGCGTGATATAGATAGATCAGAAAATTTTAAAAATAACACCATATGATTACTAGTACATTTTGCTGGACAGATGAGAAATCAAATAAATATTAGAGAAGTGGTAAACAGAAGATTCAAAAAAGACTTATCTTTTACTGACACAATAAAATCTTTCTGTACAATATCACGATGGGAATATAGTTTTTAAGTTGAAATTCAGAAGTAAGATGACTTGCGTGTTCTCTTTATTTGATATGTTGTCAAAAATCACATTATCCATGAGTCAGGTTAAGAACTTGTTTATGTATAATTTTGAATGACTATAAAGGTAAGGAGATACTTTTACCTTTGAGTCTTGAATTCAACAGTGTGAGCATGACTATCCTTTTGCAAATTGAAATGTTGTTGAACAAAACCAATGGTTTCTTTTCACGTGACAAACGACTACAGGAACATAAAACTATCATTACCACAAACAGTTAACATGATCGTCGCCAAATTCAACAAAAACAAAGTTAAAATTGTAGTGTCTCTAGTGTAGGAATCTAAATTGTTTGGGAGTAAGGTTTTCCTTAGAACCCTACAAGGGTTGGCTTATCTATCTTATAAGACTAGATGATCATCTATTTTTCTGTGACTGAATGCTCCCCATTCAATTTTTTTGAAATCACATTCATCATGCAATGTAAATTCACTGCCGGTTCATGTTCCCTTCCAAAATAATGCGGTACAAACATATTTAGATTAACAGACACGCAGCAAGCTGGCGTTCCTCCAGCAACAGAGATGAAAATGTGGTCGCATTCTCATTTGAGTAAATGACCGAAACACTAGCAGAAATAGAAATGAATACTCACATGACTGCTGCCAACGAGTCAACACCTACAGAATACTGCTTCTTGTGGTGCTTCCTGATGAAGCATCTCGTATGCTACCAAAGCGATGGACCGGTGGTCGCCAGGGACATGGTTCTTAATTTCAGCGAAGTAAACAACTGATTTTGTGTTCATTTTGTTCATAAGAGAAGACCGGAATAAAAGGCAACAGAATTTTGGTAAAAAGGAAAGCAGAAATATTTTGGAAGGAGTTATTAAAATGTATTTGTTTTTTATTATCGACTAGTTATGTGAGTAAATGGGATGTGAAACGTGCGATTTAGAAACCAGAAACACATCGCACACGCTTCTCTCGTATCCATAACAGAAAGTCACTTATTGTATACCCAGACAATGAGAGACTGTGGGATTGCCGGAAACAGATAGAAAAACCTAAATGATAACATACCTAGTCAAATATTTCCACAATTTCTGGGGGGGCCATGGCCCATGCTGGCCCCCCTGTTCTTCCGCCACTGTTCTCGATGGTTGCTTTCTTCTGGAGTTCTTGGTGAGGTACATGGCTTTCCAAGAGGACGACTTTCACCTACCGACGGGGGAGGAACACTTCTTCTCGCCTCACACGGCCGTTGGACACAACGATGTTGGGCCTTTGCTACGGCATGACTTGCTGTTAATGGAGAACCAGATCCCTTTCTTCATTCTCAAAGAATTTTATCAGAAGTCAACCTTCCCTCAAAACATCATCAACGTCGACATGTATCCCAACGGAGACACTCCTTTGGAAACGTTGTCCCTTCTCGATCGCCTTGCATTACGTTAGCTCCAAAAGGGTATCTATTCATAGAAGCAGCACCATACAAACCAACTGTCAGGTTGAGCTTCTTCCAACGAAAAATGGCACTGGCGGCCTGGAGATACACCATTTGCTACACCTCTCCCACGCGTATCTCGTGCATGAACTAAGAGATGAGCTCAAAAGGCACCCCAAGAGCACGACGGCCGATGAGACTAAGCCATGGGTTTATTGCTTGTCCTCCCTTCGTCCCAGGAACATCATGGGATTGTTGGGTTAAGCTGGTTATGCCAGCTGGATAAGTTGGCTCGTTCCAACTAGAATAAGTGGACACCGAAAAAAAGAAAAAGGGGTGGAAGTAGTGTAGAGACTTGAGGAGTCTTGCGGGTGAACGTGCAGTTCAACCCACACGTAGCAGCGTGTAATCAGGATCATGGAGGACGTTGTTATCAAGTCCTCGATTAGTTATAAAAGAGTCCTGTAATCGTTGTTAATAATCAAACATCAGCTCTTCCATCCAATTCGATCGCCTTTTATCTGTCGTCTGTGGTTCTGTTTTTGAGAGGTCCATGAGATTGGTTTTCCATTCAGGTAGAAAACCATGCCACTCGTGCTCTTCCTTTCATCCAAGTCTCCAGCTAGATCGCTATCTGAATAACCTGTTATCTTGGGGTCTTCATCTCCTCTCTTGTATATTAGACCGTAATTCACAGTTCCCTTCACATACCTCAATATGTGTTTAACTGCTTGCTGGTGCATAATTTTAGGATTCTCCATGTATCTGCTTACCAAACCTACAGAGTAAGACAAGTCTGGTCTGGTGTGAGTCAAATACCTCAAGCTCCCAACCAGACTCCTATATTCAGCAGCATCTACAGCTTCTCCATCTGTATCTTTCCATAGCTTTACTTTAGATTTCATTGGATATTTGCACGGGTTGCACTCACTCATCCCAGCCTGCTCCAGAATTCGTTGTGCATATGATGATTGCTTTAATGCAATACATCCATCATATCCTTCTGTTCAACCTCTATGCCGAGGTAGTGTGAGAGATGACCAAGGTCACTCATCTCAAATTCCTTTTTCATCTGTTCTTTAAACTTCTCAATCTCAGCTGTATTTGGGCCAGTGACAATCAAGTCATCTACGTATACTCCAACAATAAGCAATTTCTACTCTATTCTTTTGATGTATACGGCTTGCTCCTGTGTGCATCTGCTGAAACCAAATTCCTTCAGGATTTTATCCAATTTGATATTCCATGCTCTGGGTGCTTGGCGAAGACCATACAAAGCCTTGTAAAGTCTATAAACTTTATCTTCCTGACCCTTCACCTTGAATCCCTCCGGTTGAGCTACATACACCTCTTCTAGAAGATCCCCATTCAAAAATGCAGACTTAACATCAAGGTGATGGACCCGCCAACTCTGGTGAGCTGAGAGAGCAATTAACAGCCTGATTGTCTCCATTCTAGCTACTGGGGCAAAAACTTCCTGATAATCTATTCCGCATTGCTGCACATAACCCTTTGCGACTAGCCTGGCTTTATATTTGATGATGTTTCCATTTAGATCCTTCTTAACTTTGTAGACCCATTTCAGTCCTATAGGTTTATGTCCTGGCGGCAGTTCGGTCAGCACCCATGTGCCACTCCTCTCAATTGCCTCGATCTCTTGGTTCATTGCTTCCTGCCATTCCCTTTCGTTTTCAGCTTCAGAGTAGGTTGTAGGTTCTTCCGTCCCTATAAGCAGCAGCTCGCCTTGCTGCACCTCTCCTTCAGTTTGATTATAGATATCCTCAAGTGATCTATATCTCAAGGGTGTGTCAGTAGTCGTGGTAGAATTAGGGCTTCCTGCAGGTTCTTGGATGCTTAATGGCGTCGTTGGTGTCGCTGGTATTGCTGTTGTTGATACAGACAATGGGCTGCTTGGTGACAGTAATTGATTTTCCTGATGCAATGACACTCCAGTGTTGCTTGGCGTCCTCTCCACACCTCTTGTGTATCTAGACCCTGTGTGTTCTTCCTCGATAGAATCTTGAACAGTGAACGTGATTGAGTTTTGAGAGTCATCTGCCTTCACATTATTCCACTCCCAGCTCCTGTGTTCTTCAAACACCACATCGCGACTCACATGGATTTTTCTCTGTCGAGGGTCATACAATCTGTGTGCTTTGCTTCCTTCTTCAACACCTAGATACACCATAGTAATACTTCGATCGTCAAGCTTCTTTGTGAGTACGCATGGTACTTTGACATGTGATGTGCAACCGAACACTCTAATGTGTTCCAGTTGTGGTTTCCTATTTGTCCATGCTTCATATGGAGTGACGCCATCCAGTGCCTTTGTTGGCATTCGATTTAGGAGAAATATAGCATGACGCACTGCTTCCCCCCAAAATTCTGCAGGCATCTTCATGCTCTTGAGCAAGCTCCTGGCTGTAGCTAGGACAGTCTGATTCCTTCGTTCCACGACGCCGACGCCGTTTTGTTGCGGCGTGTAGGGAGCTGTAAGATGTCTCTGAATTCCCTCCTTCTCGCACATAGCAGCAAATTTCTGTGACAAACTCTCCTCCTCGGTCTGTCCTCAAGGTTTTGATTGTGTGCTCAGTTACCTTATCAATCTTTGCCTTGAATTTCTAGAACTCTTCAAATGCATCACTCTTTGCCTTGATCATGTGAACCCACATCATCCTGCTATAATCATCGACTAATAGGAGGAAGTATTTGTTACCTGCAGGTGTTGGATGAGTTATAGGGCCACAGAGATCAGCATGAACAAGCTCAAGATGCCTTGTTGCTCGATACTTGGCTGTTCCAGGAAAAGGAAATCTGGCCTGCTTTGAAATGAGACAACCCTCACATATTTGAGTGGGATGACTTATTCTTGGTAATCCCCGCACCATCCCTTTATCATACATCATCTTCAAAGACTGAAAGTTGACATGTCCCAGTCGTGCATGCCACAGCCATGCGGAATCTTCCAAACTTACTGCTAAGCATGCACACGGGCTCACTTGTATCCAAAGACACTTTGTAGAGTATGTTGTTTGTCCGCTTCACCTTCATTAACAGGTTACCAGATCTGTCATATAGCCACAAAAATCCTCCGAACAACACAATCTTGTTTCCTTCTTCTATCATCTGACCCAGGCTAATGATATTGCTGTTTAGATCTGGTATATAATATACCTGATTTAGTAGACGCTGCTCTCCATTCTTGAATTGGAATAGCACTTCTCCTTTTCCTTTTATTTGAACTATTGAACCGTCACCAAATTTTACATGCCCCTCAATAATCTCGTCAAGGACCTTGAACTTGTTTCGTTGGCCCATCATATGGTTGCTTGCCCCGTTATCAAGGTACCATGTATCTAAATTGAGTTGATCGCGTTCGTCGGTGCAATTTCTTGGAGTGAAATTTTCCTCGTTCACTAGTACCATACTAGCTGACTTCTCTGTGCTTATGGCTACAAGAAGGGCTGGTTCATCATCCTGAACTCGAACGAGATTTGTTTCCTGATCCCGTTGCCTGCCCCGACATTCAGAGGCGTAGTGACCAAAATTATCACAGTGGAAACATTTGATCTTACTCTTGTCGCGGCTTCCGTCACGGCCTCCATCAGCTCCTTGGCGAGTGTTGGCGGTGTCGTTGCGTCCTCCTCTTCCGCGGCCTCTGCCACGTCCGCGACCATGCCAGCTGCTTTGTCCACGACCACGGCTACTGTGAGAGAATGAATCCTCCCCTCGTGCTGATCTCTGATCAGATTTTGTATCCCTTTTCATTAGCAGCACCTGTTCATGTGGAACCTCACAGTCTCGGTAGCGCTCCTCATGCGCCTTGAGGGCTCCGATTACTTCATCAACCTGCATTGTCTTCAGGTCCCCGAACTGCTCCATTGTTGCAGCGATCTGAAGATATTTGGGCGGCACACTGCGGAGTAGCTTCTTTACTACATAGCTCTCCTCCATCGTCTCCCCAAGGGAGCGAATTTGATTCACCGGGGCAGATAACTTCCCGGCAAATTCGTCTACCTGCTGTGTCTCAGCCATGCGTAGATTTTCAGATTCCCATCGAAGGGTCTGGAGTTTAACTCTTTTACACGTTCAACGCCAACGTGCAGGACTCGCAAGGTCTCCCATGCCTCACGAGCTGACTCCTTCCCAGCCAGCTGAAGCATCGTCTCCTCCGGGATTGCTTGATAAATGACGGCCAGCGCCATTTGATCTTTTCTTTCGTCCACCAATTTGTTGTCGTCTGCTGCTTCGATTGCTGCCAATACTCCTTGGGCACGCATGTTGGCTTTCATCTTCATTACCCACACCGGGTAATTGGATTTTGACAGCATGGGGTACTTGAGGGTCACCGATCCCTCTCTGGATGCTGCTATGTCATTGAGCTCCTCGCTCCCTGACTTGCTGGGTGATGGCATATGCTTCGGCATGGATAAAAGGCTCTGATACCACCTGTGAATTTCAGGCCCTCGTAGTAGCAAATACCAACACACACAAAGATGAAACAATATGCAGACACGCTTATCAGTAGAACCGAAAAGAAAAGGAAGCGAAGAGAAACTGAATGCTTGATTTTATTAATCTTCGGAACATGCTTAAATAGAGCTGGACATGACTCTTAGATCCTACCTACACGGCTATAACAATGCCACTAACTACTTAGATCCATTAAACTAGGATCAGACCATAAGACTCGGTCTCATTGTGTAACAGAACACATACCCCTTCCAGGTGTACAATCCACGCTAATGTTCATGCTGAGCTGTCTCAGTGACTAAGTCTGAATTATTCCAACAGGGATTTCTTAAGCTTCCGTTAACCCTGACGTCCTTTATGTCATCATGCTCCCCATCCAGCTCTTCTCTGAGAAATACCCTTACTATCTTTCTCCGTTAACCCTAGTGCGTCGATCCCGAGGGCAACGCAACTCCATGAGGTGGGGGTTCATTTCGTCAAGAAGCAGAAAACATCGATAGATGAAAACGATGACGACGATGCTAGACAGCAATGCTTCCTTGACATATCATTCCATAATGGTGTGATGGAGATCCCTGCCCTTTCCATTGACATCAACTTCAAGTCTCTACTACGCAATCTGCTAGCTCTAGAGCAGTATTGCCCTGGTGTTTGACGCTGAAGCCAGCGGCGACGATGTTGCAATCGCGCGCCAGATTTCAACTGCCGCGCGTCACCACCTATGTCAAGCTCATGGACAACCTTGTGGACGACCCAGCGGACGTGCGGATGCTCCAGAGTTGCGGGATCATCTATAGCAAGGTCAGCGCCAACGAAGACGCCGCTGCCTTCTTTAACCGAGTGGGCAACGATACCTACGTCAATCACAAGGCGCACTACCTCTTGCGCGTCTTCAAGGAGGTGAATCGCTATTGTAACGTCGATCATTACAAGTGGCGTGCAAAACTCTACCGCGACATCTTCCGTAACCCCTGGGCAGTAATCTCCTTCGCTGCAGCGCTAATCCTGCTCGGCCTCACTTTTCTGCAGACGATCTACGCCGTCATAGATCACTATCAATCGTAAGAAACTAGTTATAGATATATATAAGGCGGAGGCACAGAGTCAATTAGAGTTGGTTTGGCTGGGTGTAATGGGGACTGCCAAACTGTGTGTTCAATGTATTGCAAATTTAAACTTTGATAAAGCTTCATGCAATTTTAATTCTGTATTCCAGCCAAGTCGGTCTCAAACATGAGCAATAGAGTACGTAAGATGCTTCGTGCTGATTGCATTTTGTGTATCTGTAAAGCGAAAGAGGAAAAGGAAGAAGAGATACTTGGACGAGCGCATGACTAGCCTCAGCTTCTCTCACTAGATAGCTCTGGCTTCTCTTATACACTGAGTTACGGGGATCACTGGTAAGCCTCAGGCAAGATATCTCTGATCATCTCCTACCTTCTCCCCCGGCCCCCAGCTGCGTGCACATTCGCCTCTAGGTGTGTTCTGGCTGGGACATCATAGCCACACATTTCTAATTTCTAATGGTATGAGGCGATGATAGCTCTAGATCTCTGCCAAAGATGGAACATTTCTCTTCAGCCTAGATCACACCAAGCTATCACCATGTGGTTCAAATATTTGAACAACATTGCTCCAATTCACATCCTCCAGCACTTTCGTGACCTAGAAGCCGACATGGCGAGCTCAATGGAAGTATCTACGAGATAACAACAGAGTAGCACACTGCAATATGATAATTCAACACATTGCATCCACATCTAAAGAAGTCGATACACATACCACTTCGGAGGAGGAGACATCTCTGGATGACACAACACAACATCTTCAGCTCCTACACATCCTCCGGGATTCACAAAGATACCTAGGCACTTCTAGTATCGTACTAAGCTCACTTATCCACAGTCTAATGATCTCCCACATAAGGCATACATAGCTGATGAGATTCATTTCAATCATTTCAACTTCCCACCACTTAATCCTAACCTAAATTTGAACCACAATTTTAATAAACTTAAAAATGATGATACAAGCTAGTGTATGTCTCTCTCTAGGATCTCCACCCACTAAGAAAAAACATTTCAAATCCACCTATCCCCAACCTTCGAACCCTGCTCCTCTAGATATCACAGGAGACAACATATCCTTATAGGTCTCATCTAGGATTCCTTCTACCAAGCCTATCAAGAACACTCAGCAATACCATATGTTAATATCTCCCTTGACAAGGATAAATATGGTAAGCTCATCCGCTCCCACCACCTCACCATCAACCAACACAATGCAATCGACTCTATCACACACTGAGGCCATGGCTAAACAATCGAAATACCCATCCACCATTTAATTCCCCCTTGACATTCATGCATTTTGTATGAGGATATTGGAGGCCCTTACCTTCTCGAAGCATCATTCTCAATATCTTCAACCAGCAAACTAACCAGGACATTGAACAAATTTATGTCACTCGAGTCTTAGATACCATTCTTCCTGGTTGCACCATTATGAAGCCCAAAATCCTTTCACCTTATCAACTGCTCTACTCCCTTCCTGCTAGAACTAGATATGAGCAGCTCATTGGTCAGATCATCACATTCCCATAAGGGGAAGGTTACGCTCAAGTACAAGTTAGCCTTTGGATGATTGGAACAAGATCTTCCCTAGATGGATCTAGATGCACTAGTACAGAAATGGCTTATAACGTCACATTTACAGGCGTCGGCTGTATACAGGAAACCGACGCCTAAATTCTACAGCGTCGGTTGAATACACAAATCGACATCTATTTTTAAAGAAAGGCTAGACATGGGTATCACTTTTTATTTAGCGTCGGTTCCTCAATAAGCAACCGACACCTAAAATCGACCGTCAAATCCGAATTTTCCAGTGGAAAAAAATTACCTCCAAAATTTAACATACGACATCGATTGTTAACAAATCAACCGACGACTAAAGGTTTTTCGCAAGACAGAAATTGGACCCATTTTCATCGTCGGTGTTCTTGCAATAATCGACGTTGATGTGTTTTCGCGCGCTATCCCCGCAAAAAATTTCACCCCCCTTTGGCGTCGGTTTTCTAGGACAACCGACAACTATGGTCATAATTCGAGAACATTTTTTTTTGTCGGTATATGTAGATAGACGTCGGTTTTTCTAGTTGAAACCGACGACTATCATTGAACATAGGTATCAGTTTGTTTGTTGTGATCGACGCCTATTGTTATAAGTGTCGGTTGTTTTTAATAACCGACGTCTATTGTTAACTTAATAGCACCCGCACGAAGTAGACTCTTCCCCTTCTCTCTGTTTCATTGCCGACTCCGCTTAGGTCTGGCGATCAGTGTGATTCCTTCTGCCGCTCGTCGTCGCTGTTGTTGTGCTCGCTGCTCCCTTCTCCTGCTCACCTGCTCGTCGTCACCATCCCTCCTCTGCTGCTGCTCGCAGCCACCTACCGTCGGACTGCTTCCCACCGCTGCTGCTGCTCGCCACCACCTATCGCTCAAAACCTGAGCTCACCGCTGCCAGACAGGTACCTTTCTCCACCGGCTGAGCTCGCCGCCGCTGCTGACTTCCAACCCCCTTTTTAGTTGTGCCCGCTCTATCTCCACCTGGAATAGCTATGTAGCCCTATGGGTTAACGCAAACACTAACAATAGCCAAACATGGTTGTTGTATATGAACCAGATGATTACTATTACAAAAAAAAATTGTAGTTTAAATCCTAATATGAGAAAAATGAGGGATTTCACAATTGAGTTCACAATTACATAGATGCATAGTGTGTTAGTCTTTGATACCATTTGTCATAGAAGTGTTAATACATCGATCCAATCTCTTTGCTTGGGTAGACAATGATAAAGTAATTTAGTGTGACTGCCCCTAAATAGCTCAAAGTTCACACACAACTTATGTAATAATTAAATATAGAGAAGAAGAAAGAAAGACAGATTAGATTTAATATAGAGAAGCCACATTATCATTCCCAAATATTAGTTTATCCTCATGGACTTTATATTTGGTGATTCTTGTACAACAACCAAACATTATAATCATTAAGTAGCAAGTAGTAAATGGCAATCTCAAATGTTAGTCACTAGATGAATAATGGCCATAAATGTGTAATGAAAGATGCATAAAAAAATATTTGGTTGTAAAATAATGAGTTGATCTTTTGTTTATCTTGCAATACATATTATTACTAAGCAATTATTTCATTATGCAGTCCATTTTTTATGATTTGTGTTTTTATTGATCTCATCTTGATTTTTCCCTATTATGAGGCATGTCAACATTATTTAAGATTGATGAGTGCTTTAAACCTAGGCATGTCAACATTCTAGGGTCATATGGGGCATGTAAAATTTTTCTTCTATTTAGGATCAACAAAATATTATGCAAGTCATGAATGAGAACCAACAAGCTATAGTTGAGTTGACTATTCATAAGATTCATTGAGTCATCTTCAAGTGTTTATCTATTTGAAGACTCACTAATACACCAATTTGGTTTTAGTAAAAGGGAAATACTAATGCACTCACGTGACATGCTTGGAATGTAAATGATGAACTTTGCCCTAGATTGCCAATCATGCTTCTAAAGACATCAATAATCACCCTAACTTGAAGAACTAAGATATGAATGATGAAACTAGGATTGTAGGTATAAGAATGACAACACATGTATTTGTTGGTCAAGAAACCGCCCCAAGATTTACTCATTAGGAGTAAATCTTGGATAGTCCCCGGTTTGGGACTGTTCTTGAACAACTAATCTCACTTAGGATGAAGTGTATAATGTGTATTGGGTTTTCAAGAAAATTGCGGTAGCATTTCTCCATTTGTTCTCTTAGTATATATGTACTTGGAGAACAGCGGGAAAATGCTGCCGAAATTTTCTTGAAAACCCAATACACATTATACACTTACTAGTGAGATTAGGTGTTCAAGAATGGGATAGGTGGTACACATTTATTATATATAAGACCTTAAACCCTAAAGTTTTAACCATAAACTCTAATCTTTTAACCCTAGACCCTAATCTTGTTCTAATATGTACTTATTTTCTCTTTGATCATAGAATGGACAGATCATGGATGTCCATTCCAAATTGCTGCACCCCAGAGTTTATTTTTGGTCTTGATCAGTTTATTAGATTTGCCGAGGAACATACGAAACAACCTGAAGATAGGTTCTACTGTCCATGTAGGCATTGCGGTAATAACTTGAAAGTCAGCACTGGTGACAAAATCAAAAGTCATGTCATGTGCAACGGGATTGTATAAGGCTATACAGAATGGCACTGGCATGGAGAGATTTCAAACCTGAAATCAGTGGATGTCGATAGCAGTGCTTTTGTGGAAGAAGAAATTGCCTCTGATGACGTAGATATGAACGAACCAGTTCCAGTAGACACCGTTGATGCGATGTTGGATAGTTGTGGGGTAGAGCACATTGATCCACCTCCCATGTTTAGAAACATTGTGCATGATGCTGAGATACAGTTATATACATGTTGTAAGTTTACAAAGCTTAGCATTGTGTTGAGATTGTATAAGCCAAAAGCTAACAATAGATGGAGCAAAAAAAGCTTCACGTCATTGTTGTCTTTGTTGAAAGAAATTCTTCTTGAAGGAAACGAGCTGCCAATCTCAATATACCGATTAAAAAAATTGTTGTGCCCAATGGGAATGGAGGACAAGAAGATACACACATGCCCGAATGATTGTGTATTATTCCAAAAGGAATATGTGGATTTGAAATATTATCCCAAATGTGATGCGTAAAGGTATAAATTGATGACTTTAGGGGATTCCAAAATTGGTTCTCCTGCCAAGATGATGTGGTATCTACCTATAATACCATGGTTTCAATGCTTGTTTGCCAATCCGATAGATGCGAAGAATTTGAGGTGGCATGCAGATGTTAAGAAAAATAATGATGGGATCCTACGATATGTGTCTAATTCCCCACAGTGGAAGAAGATTGATTTATTGTACCCTAAATTCGGTGAAGAAGTCAGGAATCTAAGACTTGGGCTTTGTACAGATGGGATGAATCCATATGGGGTATTGAGCAGCCAACATAGCACTTGGCTAGTTATGCTTGTTATATACAATCTTCCTCCCTGGTTGTGTATGAAAAATAAGTACGTTATGTTGTTGTTGTTGATATCGGGCCCTAAATAACCTGGAAATGATATTGACGTTTATCTTGAACCTCTGATTGATGACTTGAAGAAACTCTGGGGTGAAGGTGTGCTGACCTAAGATGCTTCATGAAGAGAGACATTTTGTTTGCACACTATGTTGTTTTGCACTGCGAATGACTTTCTAGAATATGGGAATTTGTCTAGATATAGTGTCAAAGGATCTAAAGTGTGTCCTATATGTGAATAGGACACTAATTCAATACAACTAAAACACGGCGGTAAGATTGTATATCTTAGTCATTGAAGGTTTCTTCCAAAATTCCAACTGTATCGTAGGTTGCGCAAAGCATTCAATGGACGGAATGAGGAACGGAGTGCACCTAAACCTATACCAGGGTAGGATATTTATGAAAGAGTAAAAGACTTTGTCAATGAATTTGGTAAGAGATCACAATATACGATGGCCACACAAAGTGACAAATCTTTATTCAAGAAGAAGTCAATATTTTGGGATCTTCCTTATTGGAGTTCTTTGGCAGTCAGGCATTGTATCGATGTCATGCATGTTGAGAAAAATGTCTGTGATAGCATCATTAGTACTTTGTTGAATATACCAGGTAAGACTAAAGATGGGATAAAATCCAGAATGGACCGACGTGAAATGGGAATAAGGATAGAATTAACAGAATTAGTTAGTAACGATCGGAGAACATATTTACCTCCCGCTTGTTACATATTGTCGAGAAAGGAGAAGAAAGCTTTTTGTGAATGATTGGTAAATGTTAAGGTGTCACAGGGTTACTCATACAACATATGTACATTGGTATCAATGAAAGATCTAAAGTTGGTAGGTCTTAAATCTCATGATTGTCACACTCTAATGCAATAAATATTTCATGTGGCAATTCGATCTATATTGTTGAAGCATGTAAGGTTTGCAATCACCAGACTTTATTTCTTTTTCAATAGTTTGTGCAGCAAAGTTATTGACCCTGATACTCTCGATAAATAGCAAAGAGAAGTGGTTGTTACCCTATGTCAACTTGAGATGTATTTTCCTCCTTCATTCTTTGATATCATGGTACATCTTCTTGCCCACTTGACTAGGGAAGTGAAAATGTTGGGACTAATTTTCTTGCATTGAATGTGTCCCTTTGAACGATACATGAGCATTTTTAAAGGTGATATTCGAAACCGTTATCGGCCTGAAGGGAATATTATTGAGGGTTATGTGGTGAGAGAGGTTATGGATTTTTTCAATGAATTTCTGAGTGGTAATAACGCTCCTGTTAATGATAAGAATATTGAGGAGCATTTTGGCAAAGGAATTTTGGAATCACGGATGAAAGTAATCAGCCGTGAGCAGTTGGAACAAGGTTACTTGCATATTTTACACAACATTGATGAAGTGAGTGTTTATATCGAGGAACATACCAATTTCATCAAGAGACAATATCCTCGAGCCAATTCAATGTGGCTTGCTAGAGAGCATAACAAGACATTTATTAAGTGGTTTGAAGATAAAGTCTTACATCAACTATCTCAAACACCAGATAATCTTACTAAAACTATCAAATACTCACCTTTAAACCAAAATTGAATGTTATGTCTTATGAAGGGTTTGACATAAATGGATTCTCATATTACACAAAGCATCAAGATGATAAGAGTGTCATCCAAAATAGTGGGGTCACCCTTCAAGCGTCTTCATTATTTTTTGCAAGTGCAAAGGATAAGAGTCCACGTGAAGCTAAAATGTCATATTACGGTGTCATTGAAGACATATGAGAGTTTGACTACGTAGATTTCATAATTCCGCTCTTTAAATGTAATTGGGTGGATAACACCAAAGGAGTTATAGTGGATGAATTGGGTTTCACATTAGTGTACTTTGAAAATATTGGCAAGAAGGGTGAACCATTCATATTGGCATCATAGGCGAAACAAGTATTTTATATCGATGATCCTACAAATGATAAATGGTCGGTTGTTCTTCATGGTAAAAGACAGTTCACTGAAGATCCTATAGATGAAGAAAAGTACTATGATAAGTATGATGACTCCAGTCCATTCTCAGTTGGGTTGCCAACACCACCAAATATTGAAGCTAATGATGACTTGTATGTGCATGGAGATCACAATGAAGGATTGTTAATTGATAAAAGATCGCAATATTAGAGGCATGCATGTTTATATTTTTTATATGTTTTATTTTTCTGAATGTGAACTTTACAATGTTAAATTTACAATGTGAATGTGAACTTTACAATGTGAATTACTTTACAATGTGAATGTGAACTTTACAATGTGAACTTTACAATGTGAACTACTTTACAATGTAAACTTTACAATGTGAATGTGAACTTTTAGATGGCTGAGCATTCTCCTGATGACCATGATGATGATTACCGTGAGGGTGAGGACATCAATGCACTGCCTCACAATATAAGTTTTAAAAATATATCCCTGAGGTTTTTATCTATATGTTCATTTATAGTTATATCTTGTGTGTTTTTTTTGTCAAATTTTAGGTGGGTGATGTACCCCCTGAAGAAATTTGGGCACTTGATGAGCAGCAAAAAAAATTAAGGAAGTGAGGGGCATCACAATGATGAACAAGTTACTACAGAAAAGGGGTAATGGACCCAAACTGGATGTGTATTTTGATCATGCAGGAAATCCAGTTGGAGTGAACCGCAACTCATTTATTTCATATCTTGGGGTTCTTATTCACAGCCATTGTAGTCCTATTTTTGAATCCTGGAATAAAGTTCCTAAGGGGAAGAAAGACTTAGTATGGAAGGATCTATGTGTGAGTTATTATTATTTGCAATTCTATTTTTGTAGATTACTAATTTTTAGGATACTAGTTAATAGCAATTCTATTTTGCAGAGTATATTTGATCTGGATGAAAAGATGCATTGTAAATGTGTCATGCAACGTTGTGGGAGGGTCCTAAGGAACTATAGGACAAATCTCACCCGAGATTACATACGTGATGCTGAGAAGAGGTTCTTGATTGATTTCCAATTCTAGATATTGATCACTTTTTGACTAACTCTACACTAATAATTTTTGTTTGTATTTTCTTTAAAAAATAAATTTAGGCAGAAGGCAGCCACTGAGCAATGGAACTGCCTGGCCACCAAAGACTGGGAGGAGTTTGTTACCCAAAGAAAAATGGATGAATTCAAGGTATTAAGTGCCACTCCCAATTTAATTAATATACGTTCTTATGTATTCACCTATTCAAGATTAACCTTTAGTGTTACTAACCAAATCAATGTGATTACTAACAAGGCTATCAGCGAGCTCAAAGAGCAAGGCATGCACTAAATGTGCATGACCACACAATGGGTCCAAGAGGCTATGTAGGCGTTCGCCAAAGACTACAAGCTGAGTCTACTTCTCAGTCTGCTGCTACTTAGGAGTCCTCTACTATTGGTCTCGCACATCTGCCTCACCATGTTGTGCATAGATGGGAGGCAAAACAAGAAGGGAGATATAACGAAACCCACAACTGCTGAGGTGGATGCAAAAATGGTAAAATTCAACTCTTAGAGAAATTGATCGATATTGATTATTGTTATGTTTACTTACCAATTTCTATTGATGGTGATTCGCGGGAGCTGCACGAGCAGAGGAAGGAAGGCAAGTTCATCCCTGAGGGCATAAGGGATGAATTGATAGTTGCTTTGGGTAACCCAGGGCATCCTGGGAGTCATAGGATGAACTTTTCATGATGGAACTCAACTGAACACCTTGTAGAAGCATTTCCAAATACATGCATCACATGAGTTTTTTTTTAGTTTAATTGATTGTGTAATAGAAGAATAAGAACCTTGAATAGTCAACCATTAAGATTTCAAGGAAGAAATCATATGAATTTCCTAACATGATTCTTCTCAAAGTGAATGTTGCCCATTTTACCCTAAGGAAACCTAGCCTATTATATTATAAATGTAGATTTTTACATTGGCAAAAATAGTCGTTAGAGGGGAGGAATATGAAATATATCCATTGGATTCCTAACTTCTCTCTTCAAAGTGGTCAGAGTTCATCCTAATCCTACCTATTGGATACTAGGAGTCTTCAACTATAAATGGGAGTGATCTTGGAGCTTCCCAAAAGAATCCCAAGGATCCTCCCATCGTTTAATTTAGAGATAATGCCTTAAAATATCTTAGTAACACCCTTCAGCTTTATCACATCTTACATTAGTAGAGATAATAGGATACTTGTAATAGAGCTAGTCGTAAAATTCAATCGTCAATCTCTTCGTGTCCTTTCTCTCAAAGTTGGATTTCAAGTTGTTCCTTGTTTAAGGAATATTAAGGGTAGGTTTCCCTAGGTAAGGTGTGCAAATTCCAAGTTTGTATATTATCTCCTTATCTTTAAAAAGAAGCTAGTTACATGGAAAAAGAGAGGTCATCTTTGTTTATGCTTGTGAGGATGTGGATTTTGATAGCCTTGTTTAGTCTTACCAGCTAGACAACCATCTTCTCCAGCCAAGTAGCCTACTTAGTTAAGTGAAGACCTTACCTAATGTGCAATGTCTAGATTGTTCATGTACAAGGTTCATGGGACAAACTTGTAATTCTCCTTGTATTTTTTATATTAGTATGACATTTTGTATGCACAACCTTGTATACAAATTGGACATTTAATCTATCTATGAACATTATCAATATAGTTTTGAAGAGTGAAATGAAATCATGCTAGTTGTACTACATTGTTTAAAGAGAAATGATATATAATGAGGATTTTTAGTAAAACATTCTCTCTGAAAGATATATTTTCTTACTTTATATAAACGTTTTTGTTGATTGGGGGTTAGTGTGTTGTAGACCTTGTGAGACACTGAAGCAAAGGAATGTGTCGGTGACTGAATATGAGTTTTTGTTCTTAGACATATTAAGGTATCCTCTCACATCTATGTTATTGATGAGGACAACATTAGAAGGTTTGAAAGTGGATTGGATCCATGGATGCAAGAAAAGGTGTCTATCAAGTATTCTCGCTCAAATTGCCATATTTTTGTGGATGTCACAAAAAGGGTAGAAAGAGCTAGCCAAGTTAGAAGGGAATTTGAGGGGCAATATAAAGTGGGTAGTGAAATGTTTAAACAAAGTTCTAGTAGTTAAACATGGACTAGAAAACTTGCACCATATAGAAGGGCACCATCTACATTTAGCATGTCGCCTAGGCAGCAACAAGGTAGAGGTTGAGGTATAGAGGTCATGATATCACCAAACCTAATGGAATAAATAGAGTGGTATTAGAGGTACAGTTTCTCAAGTAGGTTCATGTGTAGTGGTACTAGAAGAGGAAAAGCAAAGGTTCTTGTGAATTTTTGGGTTCATTCTAAGAATCAAAAATAATTAGTAGTGTCTATACAAGTAATGATAGGTCATATGTAGATATTTATTGATGTCATTACTCTTGTATTTGTTCTAATTGATCCAGGTGCCACTCATTCTTTTATGAATAGAATTGTGATAGACAAAAGTGATATTCTATCAATTCATTTACCTTATGATTTAATTTTAGAAATCCCTACAATAGAACCTATGTATATTGTTAAAATATGCCCAAGGTATGTTTTTCTTAGGGGACTCATAGTGTATAGGTGGATCTTTTTCCACTTAGAATGCATGGGTTCGATATAATTTTGGGTATAAATTGTTTCGGGTGATATAAAGAAATATTTGATTGCTTCGTAATGGAGTTGGAGTTTTGTGATGAAGATAGAATATGAACTTTTGTTGTGGATAGAATAGCCCTGTCGACATGTATGCTTTCAATGATGGTTGTGCAGACAATGTTTAGAAATGGATGTCAAGTATATCTAGCACATGTGGTATATAGTTGTGTTGAGAATCCTTTTTGTCAGGTGTAACTATAGTTTATGAGTTTGTTGACGTTTATCTTGAACAATTGCCAATATTACTTCCACATAGGGGAAGTTGATTTTGATATCAACATGGAGCATGGTACATTACCAATATCTTTACCATCTTACCATACAGCTCCATCAGATCTTAGGGAAATTAAGACACAACTACAAGAATCATTAGATAAAAGTCTTCTTCCACCTTGTACATCACCCTGGGAGGAACTAGTTCTATTTGTGAAAAAGAAAGATGGAAATACCAGATTGTGTATTAATTACAGATAGTCAAATAAGCTCAATATCAAGAATAGCTACCCCTTACCAAGATGAAATGTTTAATCAGCTGAAAGGAGCATTGTCTTTTCTAAGATAGATTTGAGATTAGGTTATCCTTAGTTGAGAATTAAGCCAGAGGATATGACAAAGATATATTTTCACATGAGGCATGGACATTATGAGGTTTTGGTTGCGCAATTTGAACTAATCAATGCTCCAAAAATGTTCATAAATTTAATGAATAGAGTATTTAGACAGTTCATGGATCAATTTGTTAGTGTATTCATAGATGATATTTTAATATATTATGTAGATATTGAGCAACATGACCATCATTTATGAACTTCCTTGCAACTTCTACGACAACATCGTATGCATGTGAAGTTTAGTAAATGTGATTTTTGGCTTTTAGAAGTTATCTTTTTAGGCTATGATATTTATAGACCAGGGATTTATGTAGATCCCAATAAGGTTGAGTTAGTGTTATAGAGGGAACAACCCAAGACTCCAACTAAAATCCATAGTTTTTTAGACTAGTAGGGTATCATATATGTTTCATACATGATTTTAGTGTTATATCCATGATGTTGACAAGGTTAATGAGGAAAGAGACACCTTTTGTATGAACAAAAAATGTGAGAGTAGTTTAAAATTTTGAAGTAAAGGTTGACTACAACAAAACAATTCATTACCAGAGAATGCTAAAGGCTTACTAATTTCATGTGATGTTTCAAACGAGGGTTTGGGATGTGTGCTTATGTAGTATGGTAAGGTAATTGCTTAGTCTTCTAGATAGTTGAAGAATCGTGAGGAGAATTACTCAACTCATGACTTAGAGTTAACCACATTGGTATTAGCCCTATAGACCTGGCAACTTTATCTCTATGGAAAACCATGCTAAGTATTTATGTATCATAGGAGCCTTAAGTATATTACAAATCAAAAAGATCTAAATTTTAGACCGGTGCATATGGCTTGAGCTAGTAAAGATTATGATTATGAGTGCACAACTGATTATCACCTTGGTAAGGCCAATGTAGTTGCAGATGCATTGAGTTGTAAATCATCATACTCATCTACAATTGGGGTGTGTCATCAAGCATGTAAAATACGAGATATATTGTTAGATATTATAGGAATGAATACTCATTGAGTATAGCACACGAGGGAGCACTTTTAACGTAGTTATACATTAAACCAACCAAATGTGGAACAACAAATTCTACCATAACAAGTTATGCATTATGAGATTGTAAAGATAAAAAATGAGATGCAAGAAGGAAAGGGTGAAAGATTTCACTTCTCAGATAAGAGCATTCTATGATTGAAAGAAAGGTTGTGTGTAATAAACCAAGAAGAGATAAGGAAGATAGTTCTAGATGAGGAACATACTTCAATGTGTGCTATGAATCCAATAAGTACTAAGATCAACCAAAATTCAAAAGAGTTGTATTAGTGTTCATGGATACAAAAGGATGTGGCTGAATTTGTGGCATGTTGTGGGGTGTTTCAGCAAGTCAAGGCACAACATTAGAAATTGACAAGGATTTTGTAGCCTTTACCTATCATAGAATGAAAATGGGACCACATCACAATGAACTTTGTGGTAAGATTACCACACACACCACAAGGTTTTGACTCTTTATGGGTTGTCATTGACAGATTGAGCAAGTCAACTCATTTTCTATCAATGAAAACTATCTATGTAGTGGATTAACTAGCACAGATTTAGATAGATGAAATAGACAACTTTCATGGATTGACTTTGACAATAGTGTCAGATTGAGGACCAAAGATTACATCTATATTTTGGGATAAACTACAATTTCCTATGGGGATGAAGCTTAACTTTGATACATATTTTAACCCACTGACTAATGGAAAGTAAGAAAGAATAAGATATGTTGAGAGTGTGTACTTCACAATTTCCATGCAGTTGAGATGTACATGTAAGTTTGATAGTGTTTTCCTACAACAACCATTACCAATTCAGTATAGAGATGGCACCATATGAAGCATTATATGGTAGAAAGTATAGATGGTCAATATGTTGGTATGAAGTAGGTGAAAAATAATTCTTGGGACCTTAGTTAATTCAACAAACTATAGAAAAGATTGAGGTGATCAAGTAGAAGTTAATGGTCACACAAGATAGTATGAGAAGTTATATTGGAAAAAGGTGTAGGCCTTCAGATTTTAATGTTGGAGATACAATTTTCTCTAAAATTTCTCCATGAAAGGGTGTTCTTGTAATTAGAAAGAATGGTAAGTTGAAACCTAGATGTGTAAGCCCTATACTATTATAGAGAACATAGGAAAGGTGGCTTATAGATTGCAGATACCAGTAGAGCTACAATACTTTCATGTTGTCTTTCATATATCAATGCTAAAGGTTGTTATCCAAAAATAACTCAGGTTCTACAAACTATCAATGTACAATTAGCTGATGATATTACTCATGATGAGGGACTAGTATAGATTATAGATAGAAAGGTTCAAAAACTTACCCATGGTTAAGGTGTTGTGGATACATCATAATATCAAAGAGGTGGCATGCAATCTTGAAAGTTAGATGAGGAGAACTCATCGTGATATGTTCTCAGTTTTTAGGATAAAACTTCTTAAGAGGTAGAGAATTTGTAATGATCCAAACTTGAGTTACTCCCAAATCTTAGATTAGTCACCAAGATTAGTATATACCTCGTCTCATCTTGTTGATTCAAGAATTAAAATATCACTAAACATTAGAAATTTACTAGAATAGATGTGTCTCAACTCTTAAGTCTAATTTAAAAGTTGAAACCCTTAATCGAGGAAAAAACATAACAACATACATAATGAAGAAGCTTTCCTTACTCAAAGACTCAAGTAATTAAATTATAAAAAAAAATTTGAGTATTTTTTTAAAATATTATATCATGCTTATAGAATTGAATTATGAATCAAACACAATGAGTGAATAAAATCAGAGTTAAAATGAGAAAGTTATTGCATTTTTATTATGCACATATAGACACTTGAATAATAGGTGGTGAGTGGTACTACGATTCAGATACAATCACAAAACATGGCATAACTTTTGTTATATTCAATAGATTTGGATCAAATTTAGTTATGTGGCTTTGTATTTTGACCATCTATCCATTTAAACTACACAATGAGGCTTTGGAGGTCCGTAGGGATACTTATATGGAGACCAAGGGAAAACCTTGACAAAGAGGGTTGAGTAGAGCTTTTTTCTTTTGTATTTCTACCTAAATAGTTATGGTTGTCTTAACTTCTCTTACATTTAAGGTTGGTTCCACATAGATCATTGAATACCTATTGATTTCACTTCTATTTCTCTCTATTCACATTTTTTGGAGCAAAACATGATCTATTTCTCTTCTTCTTTCTTATTTTCTCTATGTCCATTTCTAAACAAAAGAGGGTTGATTTGAGAGAAAAAACTTGTTGGAAGAAAGTTTTATCGTATTCTTTTGATGGAATTGAATTTGTCTCTTCTACATTAAGGTAATAGTTACATATTCATATCACTTTTTCTACTCACTTTCTTATTCCTCCTCATCTACTCAAAACAACTTGCTAATTGAAATTATGTGAATAAGATCATGAATGAAGTATGAAGTTAGACCTACCATGGTTTGCGTCTTTTCATTTTTGTTTAGTATAGGTGCTGAAATTATGGAATATAAACAACACATTAGAGATTTAACTATACATTTAATTAATTGTATACTTAAATGACATTTGTAGCAGTAAAAGTTTGTGAGACCCTTGAAAAAAAAATGTCTGAGTTAGTATGTGATGTCTTGGAAGAAAGTTAATTATTCATATGATAATCTTGTGTATGTTAAGGTTTGGTTACAGATAAATACTATTGAAATAAATTCTTCTTGAACAATAATTTATTTATCATGCTACTATGCTTAGTATAAAATGTCTAAGTTGCATTATGGTTTTCTTTTGATAAGTTCCCTAGAGATGTTTTCACTTATTGTCTAGAGCGGGGGAACATGGACGTGTTTTTACTTGTTGTTTGGAGGAAGGAGACATGTACATATTTTTACTTATTGTTTGGGGGGCAGTTGAACATGTTTTTACTTATTGTCTGGAGGGGGTCCAGGACATATTCTATTTATTGTCTGGAAGGGGGAACCTAGATATGTTTTTACTTGTTGTCAAGAGGGGGAACCTGGACGTTATTTCACTTGTTTTCTAAAAGAGAAATAAACCTAGACGTATTTTGCTTTTTGTTGTTTGGAGAGGGTTATGAACATGTCTTTGCCTTAGGGTAGCCGACTACACCCTAAGGTATGTATAGTGTAATCAGGAAGGTGAACGTACTATGAAAATATATAATTGGCTAGGTACAATTCAGGAGATCCATACAAGCAAACTAACAAAGATAAATAGACTATGAAACTTAATGTTTTCTAAAGAATTTCTATTATAATGTTGAATATGTCAAAATGATGTGTTCAATCATCGATAGGAATAATAGAGTTGCAGTAATATTTATGTTTATGTATCTACTCACTTAGACATTAGTTAGTAAACTAATGAACAATTTTTTAATTTTAAAATCAAGGCACCAGCTAGCCAACCATCTCCTCCACCCGAGTAGCCTACTCAGTTAGGTGAAGACCTTACCTGATGTGTAATGTCTAGATTGTTCTTGTACTGGGATCATTGGACAAACTGTGGTTTTTCTTGGGTTTTTTTTAGTTAAGCATGAAATTTTATACACATAGAAGTGTTATTTTTTCCTTAAGAAGATTATTGTTGCTAAAGAAGTCCACAATAGCTTGACTTATATAAACACATACAATAGACCAAGATTCCTTGACAAACTTGACATTGAAACCATTTTGAGGATGTTTCCTTGTCAACATTTAGGTTGGAGACAACATCATCTCTCACTGCTTGAGTCATTGGAAAAATAATATTTCTTTTATGAGAAGGATCTAGAGTTACACCACTTATATCAGCACATACAATAGACCAAGATTTCTTGACAAACACGACATGGAAACCATTTTGAGGATATTTCCTTGTCAACATTTAGGTTGGAGACAACATCATCTCTCACTAATTGAGTCATTGGAAAAATAATATTTCTTTTATGAGAAGGATATAGAGTTGGACCAGTGCAATGTCCTTCACAACACCCTTTATCTTGATTAAAAAAATTCAGATCATTATAAAATTTAGTAGCATAATTTTTCATATGATGCAGTAGGAATTCAGTCACCATCAATGAAGAGACATTTAATTTGATTCCTTTTTCTTCTTTTCTAGATTGAGGAGTAGAAAAAAAAAAAGAATTCTGTTGAAATATCCTCTTTAACCATTGCATCCCACCTTATGATATTTTCTTAACTAGAACAGAACCGACCTTTAGTGTCGGTTATTTAAGGCATTTGGCGTCGGTTTCAAAGCAACACCCAAGTGGGCGCCGCTAAAAGTCGAAACCTTCAGCATCAGTTTTAACACCGATGTCATAACCCTTCCCGCCACCAAAAACATGCCAGTAAAGGCACTATAGGTGTCAGTTATTTAACAAAACCGATACTATATCCAGGTCAAAGACGTCGGCATTTCACAAAAACTGACACTATATAACTCTTCCCGCCACCAATAAAACGCACCAACAAGGGCATCATCAGCGTCGGTTTTTAATATAACCGACACCCATAGCCACATCGGCGTCAGTTTTTTGCTAATAACTGACATTGTATGTCTTTGTTGTCAGTTTTATACTAATAACCAACGCCTATGTGCTGATTTTTTTTTCTTATCAGTTTGTAGACCTACTGTATGGCTGGTCAGCAGGATGCAGAACCTACAGTTTAGTTATGAACTGTAGGTTTACAGTATCCATTGATATTAGCCAACAACAGGCCACAAACCTACAAAATTAACAAGATGGACAACAATTTATGATCACACACATGTATAAGCATATTTAATTCATATTATTTTTCATCACACACATGTAGAAACCAGTAGTTCCATTTCAAATTTCCTCCATTTTCACACACATTTAGCAACCTGTAGTTCCATTCATTTCATCACTTTTCACATTCAGACACGTGTAGAAACATTCATGTATTGATCATCTTCACATTCACACATGACAATTCAGAAAAATTCATTCACATTCACACAAAAATAATTATGAGAACAAAGTTTAGAAATATCATTATTTATTCATCATCGTCATTATCGCCATCAGTATCCCAATTATATTTAAAAATTCCCACTAGTTATAGGGCTTTTGCCCATTCTTCTCTTCCATCATCTAATTCTTTCCTTGTATAGGGAGTATGTACATCTAATAATTTTCCACCTATAGTCAAGTCAGTTTTAAACACCTGCAAAAGAATGACGTATATATAATTAATAATATATAATAAGATTGATATATTTCATATTATCTAATGAGACTATATATAATACCATATGTAGAGTATCGATTTCCATTGTGGCATGTTTGATGATTAGGTCCATAAATCGCATCACATAGTATGCACATGCCCACCCGTTATCTTGTGTAGCACACTATAAATTGAAACATACAAAATATTCAAAAATATAATTAAGCACAATTCACATAAATAATATATACATTGGAGTCGGGAAATTACTTTCACATTCTCCCAAATTAGTAGCTGATTCTTTTTCTTGGGGACCTTTCCTCCAGCTCTTTTAAACTCATTTAAAGCCCTACATGTTAATGTAACACATTAAATTACATAATTAAATAGTAATGTAATAACATATGTTAACGGATATAAAAATATGAAATATTTCTCACGGGAATAATGGCTTTTTCATTGTGTGTCCATATAATGTATTAAATTCACTCCCCACAGGATCTAGATAATAGACAGTGAACATCTTGGGGACAATAACTAGTAACTCCCAATGCCTACCACTACAGGTAAGAAAGTTAAAAATTAATAACTTGAAATCCACAATAAAAATATAATTTTCTTAAGTCCAAATTATAAGCAAAGTAAACTTACTCAACATTGAATGGAGATATTATCATCGTCTTCTTTTTTTTGCCAAAATATTTAAAAGTAGCACAGTAGTATGAAGTAGTTGAAGAAGGGTCTTTATCTACAAGACTACTCAAAGATGGAACCAAAAATCCCACATGAGAAAATGAAAAATATGTACATATCATGTGTAAGTAGCTGCAAAACATGTGTTATGTATGCATTAATATATAAGAAACCAGATCACCATATATAAAACAAGGTATATGGATGTATAAACAAGATCTCACCATATCCATAGCTCTATCATAGATGTATTCAGCCAATCATAACGAAACAACTCCAAAATATCTTGTATAAATAGCGTTTTATCGTATGATTGACATGCAGCATCATCCGGAATAGAAACATTTATAGGACAATTTGGATCATGTTTGCCTATCCATACTACCATACCCCTACAACTAGGACCTAACGAGGCATGTAGGTCCCTTGGAAGCCAACTTGGTACTTCAAGAGGTGGAGGTGGAGGCCGAGATGTAGCATGTGTCTTCCTGTTGACATGTATATATAATTGCAGATCAATTGAATCATATATACACACTAACAAATTAACGTAATGTAAATTTACCATACAATATTAGTATAGATGACATCTGCTTTGGGCCACATTATCACTCTGCCTTCTGCCTCACCAAGCGTTTCAGAATCTGGGTGGGCATATGGCAATGAAAGATCCCTCCAATCGGGGATTACATGTATCGGGCTCACACGAACCGCACCAGCTTGTAATGGAGTCCCATAAAACATGTCCCCTGGAAGGGCTGGGTAAGCATGTGCCTCTACAATGATATATTCTTGAATTTTTAAGACGGCAAGGCTTCAACCCCTATAAATTTACGTAAATAATGTTACATACATATACATATAAACATATCATCTTGAAAAGCCTAGCTACTATATATGTCATAAAAATACTTACAGTGGATGTGCTAGGTGGTGGGTCTACAGGATTACTCCCAACCACCTCTATAGTAGGAGAAGAGAGGCACGCCACAGGTACTGTCTGAGTGGCAGGCTGAGACGCCTGCCACTTGCTAATTTCTTCATTGAGTCTCTTATTAAGTGCTTCCTCGACTCTCCTATCAAGTGCTTCCTCGACTCTCCTATCAATTAACTGATCTACCTATACATGGACAAAAGAAACACTAGCTTCTGATTATTGAATTCTCTTTTGCAATAACATTCTAAAAAAATAATAAGTTACCTCAGCTTGTGAAAGTCTCGCTTTTGGGACAGGTTTGTGTTGTGATGGCCCAAAGAACGCTTTGATGCCCACACCAGCGCCTGCACCCCTCTAGGTTACCAAGAGCAACTGTCAATTCATCCCTTGTGCCCTCAGGGATGAACTTTCCTTCCTTCCTCTACTCGTGTAGCTCCTGCTAATTGCCATCAACAGAAATTGGTAAGTAAACATAACAATAATCAATATTGATCGATTGATTGCTCTAAGAGTTGAATTTTACCATTTTTACATCCGCCTCAGCAGTTTCAGGCTTTTTTATATCTCCCTTCTTGTTTTGCCTCCTAGCTATCCACATAGCATGGTGAGGCAAAGGTGTGGGACCAATAGTAGAGGACTCTGCAGTCTCCTACTACCACTAGACTCAACCTGGAATCTTTAGAGAATGTCTGCATAGCCTCTTGGACCCATTGTGTGGTCATGCACATTCAGTGCATGCCTTTCTCTTTGAGCATCACTGATAGCCTTGTTAGTAAGCACATTGATTTGGTTAGTAACACTAAAGGTTAATCTTGAATAGGCTAATACATAAGAATGTATATTAATTAAATTGGGAGTGGCGCTTAATACCTTGAATTCATCCATTTTTCTTTGGGTAACAAACTCCTCCCATTCTTTAAAGTCCAGGTAGTTCCATTTCTCAGTGGCTGCCTTCTTCCTAAATTTATTTTTTAAAGAGAATACAAACAAAAATTATTAGTGTAGAGTTAGTCAAAAAGTGATCAATGTCTAGAATTGGAAATCAATCAAGAACCTCTTCTCAGCATCGCATATGTAATCTCAGGTGAGATTTGTCCTATAGTTCCTTAGGACCCTCCCACAGTGTTGCATCATGCATTTACGATGTAGCTTTTCATCTAGATCAAATATACTCTGCAAAATAGAATTGCTATTAACTAGTATCCTAAAAATTAGTAATCTACAAAAATAGAATTGCAAATAATAATAACTCACGCATAGTTCCTTCCATACTAAGTCTTTCTTCCCCTTAGGAACTTTATGCCAAGATTCTAAGTTAAGACTATAATGGCTGCGAGTAAGAACCCCAAGATATGAAATAAATGAGTTGTGGTTCACTCCAATTGGATTTCCTGCATGATCGAAATCCACATCCAATTTGGGTCCATTGCCCCTTTGCTGTAGTAATTTGTTCATCATTATGATGCCCCTCACTTTCTCAATTTTTTTGCTGCTCATCAAGTGCCCCAATTTCTTCAGGGGGTACATCACCAACCTAAAATTTGACAAAAAAACACACTTACAGGATATAACTATAAATGAACATATAGATAGAAATATAGGATATATTTTTAAAACTTACATTGTGAGGTGGCACATTGATATCCTCACCCTCACAGTAATCATCATCACGGTCATCATGCTCATGCTCAGCCATCTAAAAGTGTCATTAAAAAATCAAACATTTAGCATTTGACATAACTAGAAGATAATAAAACATTGTAAAGTTCACATTCAGAAAAATAAAACATATAAAAAATATAAACATGCATGCCTCTAATATTGCAATATTTTATCAAATAACAATCCTTCATTTTGATCTTCGCGCACATACAAGTCATCATTAGCTTCAATATTTTGTGGTGTTGGCAACCCAACTGAGAATGGACTGGAGTCATCGTACTTATCATAGTATTGTTCTTCATCTATAGGATCTTCAATGAACTGTCTTTTAACATGAAGAACAACCGACCATTTATCATTTGCAGGATCATTGATATAAAATACTTGTTTCGCCTAATGCCAATATGAATGGTTCACCCTTCTCGCCAATCTTTTCAAAGTTCACTAATGTGAAACTCAATTCATCCACTATAACTCCTTTGGATTTATCAACCCAATTACATTTAAAGAGCGAAATTCTAAAATATATATAGTCAAATTCCCATATGTCTTCAATGACACCGTAATATGACATTTTAGCTTCACGTGGACTCTTATCCTTTGCACTTGCAAAACACAATGAAGACTCTTGAAGAGTGACCCCACTATTTTGGATGACACTCTTATCATCTTGACACTTTGTGTAATATGAGAATCCATTTATGTCAAACTCTTCATAAGACATAACATTCAATTTTAGTTTAAAGGCGAGGCATTTGATAGTTTCAGTAAGATTATCTGGTGTTTGAGATAGTTGATGTAAGACTTTATCTTCAAACCACTTAATAAATGTCTTGTTATTCTCTCTAGCAAGCCACATTGAATTGGCTTGAGGATGTTGTCTCTTGATGAAATTGGTATGTTCCTCGATATAAACACTCACTTCATCAATGTTGTGTAAAATATTCCGTGATATCAAAATTCATTTGCTAAAATGATCATCAATATTCTTGTCATTAACAGGAGCATCATTACCACTCAGAAAGTCATTGCAAAAATTCATAACCTCTCTCGCCACATAACCCTCAATAATACTCCCTTCAGGCTGATAACAGTTTTGAACATCACTTTTAAAAACGCTCATGTATCATTCAAAGGGATACATCCAATGCAAGAAAACTGGTCTCAACATTTTCACTTCCCTAGTCAAGTGGACAACAAGATGTACCATGATATCAAAGAACGAAGGAGAAAAATATATCTCAAGCTGACATAGGGTAACAACCACTTCTCTTTGCAATTTATCACAAGTATCAAGGTCAATAACTTTATTACACATACTGTTGAAAAAGAAACAAAGTCTGGTGATTGCAAACCTTACATGCTTCGGCAATATAGATTGAATTGCCACAGGCAATATTTGTTGCATTAGAGTGTGACAATCAGGAGATTTAAGACCTATCAACTTCATATCTTTCATTGATACCAATGTACAGATGTTGGATGAGTAACCTTGTGGCACCTTAACATTTACCAAGCATTCACAAAAAGCTTTCTTCTCCTTTCTAGACAATGTGTAACCAGTGGGAGTTAAGTATTTTCTTCGATCGCTACTAACTACTTCTGTTAATTCTGTCCTTATTCCCATTTCACGTAGCTTTCTTCGAGACAAGAATGGTTATATCCTGGCAGTGAGATTATCGTACATGTCGTCCCATTCTAGATTTTATCCCATCTTTAGTATTTCCTGGTATATTCAACAGAGTACCGGTAACGCTATCACAGACATTTTTCTCAACGTGCATGACATCGATACAATGCCTGCCTATCAAAGAACTCTAATAAGGAAGATCCCAAAATATTAACTTCTTCTTGAATAAAGATTTTTCACTCCGTGTGGCCATCGTACATTGTGATCTCTTACCAAATTCATTGGAAAAGTCTTTTACTCTTTCATAAACATCCTCCCCTGGTATAGGTTTAGTTGCACTATGTTCCTCATTCCGTCCATTGAATGCTTTGCACGATATGGATGGAATTTTGGAAGAAACCTTCAATGATCAAGATATATAGTCATGCCTCTGTGTTTTAGTCGTATTGAATCAGTGTTCTCTTCACATATAGGACACACTTTAGATCCTTTGACACTATATCCAGACAAATTCCCATATGCTGGAAAGTCATTCACAGTACAAAACAACATAGCGTGCAAACGAAATGTCTCTCTTCATGAAGCATCATAGGTCATCATACCTTCACCCTAGAGTTTCTGCAAGTCATCAATTAGAGGTTCAAGATAAATGTCAATATCATTTCTAGGTTGTTTAGGGCCCGATATCAACAACAACAGCATAACCTACTTATTTTTCATACACAACCAGGGAGGAAGATTGTATATAACAAGCATAACTACCCAAGTGCTATGTTGGCTGATTAATGTCCTGTATGGATTCATCCCATTTGTACAAATCCCAAGTCTTAGATTCCTAACTTCTTCACTGAATTTAGGGTACAATAAATCAATCTTCTTCCACTGTGGGGAATCATACGCATGTCGTAGGATCCCATCATTATTTTTCTTAACATCTGCATGCCACCTTGAATTCTTCGCATCTATCGGATTGGCAAACAAGCATTGAAACCATGGTATTATAGGTAGATACCACATCACCTTGGTAGGAGAACCAGTTTTGGACTCCCCTAAAGTCGTCAATTTATACATTGACGCACCACATTTTGGACAATCTTTCAAATCCACATAGTCCTTTTGAAATAATACACAATCATTCGGGCATGCGTGTATCTTCTTGGCCTCCATTCCCATTGGGCACAACAATTTCTTTAACCGATATGTTGAGATTGGCGGCTCATTTCCTTCAGGAAGAATTTCTTTCAACAAAGACAACAATGACGTGAAGCTTTTGTCGCTTCATCTATTGTTAGCTTTCAGCTTATACAATCTCAACACAGTGTTAAGCTTCGTAAACTTACAACCTATGTATAACGGTATCTCAGTATCATGCATAATGTTTCTAAACATTGGAGGTGGATCAGTGTGCTCTAGCCCACAACTATCCAGCATCGCATCAACGATGTCTACTGGAACTGGTTCGTTCACATCTACGTCATCGGAGGCAATTTCTTCTTCCACACAAGCAATGCTATCGACATCCACTGATTTTAGGTTTGAAATCTCTCCATGCCAATTCCATTCTATATAGCCTTATACAATCCCGTTGCACATGACATGACTTTTGATTTCGTCACCAGTGCTGACTTTCAAGTTGTTACCGCAATGCCTACATGGACAGTAGAACCTATCTCCAGGTTGTTTCCTATGTTCCTCGGCAAATTTGATAAACTAATCAAGACCAAAAATAAATGTTGGGGTGCAGCGATTTGGAATGGACATCCATGATCTATCCATTCAATGATCAAAGAGAAAACAAGTATATATTAGAACAAGATTAGGGTCTAGGGTTAAAAGATTAGGTTTTATGGTTAAAACTTTAGGGTTTAAGGTCTTATATATAATAAATGTGTACCACCTATCCTATTCTTGAACACCTAATCTCACTAGTAAATGTATAATGTGTATTGGGTTTTTAAGAAAATTTTGGCAGCATTTCCCCGCTATTCTCTAAGTACATATGTACTTAGAGAACAAACAGGGAAATGATGCCAAAATTTTCTTGAAAACCCAATACACATTATATACTTACATCCTAAGTGAGATTAAGTGTTCAAGAACAGTCCCAAACCGGGGACTATCTAAGATTTACTCCTCATGAGTAAATCTTGGATGGGTTTCTAGGCCAACATAATATAACACCAGTCTCTTGTTCACAACCCCATTCAACACACATTTTTCTTATAAAAACACTTGTGGACAGCCATAACAACATATCAATGCTTCCTAAATTAATCAATGTATTATTTTATATATAACACAAATTTTGGTGAGTATAACATAGCAAAAAACTCAACATGTCACAACAGAATCATGTCCTTAACCTAATATATAGATATTTGTAACAAAACTCGTGGTAGTTGTACCATAGAAAATTAAATAGCATGCCCAATATATAACAAAACCAACATTTTTCCAGATTGTTATAACGATAACAACTCTTAACATGTTTCCATTGTAATAGCCTTATCAGCATTTACCCTTATCCAAGCCTATGAGTAGCGTGAGCAGAGGTTATTCATAACAACATATGTAGTGGAGGAAACTTTGGTAGGCTTCATTCTCTTCTTTTGATTTCACAAACTCCATGACGGACGGGGACAGATGGATGAGCGATGGTTTAAAATCTTTGTCTAATCTTTGTGCAGGTCTGGATGTGATTTGACTAGGGGACAAACTGATATCTTTCTCGTCCTCTTTGGCTCTTTATGTGGCCCTGCGTTGCATCCCCCCACCATATCCATAACCTATCACCCATCATCTTCTGGGTAACCATGGCTTGGGTTTTGAATCACCATTCAAATCAAAATCTCAATACATGTGTTGTCATCGGATCAAGTTTAGGATGAAACACTCAAATAAGTCAAAAAATTATATAATATAGGGTTTTTAGGGTAATATGTCTCAATTAGGTTAACAAAGAGGATTCACATGTAATTTCCCATATAGTTATGCAATAATATATAGTCATATAATAGTCACATGTGTGATATTGCACATGCAAATTTTCTAGGGGTGAAATCACTAGAGTTTACCTTAACCAACGTACAATAATCACTACCTAAAAGTGGATGGATCTTATAGTTCAAAATCAATCCCAAAGGACAATGTATCTAAGAATCGACTAATCAAGGTAAAAAAACAATAACTAATATTTAAGACAAAAGCTAGATTGATTGATTTATTATTCTAAGGTTGTTATTAATAAAAGGGTTGAATTAAATATTGATTATTCTAAGGTTGTGATTAATAAAAGGGTTGAACTAAATATTGATTATCATATGAAAGTAACACAGGGTGGAATGAATTTCACCATCGCTACCTATCATTCAATGTCTTACTGCATCATATTAAGCATGAACATATATGTTGAGGTCGGGTTAATCCACTTTTGGTGTTAGGGTTAAAACATAGATAGTCATCACTCTAAGCTTGCTATCGCATTACCTAGATAGCATACATAGATTTCCACATAAAGCACCTATCTGAAGTTTTCATCAAGGGTTTAACAAAAAATGATTGATATGTTAGATCTTGGGAGTATCTATGAGAAGAATGGAGAGGTAAAGAATAACACCCCCTTTTTAAAGAAGCAAATAGGCATGTAACCTTGTAGAGAACTAGCCAAGAAGCAAGCCCAGAAAAGACTCGACCATCACTCATCGAGTGATAGGGGAGCATCAGCAAAGGAAAAAAATAAACAACCAACAGAGAGAAGCCAAGCCTAGTAGCAGATGCTACTACTGCCATATGTAGGAATACCCTAGAGGAAGAAGAGGATGAAGAAGAGGAGGAATAAGGGTACCTATTGATCGGAGGAGGTGGTAGTAGGCGTGGCGGTAGCGGTGCGGTAGGCGAGCAAGGTGAGCAGCACACGGTAGGCGAGCAGGCGGTAGAGCACTAGGCGATCAGTAGAGAGATCGGTGGTGGCAGGTGAGTGGCAGTGGCGGAGGTGCGTCAGGTGAGCAAGGCGGCGGAGCACTAGGAGAGCAGTGGTGGCAGAGCACTAGGCGAGCAGCGGCGGTGGAGCACTAGGCCAGTAGTAGAGAGATCGGCGGCAGAATCACCAGACCTAAGAATGTCGAGAATGAAATAGAGAAAGGGGAAGAGTCTGGTTCGCACGGGTTCTATTAAGTTAACTATAGACGTCAGGTATTATAAAAACTGACGCTTAAAGCAATAGGCGTCGGTCACCACAAAAAAATAGACACCAATGTTCAATGATAATCGTCGGTTTCAACTAGAAAAACTGACGTCTATCTACATATACTGACAAAAGAAAATGTTCTCAAATTATGACCATAGTCGTCGGTTTCCGTAGAAAATCGACGCCAAAGGGGGGTAAAACTTTTCATGGGGACAGCGCACGAAAACACTTCGGCGTCAGTTATTGCAAGAAGACTGACGACAAAAATTGGCCCAATTTCTGTCTTGCAATAAACCTTTCGTCGTCGGTTTCTTGGTCAACAACTGACACCGTATGTGAAATTTTGGAGGTAATTTTTTTGCACTGGAAAAAATTGGATTTGGCATGTGATTTTAGGCGTCGGTTTCTTATTGTGCAACCGACGATAAATAAAAAGCAATACTCATGTCTGGCCGGTCCTGACATATAGATGTCGGTTTGTGTATTCAGTTGATGTTGTAGGGTTTAGGTGTCAGTTTCTTGGATACAACTGATGTCTGTAAATGTGACGTTATAAGCCAATTATGTAGTAGTGCTTCTAGATTGGAAGCTTGAATAGATTTCACTAAGATTTTTTTTCCAAACTTTGAAAAGAAACACTAAGATCAAAAATCTAAGCATCAATCTAAACTTTGATATCTCTATCCTTCAAGACATTAGCTTTATAAGCGAAATTACCAAAGGATTTATGTTTCCACTCATGAAGATCAATCCTAGTGCTCTTCAGCTTCTTATATGCCTAAAATATAAAATATCATCAATGTGGCAATTCTAGTCATATTTAATCATATTTAATAAATCATCATGATGAACCCACAAATTACTAAATCCAAATAGATTACAAAAAAATATAGGATTACTATTTTTCAGTGATAGAAGTTTATGGTCACTAATATTAATAGAAATAGCTTCCAAAAATAACTTTGATATATTGTTAAAAAGCTCAAAACTATAAAAGCCTCACCAAACTTGTATGTGATTAATTCCAGTCCATCATGGAGGTTGTCCTACATATAAAAGGGGCTAGTCAAGACAAGTTCAAATGATCCACAATCAATAACATGGTTATTAAATTCAAACATTGATCTAGAAGCTCCTGACAATATTTTCAACCATCCCATGATAAGCCAAGGAACGATAATGCATTTATAAATATTTCAATACAATTTCTTTATCTAGGTCTGTCTAAATCAAGATTTTGCATGAAAATAGAAGTAATGAGAATAATGTCTTGATAAATTTTCACTTTAAAGTAGATAAGTTGGTCATTTTTAGAAATTTTTATCACATAATAATCATTAAGATTCCAGAAATTAACTTAGGGGATGATATGTTTCTTATTTTAAAACCCAACATGAACCACAATGTCTAGGTGAGATGTAACTTGGAGGAATTTCATCAAACACTTGAACATGAGTAGAATGACTAGATCTAGTTCCATTAATTAAGCTCAATGAAGTTCTCTATTCAAGTGATTTTGATTAAAAGTTTATTTGAGTTTTCCTTCCATATCATTCTTTGATTTGGAGGTTCAGAAATGAACTTTGTTCATGTACAAAGAATCCACAAATATTTTATGTTTTTGGAACCATTCTATTCAAAAGAAATAGAGTGCATATCCCGTTTGTCACTATGTACATCAATTGTATAAGGAAAAGTATATGGTATTGGTACTATAACTTGAGTGTAGGCACACTCAATCCTACAAAAGTCCTTGGTTTGACTATTAGAGAAAAGAGGAGATCCCATGAATGAGTCAATTCTCTCTAGCATCCTCTTACCCCATAGCTCTAATGAAAAGTTACAGATATTAACCTGGATTATTACATTAGTAAAGTGGAGCTTCATAGGATGATTTACTAGCTTCCACTTCATGAGATAAATCATTTTGGTCTTCAAAACCATGGACCTTCATTGATAGAAATGGTTGTGTCATTTGGATCTTAAAAATGAATGGAAAGTATACCATGGTCGTGATTGTAATTCCAAAGTCTCTCTAGGATTGTAGATTTCATATATGTAGTTTTTGAAATGATGTAGATGGGCCATGAAACCTAGCATGTAAAGTGGCAGATGGTTTTCCCATTTAGAAGAATCTTACACTGCTTTATATCTAAGCCAGATGATATTTCCTCTTTAATACTTGATATGTGTGTTCTTAAAATAAGTCTCCAAATGTTTTTAGGCATGAAGTTTATATTTTTCCGAAGCTTGGGAGATAATAGTGAGGAGAAGGTATTTGAATCAAGGTAACATTGAACAAAAGCATTATCCTTCCATAGCTATCGCACTCTCCAAGGAGGGTGATTCCCCTCCATCTCTAGAGCCTCTCCACTCAAATTCATAGACTTAGATATTTAATATATATACACATATATTATAATTATATATATTTATATATAAACTTTACAATAAGTAGTGATGGGAGGAGAAGAATGGGATGAGAACCAATAGCATGGTCCTAGTGGAGCTTTGGAAAATACAAAAGGACTAACCCCATCCTGCAACAAGATATGAAGCAATAATATGGTATACAATGATGATGAAGAAGTAGCAACACATCAACCCCAATCAAATACAGTGGTCCAACTAGGTCCTAATATGCAAACATGTAACCTACGGCATGATGGATGCTGGAACTCATATGGATTGTGGCCTGAGAACACCAGCACATCAACATCTATTGAGGCATTTGAGTAGATCATATAAGAGAAAGATTTGAGCTTTTTCTTTTACAGGGAGTTCAAACCAATATGAATCACATGTGTGGTTGTTTGATATCAAAAATAATTTCAAGCTATCCCATCTTCCTAAGAAGAAAAAAGTGGAAAAATAATTTATCTATGAAAGGAAGCACTAGTCATTTGTGAGTATAGGGATAGAAGCAAGAAGCATTGGAACTCACTACATTTTAAAAAAATTCAAGATGTGGTTTTAATTTTTGTTTTATATCGATGCATATATTTTTGGAATAATGTGATATTTGTAGAGTCTAGGCAAGGAACAATGTCGGTCACTGAGTGTGGGTTGTGATTCTTTGATATTATATTCTATCCACAACTATGTGCAACAAATTTTGAGACAATAAGGTCCATATAGGGGCTAAGTACTAAGATGTGTGAAAATATGGCTACTATTGAATGTTGCACAAGTTTTATATGCTTGTTCCAATGTCAAGTGGAAAAGCCTAGTTTGGTTAGCAAGGAGCTAGAATATCAAAAGAAGTCGTGAACTGAGTTATCAAAAATTGGTCCTAGTGTTCAACAATGGATGAGTATATCTCCATAATATATATTCATAAGATTTCATTCTTCAATTTGTGTGTTGTCTAGGTTATAAATTATAAGTGGCATATGAAGAAGTCATGGAGGTAGTGCAAGAACATATCAACCTTGAGAGATACCAGTTCTAGTCATGTAATGATGATGAGTACATAGAAGCCAAAAACACCCAGTTATGTTCATGCACATACATATTTTTCCAACTACATAACTTATCACCAAGTGAGGTGTTGGGGTCTTGGTTCTTTAACATGTTAAACTTATGGATAATCATGACACTACTCAAGAGATTGTCTTTAGAAATACAATAGTAGTATGGGCCACAAAGACCAAGAAGACATTATTTGTAGCAACCACAATAGAGCATTATTCAAGGGTTAGTTTCATATGCAAGCTCAAGTACACAAGGAGTCACAGCACAAACTAGAGAAAGAATATGTCAATAAAATAATTAACAATGGCAACAAGAAGACATTGTGAACCATACAGAATATAATATATCACCTTGAGTAGTTGTATGCTAGATGTAGTTAATTAGACATGTCCTAACTCATGTTATTGTTTTAATGGATTCTAGTTGATAAACATTAGTTAGTGACTAGGTTGTGATATATGAAGTCACTTAAACACAATATCCTTGTCGTAAGAGATTGTTCTAGAGATTTTAATAATAGGAATTTGAGCGCTAACATATTCATGTCCTTGATGTGTGTTTTCGGATGGCAATATAGTATTCAAGAGGATATTTCCTTTTGAAATGCATGGGCTTTATGTAATTATGGGTGTGAATTGTATGAAGAAGTATAAAGTGATATTGGATACTTAATTAAAAAAGTTTAATCAATAATTGTCCTTGGGACATGGATATTTATAGGAGACATTAAGGTGTTACCCACATGTACATAATATGTTACGATGGCTGAGAGAATGTTAAGGAATTGATTCCAAGGGTTCTTTGCACATGTAATTGATAAAAAATTAAAGAACCCTAGTTTGTAATAGGTGCATGTACTTCATGAATATGATGATGTATTTCCTAATGAATACCAAAGTTTACCACCATCAAGAAATATCAACTTTGAGATTATCCTTTCCCCCAGTACCTTACCAATAGCATTACCACACTATTGAATGGCACCATTAGAACTCATTGTAGCTCAAGAAGCAACTATATGAGTTTTTAGACAAAGGTTTTATACATTCAAGTACATCACCTAAGGACAAGACATCTTGTTTGTTAGGAATAGAGATACCACAATATGGTTTTGTATTAAATATTGGCAATGGAATATGGTTACCATCAAGAATAACTACATGTTTCATAAGGTTAATGACATGTTTGATCAACGAAGAGTATTGTATGTCTTTTCAAATATTGATTTGTGGTGAAGCTAACATGCATTGAGAATTAGGGCCAAATATGATCCAAACATTGTGTTTTAAACTAACTATGTTCATTTGGAATTCTTGGTTATGTTGTTTGAGATAACCAATGTCCTGCAACTTTCATGGACTGTAAGAACTCAATGTTCCATCAATTCCTAGATCAGCTTGTGGCATTATTCCTAGATGATAAATGAATATAGTCCAAAGACACACAATAACATGAACTCCTATTATGGGTAGTTTATAATTACTTCATCAACATTGACTATATGGTTAGTTTAGTAAGTACAAGTCCTAGTTAGAAGAAGTTGATTTTTTGGATCATTATATTTAGTTAGGGGATTTTTATAGATCCCAATAAAGCAGAATATGTACTTAGTTGGAGCAACCAAAGATGGCTACTAAGGTTTGGAACTTTCTAGGGTTATAGGGAATTTTTGGTGTTATATTCAGAACTTCAGTATTTTTCCATTACTCTAGTTGAGTTGACCAAAAAGAAGAAACCTTTTGTCCAAGTGCAATGTGAAGAGACTCTTTAAACCTTGATAGAAAATTTGACTACAACACCAGTCTCTTGTAGGGTATGGGAAGGGATATATAATATTGTATGATGCATCAACTAGAAGTTCTAGGTTGTCTACTTATGCAAGATGATAAAGTCATCTATTATTTATCTAGATAGAAAATGAAGCACAAAGAGAAATACTTAACACATTGTATAGATTTTTTGTAGACATGTTAACTGTTAAAACTTAGTGACATTACTTAGATGGAGATCCATGCCAAGTGTCAACAGATCAAAAGATCTTAAATTATATAGTCACTTAGAAAGAGTTGATCTTAAGGTAAAAAAAGATTCTGAGTATTGATTTGTTGTACAATAAAATACCACTTCACAAAATACAATGTGGCAATATACTCAGTCATTTGGAAGTCATCCTCTACATCAATAGTTGGTGTGTATCACCATGCATATAGAAGAAGATATATGTTGTTGAAATTAAGGGAGATGGATACCTATTTGGATGTGATAGAAGAACGAGGACTCCTAGACCAACTACAAGTATAGCCTAGGTTAGGATAATAGATATTATATTCATAGAATGTACATCTTGAGATGCATAAGATTAGGAAAGAGATGTAAAATGCCAAGATAAAATGATCCTATTACTTTAAAAAAAATCTCTATTTGAAAGTAATTTTGTGTGTACCAGATTAGGATTATTTAAGATATATGATATTAAAAGAATAAAGTGCATATATGTATGAAATGTATAAAAGATGCTAACAAATATAGGTGTGGATGATATGTATGCAAGTATGGAATTTTCCAACAAACGAAAGCCAAACATCATAGATCGGCACGACCACTAAAACTCTTTCCTATTCCTCAATGAAAACAAGATTATGTGTCCTTTGATTATGTAGTTTGTCTTCCTAACACATCTTGAGGACACGATTTTTATTGAGTTGTTGTGTATAGGTTGAGTAAGTTAGGACATGTGAATGTGTGTTATTATGTTGAATGTCTTGCATATATATATAGATGACATAGAAAGGGTGCATTTTGTTCTGTTATCTATCATATAGGTCAATGGACCCCATTTTGATTGACTTCATGATTCTATGGGGCACTAACTTGAAGTTCAGAATAGCTTTCTATTGTCATATAGATGGATGGTATTAAGGTAAAATACATATGCAAGAAGATACAGTCAAGCATGTATGTTTCAATTCCCTAGAAATAGGATGAACACCTACGCTTGATTGAATGTTCATATTGTAATAGTTAGCAATTAAATTTGAGAATGGCATCATATAAAGAACTTTATGGTTGAAAGTGCATAAGCATAGTGGTCATATTGGTTAGTATGAGACAAGAAAAAAGTAGCGGCTAGGTCTTGACATTCTACTACTGACCACTAACACAATCATAATGATTATAAAATAGCTAAAGAGTGCACAAGATACAAGCAAAAACTATGATGATAAGGAGTTTAGACATCTAGAGTTGAATTTAGCGGCCATGTGTTCATGGAAGTATCATTCTGGAAGGAAGTTTTCACATTTTGGTGGAAGCGCAATTTGACTCCCAACAATGTGGAACCTTATCCTATAATAGAGAGTGTTGGAAGAGTAGCATACTAACTAGAGTTATCATTGGAGATGAAGCAACTCTTTAATGTCTTTAATGTAGTAAAATGCTCATGAAAGTCCATCCTAACACAATACAAAAGTCGCAATCGAATGATACACAGATAGTATAATATGCCATGTATGAATAATGAACCATGTACATTATTTATTACAAAATCCAATGGTTGAAGAGACAAGAAATAATGATGATCTAAGAGTTACAAAGTCACCAGTGGACTAAAGAAGCCTAATGGGAGTTAGAATATGAGATGCAACAGGTGTTGGTCCATGGGAATTACTTAGACCTATTTAGATTAACTGCATATTTTCTATTATTGTTGTCTCAAACTATGATATTAAGTTTTCTCCAACCACATGACTTAGATTAATGCCAAATGGGTTTATGGCATGCATAAATTAATTGTTTACATGTGCCTTAATTCCAAAGTGTTGTATATCTTTTATTTCTCCATTTAATTTTTGTTTTGTTAAGGGTTGAATGTTGATAATCCTTCAAGAAACTTTAGTACTACTTAGGACACCAGGAAATCATAGATTTGATATTTGTTACTTGTATGTCTATATCCAAAATTCATTTTATGTTGATATTTTTGTTTGTAGAATTTTACATTATTTATATTTTGACTCCGATGGTTTAGGAAAAACTTTTATTTCAATCGGGTGATATCGAAGAAGAGAACATGATTTTAGATGTCTCTCAATCGAACTTCCATTTTCATTCAAGTGATATTTTGACCAAACTCTAGTTTTACTGATGAGTAGTAAAAATGACCTAATTTTAATTTTATAGCAATTGTTGCTAATTGATATACATCCATATACACTTCAATCAAAAACACACTTTGATACAAGTGTTTTCGGTCAAACTAATAGTTTGAATGAGGGATAAGTCAAAACTGTGATTGGTCATAAAACCTTTTTTTAACCCAACATATCTATTGATAAAGGATACTCCTATATGACCCAAGATGCCCAAATACATTGTTATATATAGGGACCATATTTGATCATTTTCTTACTTAGTTTATCTATGTAATATATTGATTAAATAATTTTAATGTGATTGTGTCTTAGTGATCTCCCTCAAATAAATGATTTTCCAAGCATTAAGACAATCTCAATAGAAAAAATCATTTGTGCTTTCATATGTAGTACCCCTTCTTCTAGTCACTCATTATTAAACAAGTATATTAAATGTGCTTCAAAGTGAGTGTAGAAGTAACCAATATCAAAGCAAGTGATGTACTCCTTTGGCATGGCAAAGAGGGCAAAGGTGCTGACCTTCCTTGGGCCACATCAAAAGAAGTGTTCAGGTTGTTTTCTAGAGGCCTTGTGAAGGAAACTTGATGACCTACCACTACCAAGATCTGTGGGAGATAGTCAACATTTTGATTTTTATTTTTGGTTTTTTGATATATAATCTTGTATTGTATTCACTCTAAACTCTCAATAAAGAGTTTTTTTATGAAACCTATTAATTGAAAAGCCAACTAGGCATGGATTAGGAAACCCTTGTAGTTTCTTAAATGTGTTAAATAACTATTCTGGATAAAAAGATGAGAGACTAATGGTACATTTTCTTATTGATAGAAGGAAAACTCCTCTCGTATGTATAGAAAAGGAGGCAAGTACAAGGGAAGAGAATTTAACCCTAATGGCCAAGACTATTATTCCCATATGACATAATAAATTAAATAACAATAATAAGACAAATCAAATTAAAAATAACACTCTCCATCCCCCTTAAACATGACTCGCCAAAAATAATTTGTTGATTCCACTGTTAAAGTTTTTTCTGTAGGCTTGAAATACTCGACATTTGGAGAAGGTACTTTGAAGTGCATTTCATATGAAAAAAAATCTGATAAATGGAATACAAATGCCACGGAAATAACTAATCAACATCAATATAGAGCATATTATGAAGAACACCATGAATACTCCATCTTCACTAGGGAGGAGCATGTGAGTGTTATATCATAGTCAACACATTCCACGTGTATAAATTGGCAGGAACGTGGTGCATAATAATGTAGTAGAAGAGGTATCTTCAAATCATATGAGAAGTGTAGTCAACTAGAATTAGCATAGAAGACCGCATATGTGCATAATGTGGCAGGAACATGAACTGCAGGAGGTGTTGGTGACTTCCATATTGGTTCCATAAGTGTAGCACATGAATCTTGGGGGCTTGATAGAAATGAAAGGGACCATTAAGTATAAACACAAGTAGATCATCATAAGTGATCTAAACACTTAGAAACAATAGATGTAACTTAGAGAAGACATAACTTGTTATAACCTAGTTTTTCCCATATTTTAATATAATTGTTTGCAAATAATATAATATGAAAGACACATTAGAAATATGGTTCTCTATGCATTTTGTTTGGAAATTGTGGATTGAAAGTGCAAATACTCCAAATGGGATGATTTTTTGTAATTTATTTTTTTCAATAAACCATTAATAGATTTTGGAAAAGGAAAGAGAACAAAATCCAATAATAAAGAAATTTCTAAAAGGCAATTTACAATGGATGTCTTAAATATGGAATTATGTGGAATACTCTAGAAAATAGAGTTTTTGTGCATAAATGAAGGATAATTACTTTATAAATTGTTGAATAATAGAATTATGGAATATTAGACAATTTCCCAAAAATAAATAAAATTTATGGTGTTTTAGATAATTAAAGGATAATTATTTAGCAAATTGGCAACACATTGTTTGAGGCAACAATTAGTATTATTTTGATCAAACCTTTGGTATATAAAAAAATAATAATGAAGGGAAGAGAGTTCAAGATTTTGGGAGAAAGAAGGAGATCCATTGAGATAATGACAATTGTTTTAAATAATGTGTGAAAGGAGACAGCTTTTATGGAAAAGACATACCAATAAATGCTGATGAATATATATGAATCGGGAAAGGTTCTAATGAATTTTCATGGAATGCAGATAATTAAGTTAAAGGATATACCATGGAGAGAGATAAAAGAATAATCTAGAATCTATGATCAATTTAGTCAATAAAGTGCCATATGTTTTCCTTTATGTCTTTTTATGTGAAGTTGGTATTTTAAGTAAAGAAACACTTGAATGACATGTGTATATAGATATATCACCATATTGGAATTTTATTAAATGCTCTCCTTTGGACAACTATACTTATTCCCATAAGTTTTGAGAAAAGGAAGGGTTTTCGTGAGGAGCAAAGAAGTTATTAGAAAGGAAACCTAGACCCCTCCTCTCAGGGGGGGCGTTCTCTCACTCCCTCCCTTCCCTCTGGGTGATAACCCTTAGGTTTTCTTGGTATACATGTATATATAAGGATCGAGTCTTTGTCTCTTTGGGGAGGCACCCAACTTCTGGAAACATTGGAGCCCTAGAGATTGGTTCTTGTCCATCGTTCTACCCACCTTGTGCCTAGTTGGATAAGATGATAGGGCAGCGAGTTAAAGGGTTTTGTCATTCCTAGAGAAGTGCCAAGGCAGCATAACATATCCTCCCTCGGTTCCTTCCTCCTCCCACTAGCAAGCTAACCACACCCCATTCCTTCAGTAGAGAATCATCATAGACAGACCTACAAGTGGAAGGAGGTGGTACCCTAGTCCCTAGAGAGGTGTCGCAACATTGCATTAACCCCAAGGGAACTCAAGGACGTGCCACCACCATCAACACCCCAGACGAGCATGGAAGCTGCCTACACTAGTGCTTCCCAATCTTCTATGTCGAGAGCCATGGTCACAGACTGGATCTCGATAGTGCCTCCTCCCCTCTCTGCTCACTTGGGCTCGACCCTACAGCCTTCCAGCTCCGACAGAGGCACACGAGAGGCTCCCCGACCTTATGCTAGCCTAGGGCGCCCTGCATCAGTGCTGGTAGAACTCCAACCACTGACACGGTGGCTACAGACGTATAAGATCTGGAGGGCGTCGCGCCCTACATGAGGGAGATAGGGAATTATAGTCAAAAGACCAAACACCCCTCCACACGAAATGAGAACTCATCCATCGAGGTAAGGGTAAAAGTGTCATTTTGTTATATTAAAACCACATTTGTGCTGGAGCACATGGCTGAAGTGGACGCGGGCCATTAGTCAGGCATAGACACATTGGCCTTGTAGATAATACTCGTTAGGCTGATGTGGCCTAATCTAATTGGCCCATTAATGATAATTTTTCCAAAATCATAACTCACTATAGGTAACTCATATTGAGACAAGTCTTATATGAAAATTGATCAGTAAAATGAGAGGAATGCAAAAAAATGTAATTGATACCTAATTATGCTTCCTTTTACAAATGTGCATAAGGATACAATCTTTAAAGTAAAATAAGCACAAAAACCCTAGTTTTGAGTATTAACATGTGGAATATGTTAAAAACCTCTCTTTTATTCTATTAACTAACATTGTAGACTATAATGGTAATCTAACATGGTTATGATCGTAATGATGAGAAACTAGGTTTTCTAGTGTGGATGATCCTTAACATGTGTAATCAAGATCTTGAACATCAATGATGTAACTTCCTATAAACTTATTGTGACTAATATTATATAAGTGTTCATGATGCTATAACATGATAAATTTAATAATCATGGCTACACTTAATATAAGTTAGGGTTCTTGACTCATTAAAATGAAAATCATGGGAATTAGGATTGCAAAGCATAACTCTGATGATAACTCAATACTAAGGAAACCTAAAACCTATATTAGGACTGAGTAGGGTTTAATATGTTAATGTGGTGGTAATACTTTAGGATTTACAAACATGAAGATTAAATGATTGGATTCTTCTCTGATTGCTTGGATATGTTGACTAGTTGATTGAATCTACTTGAAGTATAATTGTATAATCAACATGACTCACCATCGAGGTATATGGTTACACCTAAGACTACCCACATTAGTTTTTTGATGTTTTCCTAGGATAGTCAAATGGATTGCAAAGAAATGATTGCTTGTTTATTTATTTCCAACAATCTATAAAGTCACCAAGGATATCACATTATATGCTTATGAATTGCTTGAAGCCCTCATACTAACTCTAGAATTCTAAGAATAGAAAGAATAGTCATAGAGGTGACTTAGATCACACCACATATTTGGAAGGTCATATGAGGCACCTAGATCCATATTAAAAAGGTGGCCGACCAACATGGCATCTAGCTCTAGATTGAGAAGGTGGTTAACAACCATGGCATCTAGCTCCAGATTGAGAAGATGGCCTAACATCTACTATATGGACAAGACCCTGAAAGGGCATCCTAAAGGTTGAGTAAAAATGGGTTGAGAAGTTATGATGAAAATGTTAATTTTGATTATGTAATAATAATTTTTGTGAATATGTTGTTACAACTAGATGTGAATATTTTATTTCCCCCACATACCAGTATATCTTGAGATACTGACTGTGTTTTCATGTTTTAGGAACATGCAAAATATAAAGATGCTTAGAAGCATGATAAACCAGATGAAATGACATGAAAACATTATTCTATGTAAGGAGGGTTAGCTAGACACTTCTTCTCTATGTACATTTTAATGGTAGAAAAATTCATGTAACTCTTTTGAAGAGCATTTCATAAGCATTACTTGAATTAATGGAAATTATTTGATATTTTATATTGTTTGTTAAAATATAGATGTTTGGGAAAAAAATTATGTAATGGATCTCATCTTTTTGGCCTTTTTTAATTTGGGGTTACTGGAAAAATGAGGTTGTTACATTTGGTATCAGAGCACCAGATTTTTCAAATAATATGTCATAGTTTATAATTTCAGTAATATGTAGAAATATGAGGGAATTATTAGGGCATTTTCTAAATGTGATGGTTCTAGAAGGGACCATGACCTGGGGGGCTGGCAAGACTTTCCACTGCACTACTAATCGGCTTACTCCTGGGCATGTGCATCATGTCTGGCTAAAGTCAGACGATTTCACCTAAAGTAAAATACCTTTATGGTGTGTTTTAATCTTGACTTGTCCATTTCTCATTCTCTTTCTTAATGAACATTAAAAGGAATATCCCTCCTCATCTCAAGTTAGGATTGTTTGAGAAGAAGTAGGATTAAGGCATCCTTCTCCAAATGATATTAGATGTTACTTACATAGATGTGGAGCGTTTCCTGAGCCCAAGGAGAGAAATTGATCCCTGCCTCTGGCTGCTCCTGTGCCATAATACCTTTTGAAAAGGGTTCAAATGAAAAAGATTATGCCTCGACAGGTACAAAGTGACTCGAACGATTAATGAATATATAATGAGGAATTAATGATAAAGTAAATGGTTTTGTGGGTTTTTCCTTATAAGGGTAAACCTTGGATGGATCAAGGGTTAGTTTAGAAAACCCCTAAATGGGTCAAGGGACATAAAAAATCCTAGGGTGTTGGGGTATGGTTCCTAACCCTAACCTTAAATCCTAATATAAGCAATGGATAGAGAAAAAGAAAGGAAACCCAATGAGTTGAAATACCCTACCATACCCATGCATGCGAGTACGTGGAGTTAGGTGGGCATGATACATGAGATAGGATTGTACTTACATGGGTAATAAGTGGTTACGTAACAAGGAGAATATGAAAAACCTTAGTGCAACTTTTAGGATTAGTGTCCCACTCTAGAATGGGTAGACCCAAGAGTGTAGAAGAGATCTATGAGAGATATAAAATCCTAAGGGCGGGTTATGGTTAGAAAGTCTAAAATCCTTCTGGTAGCACCCGAACAAGAAGTGTGTTTCCACACAAATACAAGTAGAGGAAGGCCTGCATCTACATGAAAGTGAGTGACCTCAAGGCTGAAAAAGGGATTATTTCTAAGCCATAGGGTTAATACATGTTAGATTAGGATATAGGCATACTATATGGAATGGATGAAGAGTTTAGTATTACATAATGAGATAGCATGGCTTATGATGACCTCAATCGGATTTGAAATTTTGACTTTAGTTTTAAAGTTGGACCTAAGATTTGATGACATAAGTGTGCTTCTCTAGATAATGTGAGTTAGGTGAGAATAGGATGTGAATCTACATGAGCCTCAACTTATTCTACAAGGGGGTAGTGTTAGGACCAATGATGGGGTTAACTCCTGGAAGAGTGGAACCCAGAAGGAAAAGGTTGGGAACCTAGACTCAGAGACATGAGGAATTGTGAGAAATAAATGTATAATATGTCCTACACCATACTACCCCTGAGTGGAAGAGTTGAGTTGCTATAGGCATGATCCCTAGATGCACGTTATACCCTAGATTTCCTAGGAACAACCAAACTTGGAGATAGAGAAGGAGGATTCTTATACAAATATGTAGATGATATGAGTACCTGCCATCTAGGTGAGGGAAAGAGAGTCCTAAGATCCTGGAGAGATAAGGTATGGTGATATGTTGTGAAGCCTCGTACTTGGGTTGGTAGTCCCTTGTGTAGGATTCTAAGGGTTGCTTATGTGAAAGAGGGAGTTGGATAAGAATATTTCATGAATAGGAATCTAAGAAGAAAATGACATATCATGGTTTGGTCCTTTACGTGCTTCAGTGGCTAAGTCATGCATTTTGGATGACCAATGCTAAGGAGGTGAACTCGAGGTCCCTAGACCAAAGAGGGAAAGTGGTACAACCCCAATTTTTGGGTTCATTTGGTGAGAAATGTAATTTCTCATATGAAAGATATTTGAACAAATAATGATGTAATTTGTTTTGAATAAATGAATTTCGTTTACAATAGCCTTGTTGGTTGTTTTTTGGGCTTTATTGGCTACTGGGCCCAATAACAAGCAAAAAAGAAAAGGAAATTCAATTAGTAAATGAATAATTAAGAAATGGAGAAAAGAAAGATGTAGAAACCTCTAGAAGGCAAAAGGATTTTCCCCAAAGGTGGATTTCGTACCTTTTGGGTTCCTTGGGTTCCAAGGAGTCCAAAGTTGCAAAAAGAAAGTAATAAGAAAAGAAAAGATCAATTAAATATTTCTTTATTAAGAAAGAAATTGAAAACAACGATAAAATGTGGGAAATAAGTGGAAAGAGGTATAATTGAGTTATCCTTGGTGGATTTTCGTATCCAAAGGATTCCTAATGTTAAAAGGAATTTCAATAAAGAAAATAGGAAGAGAAGAAAGAGAAAATAGGTGTTATAATACATAATATGTGCCTTATAGGTACTTGACTTTCTTATGAATAAAAATGGTTTTCCTTTTTAGTTTTAGTCTCAAACTTGTCAAACACGTGGTTTAAGTCATTATGGACTTTCCTTTAAAATTTGGTATTAATTGGATAATCGGTCTGAGAGTTATGATTTTTACAAAAATCCCAAAAGTGTGGGCATTATAAAAGGAAAGTGATAAATGTCACAATTTTGTTTTCTACTGGGATTTTATTTGATATTGCTCGTGGCACAACATACGTTGATCTTAAATCTAATGACATCTGCATCATCACCCACCTTGTGCCAAGATAGGAAACTGGGCAGTAATGTAGGGGAATTTTCGAGGACAATTTCCTCGCAGCCTAGTGCGCGAGAGAGTTGGGAAAGCATCCCAACAAGTTCGGGAGCAAAATTCGCACCTAGACATCCTAGATCTTACCCAGTTTGGAAACGTGTTGCAGACATGCCCAATCTGTAGGCTCCTGGGCGGCTACCCCTATACCCATACTCCATATAAGGGCGAACGAGACCAAGAAAAGGATACCATCATGTTCGCAAGACTCCTTGGAGTCCAACCCATGCTTCACTGACCTCTAATTTCCCAAAGATCTTCTTCTCTGCTCTCTTGCTCCTATAAATTGTCGGCCAACGGGGCTGGTGTTCTAGTCTGTTCATACCTGCTCGGACCAATTAGAAACTGGCTTTGGCTTCGGAAGGATCAGGCGAAGGCAGGCACTCCTTTGCCTACTTCTCCGGCGCCCCCAAATGTGGGGTCATCCCGCCAGTTGACCAGAAGGGTGCCTGGTTCGTGGGTTGAGCGTCGAACGGAGGTAGAAGACGGTGGAGCTGGACCTGAGTCTCGGGTTAGGCGGATCTAAAGGAGGATCCGTGAGCCAAATCACTGGAAAATAGAGAGCAAATATTTACGTGGTGCTTTGTGATTCGTCTGAAGGTAATTATTTTAGGAAATTCATATCTAATGATCAGTAACTTGGAATTAGACAAGTTATATATGAATATTACTCAGAAATATACAAGGAATCCAATAAAAATACTAGTATAGACTAGTTTTGATTCTAGTTCTAAAAGTGCACAAAGTTAGTAACTTTAATGCTTTTCATGAATAAGAAACCCTAGTTTTAATAATAGGGGATCGAGTAATTTATGTGCATGGTTTAAAGGGATATTAACCTGATACTATTAAAAAGGATGATTTTGATCTAAAGGAATGATCTTCGTACAATATTGGCTTAATATAAATAAATGTGCTTTAATGGGCCTTGAAACCCTAATATTAGTAAATGTGATTCTTAATGGCTTTAATTATTCAAAATAGTGAATAAAGCTGAGATATGATGTTTCTAAGCTATTTTGAGATTAAAGGTTCCTAATTATGGGTAAATACTCTTAATGTAGTAATTAGGGTTTTCTAAAGGAAGAATTAATGACAAATAGAGTTCGTATGTGAATTAGACCATAATGAACTTTGAATTAATGATAAATGAGCATAATGATCTTGCCATGGATTAAAAAAAATAAAAATGGTAGTTTTAATATAAAAGAGGCATAATGGGCTTAATTAATGTTTAAGTGTGCCTTTAATATGAAATTAGGGTTTGTAAGTAATTATATAAATTATAGTTTAGAATAATAAGAGATGAAGTGAAGCCCTAATGAAAATGAAACCCTAAAATGGATAAGGAAACCATAGGAAGAAATTTCAAGTTGAATAGAAATAATCTTGATAAAGTGTGTAGTAAATAGAGTACATGTGATTTTAGGATTCTTGACTGTATGGTTGAACTACTTTCTTGGATTGCCTTCTTGGTTGGAATTGATTTTAGCTTGAATCTACTGAACAGGTATGTGGTTACGCTTATGAATAACCGCTCTAGTTTCACGGCGATTCATGAACGTTTTATCGGTTGCTTGAAAAATAATTGTTGGATGTCTATTTATTTCATGCAACTATAAAGTGACTATGATTATCACCATAAATATACATATAACTAGCTAGATCCGGGTCCACCTCTGTTGCTTTGAAAAGGCTAAAAAAGGGGTAATCCTAGAGCAAGGTCTAGGTTACCATGAGTTAGAAACTGGGCTACCCACGTGTAGTGCCATGAGACTCTTTAGAATACCATGAGTTAAGGAGTAGTCTACCTATGGGTAGTGCCATGTGACTCAACCCTAGAAACTGGTTCACCTGATAGGTGGATCATGAGGGGTTTAATGGGGATCTACCATAAGGAAGGTAGTATCCAGGTCCACTGCAGGGACAACACAGAGGATAGGGTACTCATGGATCGCGGAGTTATATTTAAAACATAATCTTGGTTTTTAAATGATTAATTGAATGATTACATTGTTAACATATTTGCATAATTATTGTTTCCCCCACATACCAGCTTCGGCTGATCGACGTTTTATTTGTCGGAATTTTAGGTACAAAGCCAAAAGAACAAATAGTAAATCATCATATTGTGAAATACATGAAGTAAAATGCAAGGAGGATTAGTTAAGAGTAGAATTCATACATGTATAGAAGTTTAGAAATCCAAAATTTCAAAAGGTATGTAAAAGTTTATTTTCTTACAGCTTTCTAGTTTAGTTTGTTAAAATTTAATAATTATTCTTGGTTAATTGCCGAACCTTTGATCCGGAAATTATGTGTGCGGCTTCGACCTCTCGGTCTCCCTTAATTAGGGGTTACCGGAAGGTGGGGTCATAACAGAAAGTGGTAATATCTAGTACATACAATGCTCACAAAATTGAGTGAACTCATAGAGATTGAGCATGGAACCCCCTCAAGTACACCACTTGAGTTGTCATTCCCTCAGGAGAGATCTGAGGCTAGACCTTCTTGTCAGGAGGATAAGTAAAGAGAGTTAGTCTTGGAGGTAGAGACCTCCATTATAAGTAGAGACATGGCACATCCTCTAAGGACGATGTTAACCCTAACCCTAACTAAAGGTTAGAGAGAGAGACAACATGATGAGTTAGATGTCATGGTAAACCAGGCATTTGGATAGACATGCCTTGAATGCCATATGAGCCATGAGAGGTTGGATGACCGAGTACCTTTAGCGACCTAACCCTGGGAAGGGTCATGTTAGACTGAAGGATAACTCCTTCAATGATGAGGTTAGTAAAGAACCTATGGAAACCTTATGGGCTTATATGGGCATGGCATAGTATGCACCCAGAGTACGTCTGTAGTGCTAACAGTAGGCTAAAACCTTGGCAAGGAGAGTATGATGGATAACTTATGAGATGAGCATAAAGGGCTATGGATAACCATGAGGAAACATAGGCTTCACCCATGTAGAGGTATGCTTGTGATCTTGATCCTTCATGGGGAGGGGACCTTGGGTGGTAAGGTTGTATATAGGGTTAGCTCTAGAGAGACAGCAGGACCCCAAGAAAGAAGGTTGTAAACCTAGACTCTGAGATATGAGGAAAAGTGGGGAGTTGAGGATGATGTGACCTAAGTGGATGAAAGTGGTTGCCTCATGCTTGATCCCTGGAGGCTGATGATGTCTTGGTTGCCATGAGAGGAACCAAACCCTAGTGAGAGGATGAGTTTGCCGGTACCTCTGTACTTATGGTATGGATGATAAGAAGAGTTCCTTAGACCTGGAGAGGTTTAGTAACAGGTTGTGAGGCCTTATACCTTGTTGGTTGTCCTTGAGGAGGACTCAACTCTGAAGTGTTGCTCGAGTAGAAGGATGACAGGAAGTGCATGTCATACCCTATACATGCTTGGCTCATGGTTAAAAAGTTGAGCAGGCAGGTGGACATTAGAAAAGAAAACCTAGTGTTCTTAGGCCTAAGAGGGGAAGTGTTGTACCCGATGCTCATGATGAGTTTTGAGTTTCTATAGTTCGAGCACGGTACTCTTCATCTAGAGGAAAAGGAAACCCCTTAAGTTAAGGTATGAACCCCTCACAGCTAAGTGGATGACATGGAAAGGTATGATCTTGATCCAGCATTGAGGAAAGAGAACAAGTATGACCTAACATGGTTTATTAGGTGGTCTGCGTGTGCCTTAGTGTCTTCTGGGTTAAGCATTCTCATATGGATGTAAACCCTAAGGATGTTTGTTGTCAATAGTTGTAGTTTCCTCCCATCATGGGAGAGGGACCCTTTTATAGGGGGTATATCAGTGTCTGGGGTTATGAAGTAACCTAAAGAGCTCTCATAGGATCTTGAGAAGCTAAGTGAAAAGTACATGGTATGAGAATGAACCTGTAAACCCATAGATATCCATCTCTAAGTGCATGAGGATGTGTTACCATGAAGGTAACCGGTATGGGGCCTGACCAAGGTAGGCAGGTCACCATAACCCTTATGAAAGGATGAAAGACAGCCCTCGAATGTGGAAAGAGATGATGAAGTCTTGGGTAAGGTTCTAAGTTGAACATGTAATATAAGAGAATCCTAAGTCTATCCTAGGGTCAGGTATGGATAATACCGATGGAAGTAGGAGTTGCCTAATTCCCTAGTTACACATGACCATAGGGTCGGGAGGTAACAACTATCATTTTCTGAGGGTCATGGGTTAGGAGATTGATCACCTTCATGAACTCATGGGACCCAAAGGGCAGATGAGTAGGTCACTCTCTGGATGCATAAGGGAAGAGGGATGACCCTAAAAGTGTCACCACCCTATAGACCTAGAGGAAATGACCAAGGATTGTGTGGTGACCCAAGTAGGTTCGAAACCAGTTTGTCATGGAGGTAACTTTGATATCGAGATGATTGTGGTGTAGAGACATATGTGGCATGTTTCAACTTAGATTTAAAGGTGTACTGGCAAGGTGGGATGTACCATCTCTACTCTTGGAACAGGAAGAACTCTATATTTGGACTGTAGCCAAATGCTTATTTCCTCTTGTTATGGGAGTGAGATATAGGACAGTATGCATGCCATACATTAAGGATAAAAGATGATGTGAGTTGGAACGTTGCTACGACAATAGAGAGGATAACATACCCTAGTGGAGTGAACAATATATGGATGGTTTGCAAATACTAAGAGGAATGAGGTAGTCACCTTATGAGGATGTTTTATCATGAGATATGACTCATACAAGGTTGAGTTTGATCACCAAGAAGATGAGCTCAAAGTGTTTTCAATGAAGATAGACTTAGAGTTTGAGCTGAGACGATAAGTGGAATACATGGAGGTGTATGTCTTCAACATTACCTAATACCTAAGGATGTGAAGGGGTAATGGATGCTTTGGTTGAGATATAGCTGTCTAGTTTGGCTAGAGACTAGAAGAGGTTTTTAGGCTAACCCTAAGTTTGGAAAGGAGATATGTTTGGCTAATACTCAGATGTAACGAGATCTATTGAACAAGTTAATGGTTGTTTGGTTAGCCAGCCTAGTCCTTGATGCAATAAAAGGATGGTCAAAGAGCCTCATATGCACTTCTTTGGAAAGGAAGGTGATGAAACCCCGATTAGAGTGGTTTAGGGTTTTTGAGGAATCGATCTTGAGGAATCATGACATATAGGAAATCATGATTGAAGATCACCATACATCGTGGTACTACCAAGATAATAAGTGGCAATAGTACTTTAGATGCCTAAGATGAAGTTGCATGTGGTATATGGCCATGCAAGCCGAAGGTGAAGGACGAACACCAGTAACCCAGTGCATTAATATAAAGTATAAAGAATTCCTGAGAGGGAATGGGAGTTCATCACTATGAATATTGTGGAAAGTCTCCCCTAGACCAAGGAAGGTTATGATGCAATATGGGTTATGGTAGATCTCCTTACCTAGATGACATGAGTTATGTCAGGGGACAGATCCGATTGAACTACATATGAGAGAGATGATTCAACTACACCATGATGTGAGTTCAAAAGTTCTTGAGTATAACCTAAAGGTTCACTTCCATAAGGTGGAAGTAGATGTATGAAGAACTCGAGGTTAGTGTAGTTTATCACCCCTAAATAATGGTTAGTATGATCCAGAGTAGAAGGTCTGATGAGAGCATGTGTGCTCGTTCAGGGTGATACATAGAGACACATCTTTGTCATATGTGATTATAACCACCATAGCCAGTATTGGGATGTAAATAAGCTCTACAAGACAGGTTGTGTCGGGCGCCACTTCATTAAGATGATGTTGGTGAATGGACCTCACAAAGGTCAGAAAAAAGGACCACAGTGTGTGCAGATGAAGTCACTTTGATCATGTAATGGCTGAAAGGAGCCCATGGACGACATGAGTCATAAATTGATGCAAAGTAGACTGACATGCAATTCACTGTGGGGGAATATGTGACATGAAAATCTGACCCCTTTAAGTTACAGCCAAAAGAGCTGAGTCCCCGATACATGGGTTCGTTTGAGATGGTTTGGTGGAGAAGGTTAAGTTAGATCTCACCCCTCAGGATAAAGTAATGTGTGATGAGTTCCAGGTATCCCATTTAGAGTACTATATGATGTACCCAGACCATGTGCTGAGCAATGAACCTAGTGAGCCCCAAGGGAGGCTAAAATGACATGAGTCACCTGTGCAGTTTATAGACGCCAGGATGAAAGAACTTAGAGAAAAAAAAATATGTGATGATAAAGGTTCTTTGGAAGCGCCATGGGTAAGGTAAAGCCACATAGGGGCAAATGATGGACATGGAAAAGCTTATCCTAAATTGTTTGTTTCCTTGATGGAATTTTGAGGACAAAATTCCTATAAGAGGGGAAGGATGTTACAACCCCAATTTTTGGGTTCATTTGGTGAGAAATGTAATTTCTCATATGAAAGATATTTGAACAAATAATGATGTAATATGTTTTGAATAACTGAATTTCATTTACAATAGCCTTGTTGGTTGTTTTGTGGGCTTTATTGGCTATTGGGCCCAATAACAAGCAAAAAAGACAAGGAAATTCAATTAGTAAATGAATAATTAAGAAATGGAGAAAAGAAAGATGTAGAAACCTCTAGAAGGCAAAAGGATTTTCCCCAAAGGTGGATTTCATGCCTTTTGGGTTCCAAGGAGTCCAAAGTTGCAAAAAGAAAGCAATAAGAAATGAAAAGATCAATTAAATATATCTTTATTAAGAAAAAAATTGAAAACAACGATAAAATGTGGGAAATAAGTGGAAAGAGGTATAATTGAGTTATCCTTGGTGGATTTTCGTATCCAAAGGATTCCTAATGTTAAAAGGAATGTCAATAAAGAAAATAGGAAGAGAAGAAAGAGAAAATAGGTGTTATAATGCATAATATGTGCCTTATAGGTACTTGACTTGCTTATAAAGAAAAATGGTTTTTCCTTTTGATTTTTAGTCTCAAACTTGGCACCAAGTGTTTAAAGTCATTATGGACTTTCCTTTAAAATTTGGTATTAATTGGATAATCGGTCTGAGAGTTATGATTTTTACAAAAAATCCTAAAAGTGTGGGCATTATAAAAGGAAAGTGATAAATGTCACATTTTTTTCTACTGGGATTTTATTTGATATTGCATGTGGCACAACAGCCATTGATCTTAAATCTAATGACATCTGCATCATCACCCACCTTGTGCCAAGATAGGAAATTGGGCAGTAGTGTAGGGGAATTTTCGAGGGCAATTTCCTCGCAGCCTAGTGCGCGAGAGAGTTGGGAAAGCATCCCAAAGTGTTCGGGAGCAAAATCCACACCTAGACATCCTAGATCTTACCCAGTTTGGAAACGTGTTGTAGATATGCCCAATCTGTAGGCTCCCGGGTGGCTACCCCTATACCCATACTCTATATAAGGGCGAACGAGACCAAGGAAAGGATACCATCATGTTTGCAAGACTCCTTGGAGTCCAACCCATGCTTCACCGACCTCTAATTTCGAAAAGATCTTCTTCTGATCCACTCTCTTGCTCCTGTATGCTGCCGGCCAATGGGGTTTGTGTTCTTCTCTGTTCGTACCTGCTCGAACCAATTAGAAACTGGCTTTGTCTTCAGAAGGTCCAGTCGAAGGCAGGCACTCCTTTGCCTGCTTCTCCAGCGCCCCCAAACGCGGGGTCAACCCGCCAGTTGACCAGGAGGGTGCCTGGTTCGTGGGTTGAGCGTCGAACGGAGGTAGAAGATGGTGGAGCTGGACTTGGGTCTCGGGTTAGGCAGATCTGAAGGAGGATCTGCAAGCCAAATCGCTGGAAAATAGAGAGCAAATAATGATGTGGCGCTCTGTGATTCGTCTGAAGGTATTATTTTAGGAAACTCATATCTAATGATCAGTAACTCGGAATTGACATGTTATATATGAATATTACTCAGAAATATACAAGGAATCCAATAAAAATACTAGTATAGACTAGTTTTGATTCTAGTTCTAAAAGTGCACAAAGTTAGTAACTTTAATGCTTTTCATGAATAAGAAACCCTAGTTTTAATGATAGGGGATCGATTAATTTATGTGCATGGTTTAAAGGGATATTAACCTGATACTATTAAAAAGGATGATTTTGATCTAAAGGAATGATCTTCTTACAATATTTTCTTAATGTAAATAAATGTGCTTTAATGGGCCTTGAAACCCTAATATTAGTAAATATGATTCTTAATGGCTTTAATTATTCAAAATTGTGAATAAAGCTGAGATATGATGTTTCTAAGCTATTTCGAGATTAAAGATTCCTAATTATGGGTAAATACTCTTAATGTAGTAATTAGGGTTTTTCTAAAGGAAGAATTAATGACAAATAGAGTTTGTATGTGAATTAGACCATAATGAACTTTGAATTAATGATAAATGAGCATAATGATCTTGCCATGGATTAAAAGGATAAAAATGGTAGTTTTAATATAAAAGAGGCATAATGGGCTTAATTAATGTTTAAGTGTGCCTTTAATCTGAAATTAGGGTTTGTAAGTAATTATATAAATTATAGTTTAGAATAATAAGAGATGAAGTGAAGCCCTAATTGCAAATGAAACCCTAAAATGGATAAGGAAACCATAGGAAGAAATTTCAAGTTGAATAGAAATAATCTTGATAAAGTGTGTAGTAAATAGAGTACAGGTGATTTCAAGATTCTTGATTGTATGGTTGAACTACTTGCTTGGATTGCGTTCTTGGTTTGAATTGATATTAGCTTGAATCTACTGAACAGGTATGTGGTTACGCTTATGAATAACCGCTCTAGTTTCACGGCGATTCCCGAACGTTTTATCGGTTGCTTGAAAAATAATTGTTGGATGTCTATTTATTTCATGCAACTTTAAAGTGACCATGATTATCACCATAAATATACATATAATTGGCTAGATCCGGGTCCACCTCTGTTGCTTTGAAAAGGCTAAAAAAGGGGTAATCCTAGAGCAAGGTCTAGGTTACCGTGAGTTAGAAACTGGGCTACCCATGTGTAGTTCCATGAGACTCTTTAGCATACCATGAGTTAAGGAGTGGTCTACCTATGGATAGTGCCATGTGACTCAACCCTAGAAACTGGTTCACCTGATAGGTGGATCATGAGGGGTTTAATGGGGATCTACCATAAGGAAGGTAGTATCCAGGTCCACTGCAGGGACAACACAGAGGATAGGGTACTCATGGATCGCGGAGTTATATTTAAAACATAATATTGGTTGTTAAATGATTAATTGAATGATTACGTTGTTAACATATTTGCATAATTATTGTTTCCCCCACATACCAGCTTCGGCTGATCGACGTTTTGTTTGTCGGCGTTTTAGGTACAAAGCCAAAAGGACAAACAATAAATCATCATATTGTGAAATACATGAAGTAAAATGCAAGGAGGATTAGTTAGAGTAGAATTCATACATGGATAGAAGTTTAGAAATCCAAAATTTCAAAAGGTATGTAAAAGTTTATTTTCTTACAGCTTTCCAATTTAGTCTGTTAAAATTTAATAATTGTTCTTGGTTAATTGTCGAATCTTTGATCTGGAAATTATGTGTGCGGCTTCGACCTATCGGTCTCCCTTAATTGGGGATTACCGGAAGGTGGGGTCATAACATTTGGTATTAGAGCCTAGGCTCCTCACTTAACCATTAATAATTATTAAATTTTACAAACTCCATAGAACACAAGGGAGTTATTAAGAGGATTATCCGAAAGATAGAGGTGTCTAGAAAAGGATCACAACTAGGGGTTGGCAATATTTTCCTCTGCACTGCTAGTCAGAATACGAGGACTCCCAGATTGTGTGACTTCCTTGCCAATGTCCTAGGATTTGACTCGAAATAAGATACCTTTAGGACTCTCTCATCTTGTTCATCTCTTCTCAACTCAAAATTCTATTAAGGATTTTAAGGATTAGGGTTTTCTCTCTTTTCCTCACCCTCTTGAGGTACGGGTAAGGTTGATAAGGTTTAAGGAATCATCCACCAAATTAATGAAAAACATGTAAATAAGATGTCATGGATATAAGCTTAAAATATTAAGCATAAAGGAATAGATACATGCTTAGGTCGTATGACATGAGTTGTCATGCCCTCAGGAGAGATCTGAGGCTAGACCTTCTTGTCAGGAGGATAAGTAAAGAGAGTTAGTCTTGGAGGTAGAGACCTCCATTATAAGTAGAGACCTGGCACATCCTCTAAGGACGATGTTAACCCTAACCCTAACTAAAGGTTAGAGAGAGAGACAACATGATGAGTTAGATGTCATGGTAAACCAGGCATTTGGATAGACATGCCTTGGATGCCATATGAGCCATGAGAGGTTGGATGACCGAGTACCTTTAGCGACCTAACCCTGGGAAGGGTCATGTTAGAGTGAAGGATAACTCCTTCAATGATGAGGTTAGTAAAGAACCTATGGAAACCTTATGGGCTTATATGGGCATGGCATAGTATGCACCCAGAGTACGTCTGTAGTGCTAACAGTAGGCTAAAACCCTGGCAAGGAGAGTATGATGGATAACTTATGAGATGAGCATAAAGGGCTATGGATAACCATGAGGAAACATAGGCTTCACCCATGTAGAGGTATGCTTGTGATCTTGATCCTTCATGGGGAGGGGACCTCGGGTGGTAAGGTTGTATATAGGGTTAGCTCTAGAGAGACAGCAGGACCCCAAGAAAGAAGGTTGTAAACCTAGACTCTGAGATATGAGGAAAAGTGGGGAGTTGAGGATGATGTGACCTAAGTGGATGAAAGTGGTTGCCTCATGCTTGATCCCTGGAGGCTGATGATGTCTTGGTTGCCATGAGAGGAACCAAACCCTAGTGAGAGGATGAGTTTGTTGGTACCTCTGTACTTATGGTATGGATGATAAGAAGAGTTCCTTAGACCTGGAGAGGTTTAGTAACAGGTTGTGAGGCCTTATACCTTGTTGGTTGTCCTTGAGGAGGACTCAACTCTGAAGTGTTGCTCGAGTAGAAGGATGACAGGAAGTGCATGTCATACCCTATACATGCTTGGCTCATGGTTAAAAAGTTGAGCAGGCAGGTGGACATTAGAAAAGAAAACCTAGTGTTCTTAGGCCTAAGAGGGGAAGTGTTGTACCCGATGCTCATGATGAGTTTTGAGTTTCTATAGTTCGAGCACGGTACTCTTCATCTAGAGGAAAAGGAAACCCCTTAAGTTAAGGTATGAACCCCTCACAGCTAAGTGGATGACATGGAAAGGTATGATCTTGATCCAGCATTGAGGAAAGAGAACAAGTATGACCTAACATGGTTTATTAGGTGGTCTGTGTGTGCCTTAGTGTCTGCTGGGTTAAGCATTCTCATATGGATGTAAACCCTAAGGATGTTTGTTGTCAAGAGTTGTAGTTTCCTCCCATCATGGGAGAGGGACCCTTTTATAGGGGGTATATCAGTGTCTGGGGTTATGAAGTAACCTAAAGAGCTCTCATAGGATCTTGAGAAGCTAAGTGAAAAGTACATGGTATGAGAATGAACCTGTAAACCCATATATATCCATCTCTAAGTGCATGAGGATGTGTTACCATGAAGGTAACCGGTATGGGGCCTGACCAAGGTAGGCAGGTCACCATAACCCTTATGAAAGGATGAAAGACAGCCCTCGAATGTGGAAAGAGATTATGAAGGCTTGGTTAAGGTTCTAAGTTGAACATGTAATATAAGAGAATCCTAAGTCTATCCTAGGGTCAGGTATGGATAATACCGATGGAAGTACGAGTTGCCTAATTCCCTAGTTGCACATGACCATAGGGTCGGGAGGTAACAACTATCATTGTCTGAGGGTCATGGGTTAGGAGATTGATCACCTTCATGAACTCATGGGACCCAAAGGGCAGATGAGTAGGTCACTCTCTGGATGCATAAGGGAAGAGGGATGACCCTAAAAGTGTCAGCACCCTATAGACCTAGAGGAAATGACCAAGGATTGTGTGGTGACCCAAGTAGGTTCGAAACCAGTTTGCCATGGAGGTAACTTTGATATCGAGATGATTGTGGTGTAGAGACATATGTGGCATGTTTCAACTTAGATTTAAAGGTGTACTGGCAAGGTGGAATGTACCATCTCTACTCTTGGAATAGGAAGAACTCTATATTTGGACTGTAGCCAAATGCTTATTTCCTCTTGTTATGGGAGTGAGAGATAGGACAGTATGCATGCCATACATTAAGGATAAAAGATGATGTGAGTTGGAACGTTGCTACGACAATAGAGAGGATAACATACCCTAGTGGAGTGAACGATATATGGATGGTTTGCAAATACTAAGAGGAATGAGGTAGTCACCTTATGAGGATGTTTTTATCATGAGATATGACTCATACAAGGTTGAGTTTGATCACCAAGAAGATGAGCTCAAAGTGTTTTCAATGAAGATAGACTTAGAGTTTGAGATGAGACGATAAGTGGAATACATGGAGGTGTATGTCTTCAACATTACCTAATACCTAAGGATGTGAAGGGGTAATGGATTCTTTGGTTGAGATATAGCTGTCTAGTTTGGCTAGAGACTAGAAGAGGTTGTTAGGCTAACCCTAAGTTAGGAAAGGAGATATGTTTGGCTAATACTCAGATGTAACGAGATCTATTGAACAAGTTAATGGTTGTTTGGTTAGCCAGCCTAGTCCTTGATGCAATAAAAGGATGGTCAAAGAGCCTCATATGCACTTCTTTGGAAAGGAAGGTGATGAAACCCCGATTAGAGTGGTTTAGGGTTTTTGAGGAATCGATCTTGAGGAATCATGACATATAGGAAATCATGATTGAAGATCACCATACATCGTGGTACTACCAAGATAATAAGTGACAATAGTACTTTAGATGCCTAAGATGAAGTTGCATGTGGTATATGGCCATGCAAGCCGAAGGTGAAGGACGAACACCAGTAACCCAGTGCATTAATATAAAGTATAAAGAATTCCTGAGAGGGAATGGGAGTTCATCACTATGAATATTGTGGAAAGTCTCCCCTAGACCAAGGAAGGTTATGATGCAATATGGGTTATGGTAGATCTCCTTACCTAGATGACATGAGTTATGTCAGGGGACAGATCCGATTGAACTACATATGAGAGAGATGGTTCAACTACACCATGATGTGAGTTCAAAAGTTCTTGAGTATAACCTAAAGGTTCACTTCCATAAGGTGGAAATAGATGTATGAAGAACTCGAGGTTAGTGTAGTTTATCACCCCTAAATAATGGTTAGTATGATCCAGAGTAGAAGGTCTGATGAGAGCATGTGTGCTCGTTCAGGGTGATACATAGAGACACATCTTTGTAAGATGTGATGATAACCACCATAGCCAGTATTGGGATGTAAATAAGCTCTACAAGACAGGTTGTGTCGGGCGCCACTTCATTAAGATGATGTTGGTGAATGGACCACACAAAGGTCAGAAAAAAGGACCACAGTGTGTGCAGATGAAGTCACTTTGATCATGTAATGGCTGAAAGGAGCCAATGGACGACATGAGTCATAAATTGATGCAAAGTAGACTGACATGCAATTCACTGTGGGGGAATATGTGACATGAAAATCTGACCCCTTTAAGTTACAGCCAAGAGAGCTGAGTCCCCGATACATGGGTTTGTTTGAGATGGTTTGGTGGAGAAGGTTAAGTTAGATCTCACCCCTCAGGATAAAGTAATGTGTGATGAGTCCCAGGTATCCCATTTAGAGTACTATGTGATGTACCCAGACCATGTGTTGAGCAATGAACCTAGTGAGCCCCAAGGGAGGCTAAAATGACCTGAGTCACCTGTGCAGTTTATAGACGCCAGGATGAAAGAACTTAGAGAAAAAAAAATATGTGATGATAAAGGTTCTTTGGAAGCTCCATGGGTAAGGTAAAGCCACATAGGGGCAAATGATGGACATGGAAAAGTCTTATCCTAAATTATTTGTTTCCTTGATGGAATTTTGAGGACAAAATTCCTATAAGAGGGGAAGGATGTTACAACCCCAATTTTTGGGTTCATTTGGTGAGAAATGTAATTTCTCATATGAAAGATATTTGAACAAATAATGATGTAATATGTTTTGAATAACTGAATTTCATTTACAATAGCCTTGTTGGTTGTTTTGTGGGCTTTATTGGCTATTGGGCCCAATAACAAGCAAAAAAGAAAAGGAAATTCAATTAGTAAATGAATAATTAAGAAATGGAGAAAAGAAAGATGTAGAAACCTCTAGAAGGCAAAAGGATTTTCCCCAAAGGTGGATTTCGTGCCTTTTGGGTTCCAAGGAGTCCAAAGTTGCAAAAAGAAAGCAATAAGAAATGAAAAGATCAATTAAATATTTCTTTATTAAGAAAGAAATTGAAAACAACGATAAAATGTGGGAAATAAGTGGAAAGAGGTATAATTGAGTTATCCTTGGTGGATTTTCGTATCCAAAGGATTCCTAATGTTAAAAGGCATGTCAATAAAGAAAATAGGAAGAGAAGAAAGAGAAAATAGGTGTTATAAGGCATAATATGTGCCTTATAGGTACTTGACTTGCTTATGAAGAAAAATGGTTTTTCCTTTCGATTTTTAGTCTCAAACTTGGCATACAAGTGTTTTATGTCATTATGGACTTTCCTTTAAAATTTGGTATTAATTGGATAATCGGTCTGAGAGTTATGATTTTTACAAAAATCCCAAAAGTGTGGGCATTATAAAAGGAAAGTGATAAATGTCACATTTTTTTCTACTGGGATTTTATTTGATATTACATGTGGCACAACAGCCATTGATCTTAAATCTAATGACATCTGCATCATCACCCACCTTGCGCCAAGATAGGAAATTGGGCAATAGTGTAGGGGAATTTTCGAGGGCAATTTCCTCGCAGCCTAGTGCGCGAGAGAGTTGGGAAAGCATCCCAAAGTGTTCGGGAGCAAAATCCACACCTAGACATCCTAGATCTTACCCAGTTTGGAAACATGTTGTAGATATGCCCAATCTGTAGGCTCCCGGGTGGCAACCCTATACCCATACTCTATATAAGGGCGAACGAGACCAAGGAAAGGATACCATCATGTTCGCAAGACTCCTTGGAGTCCAACCCATGCTTCACCGACCTCTAATTTCCCAAAGATCTTCTTCTTATCCGCTCTCTTGCTCCTGTATGTTGCCGGCCAATGGGGTTGGTGTTCTAATCTGTTCGTACCTGCTCGAACCAATTAGAAACTGGATTTGTCTTCAGAAGGTCCAGGCGAAGGCAGGCACTCCTTTGCCTGCTTCTCCAGCGCCCCCAAACGCGGGGTCAACTCGCCAGTTGACCAGGAGGGTGCCTGGTTCGTGGGTTGAGCGTCAAACGGAGGTAGAAGATGGTGGAGCTGGACTTGGGTCTCGGGTTAGGCAGATCTGAAGGAGGATCTGCAAGCCAAATCGCTGGAAAATAGAGAGCAAATAATGATGTGGCGCTCTGTGATTCGTCTGAAGGTATTATTTTAGGAAACTCATATCTAATGATCAGTAACTCGGAATTGACATGTTATATATGAATATTACTCAGAAATATACAAGGAATCCAATAAAAATACTAGTATAGACTAGTTTTGATTCTAGTTCTAAAAGTGCACAAAGTTAGTAACTTTAATGCTTTTCATGAATAAGAAACCCTAGTTTTAATGATAGGGGATCGATTAATTTATGTGCATGGTTTAAAGGGATATTGACCTGATACTATTAAAAAGGATGATTTTGATCTAAAGGAATGATCTTCTTACAATATTGTCTTAATGTAAATAAATGTGCTTTAATGGGCCTTGAAACCCTAATATTAGTAAATATGATTCTTAATGGCTTTAATTATTCAAAACTGTGAATAAAGCTGAGATATGATGTTTCTAAGCTATTTCGAGATTAAATATTCCTAATTATGGGTAAATACTCTTAATGTAGTAATTAGGGTTTTTTTTAAGGAAGAATTAATGACAAATAGAGTTCGTATGTGAATTAGACCATAATGAACTTTGAATTAATGATAAATGAGCATAATGATCTTGCCATGGATTAAAAGGATAAAAATGGTAGTTTTAATATAAAAGAGGCATAATGGGCTTAATTAATGTTTAAGTGTGCCTTTAATCTGAAATTAGGGTTTGTAAGTAATTATATAAATTATAGTTTAGAATAATAAGAGATGAAGTGAAGCCCTAATTGCAAATGAAACCCTAAAATGGATAAGGAAACCATAGGAAGAAATTTCAAGTTGAATAGAAATAATCTTGATAAAGTGTGTAGTAAATAGAGTACAGGTGATTTCAAGATTCTTGATTGTATGGTTGAACTACTTGCTTGGATTGCGTTCTTGGTTTGAATTGATATTAGCTTGAATCTACTTAACAGGTATGTGGCTACGCTTATGAATAACTGCTCTAGTTTCACGACGATTCCCGAACGTTTTATCGGTTGCTTGAAAAATAATTGTTGGATGTCTATTTATTTCATGCAACTATAAAGTGACCATGATTATCACCATAAATATACATATAATTGGCTAGATCCGGGTCCACTTCTGTTGCTTTAAAAAGGCTAAAAAAGGGGTAATCCTAGAGCAAGGTCTAGGTTACCGTGAGTTAGAAACTGGGCTACCCACGTGTAGTTCCATGAGACTCTTTAGCATACCATGAGTTAAGGAGTGGTCTACCTATGGATAGTGCCATGTGACTCAACCCTAGAAACTGGTTCACCTGATAGGTGGATCATGAGGGGTTTAATGGGGATCTACCATAAGGAAGGTAGTATCCAGGTCCACTGCAGGGACAACACAGAGGATAGGGTACTCATGGATCGCGGAGTTATATTTAAAACATAATATTGGTTGTTAAATGATTAATTGAATGATTACGTTGTTAACATATTTGCATAATTATTGTTTCCCCCACATACCAGCTTCGGCTGATCGACGTTTTGTTTGTCGGTGTTTTAGGTACAAAGCCAAAAGGACAAACAATAAATCATCATATTGTGAAATACATGAAGTAAAATGCAAGGAGGATTAGTTAGAGTAGAATTCATACATGGATAGAAGTTTAGAAATCCAAAATTTCAAAAGGTATGTAAAAGTTTATTTTCTTACAGCTTTCCAATTTAGTTTGTTAAAATTTAATAATTATTCTTGGTTAATTGCTGAACCTTTGATCCGGAAATTATGTGTGCGGCTTTGACCTCTCGGCCTCCCTTAATTGGGGGTTACCGGAAGGTGGGGTCATAACAGAAAGTGGTAATATCTAGTAGATACAATGCTCACAAAATTGAGTGAACTCATAGAGATTGAGCATGGAACCCCCTCAAGTACACCACTTGAGCTTTGATATATGTTTGACAAGCCACTCATGCAAGTTGGGTTAGCTCCACCATAATATCATATATACCTATGAATTGATCCAACCTCGAGAGGTGATGTATGGGTATGACATAATGGAAAATTTAGAAATTGTTTAATAAGCTCTCTATCTGCTATTGGTTAGCCACATGCAGGAAATATGAAGATATGAAGTGGTTAGGTAACCTCAGGATGAACCTTTAATAAAGAGTGCAACCCAATATAAGAAAGTGAAGATGAGATAATGTTCAATATAAATATAGAATGAGGTTGTGGTTGACATGAGGGCCATGTGGTAAATAATTTTTGCCTTCTTCAGAGTATGTTTTTCCCCTTTTGGCCTACCATATGGTATGAATTGGATAACATATTTCACATATGATTGCAGTTGTTCCTATATCCCTTAACACATAATACATTGGTCCCGTTATATCCAAATGCTTCAATTCTTGGTAGTAAGGTACCAATACTAATCCAATTCTTGAGTGGTGGATCATGGGATATAATGATATAACTCTCAAGTAGAAAATGCATTGATGATATAATGGAAAATATTCCTAAGACATGTTCCTTTGTGCTAATATAAATCTTAGTACAAGATCATTTCAGTTAGTTTGTAATAAATGCTAGTTTTATCTTGTCATGGGATAGGACCTTCCCTAGAAAGGGTCAATCCACAAATCAATTCAAGAATCAAGGTAACACTAAAATTCACTTAAAAATTGAGAGATTAAGTGTATGAAGCACAAAAGCACATATATTAAGTATGATTCTTTATAACCATGTATGACCATTTCTAAGGTACATGAGAAAAAGTCATTATGTAAGTGGCCAGTAGAATGGGACCAGACCCAGATGGGTAGATCTCCATGAGCCCAATGAAGGGACATAAAGAAAGTTATGGGTGCCCTAAGAGATGAAGGAAATTCCGATGAAATAATTATAAAATGTGCTTGGATATTATCAGAGAAACCTCAAACAAAATGTGTGATGAAATAGAAAAAAAGTTAATAACATCTCAACAAAACCCCTGGGGAGGGTAGGGCCACAAGTAAAGCCTGAGATCTTATATAATGATTAAAGGTGCATAAGATTGATGAGGATGGGGAATGATCATGTACTAAGTGCATAAAGTCCTTGGGGGTCAAGAGGAGATCGTTCCAATAGTACCTATGCCATAGAGATCTTAAGGGGATTATTGAGGCTAAAGAGACATGAGATGTAGATGAAAAGAACATAGGAAGTCATAAGATGATGTTTGAATAGGAATCTTAAAAAGAAAATTGCATTCCATGTGAGTGTATAGAAAGAAAAAAATTGTGTAACTAAAAGGTATTCATTGTATGAAGTCATTGTTGAGAGAGACCAAACAAATTTAGAAATTTAAAATAATGTGTGTTTACACTGTCTTTGCCCTTGGAATTTGATGAACTTTGTATTTGGATTGCAGCCAAATATTCGTTTCATCTTGTTATGAGTGTGAGGGATTAGATAGACACATGTTATGATAAAAAAAAAAAGATATATGAGAATGAGTACCTAAGTTGAAATTGAATGGCATGACCTAGAGTTGGAGGAGTTACCTCACCCTATTAATAATAAATTGAAAACCTAGGTAAAAAGGTAGTCACCAAGTGAAATTCAAAAATCATAAATGGAAATGTAATTTTTAAGAGTTTATGTCATGAAAATACTAAGGATGTGGATATGCCTTGAATTGAATTCAAGTACCGACCTTAGTAATAATGTGAGGAATTTGTATATCAATAAAATATGTGAAAGGTATCTAAGATGGGTTGCTAACCCTAAGGTTTGAAACTAAGATGAGTTCTCATTCACCTTAACCTTACTAAGTTCAAATTTTGAGGGACAAAATTCCTTTTAAGGAGGAACGAATATAATATCCTCAATTTGGTAAAATTGAATTTATTAAATATAAAGCATGTTTGGATAAATAAATGGTAATATTGGTGAAATAATAAAGTTAATAACCTTTTTACCATGGGTGCTTGTCACACAAGTTAAAGAAATAGAAGGAATTAGCACATAAATAATAGTTAATGGCATTATGAGATGTTGCTTAAAATATATGTGAGGGAATTGTCTCATACCATCTTCCTGGATGACTATTTGAATTTTGAGGAAAAATTTTCTACAAGAGGGAAAGGATGTTATTACCTGGTTTTTCCAATATTTAATATAATTGTTTGTAAATAATATAATATGAAGGACACATTAGAAAGATGGTTCTCTATGTGTCTTGTTTGGAAATTGTGGATTGAAAGTGAAAATACTCCGTATGGGATGGATTTTGTGTAATTTATTGTTTTCAATAAACCACTAATAGATTTTGGACAACAAAAGAGAGGAAAATCCAAAAATAAAGAAATTACTAAAGGAAATTTACAATGGATGTTTTAAACATGGAATTATGTACATCACTCAAAAAAGTATGTCACTTTGTCCCTTAAATTTTCATTCCACATGTATGTCACTTTGTTCCTTAAATGTTTGCCAATTGTTGACTCCCAAATAATCATTACATATATATGTCACTTTATACCTTAAATGAGATCAAAAAAGTATTAGAAATTTAGTATATTGTCTGATATGTATTTTCAAACGAACATCTAAAACTTCACCCAATTTAGGTTGATCAATAACTACAAAAAATCAAATACTCTTTTGTAAAAATTTAGTATGTTCAGTATGCCAATGTAGTGGCACCCGAGTAGTAAAGTTGGTGTTGTATGACCAAGAGGTCACAAATTGAAAACCCCTAGCAACGGGATGCATGAATTGCCAAATTTTAAAAAAAAAAGGTATGTTCAGTATGGCCGACTAAATATTTTCTAATAAAACTCTACTGACAAACATGTCCATTAATCAACCACAATTTTGAAAATTCAAATGATCGTCATATGAGAGTTATAATATATCCCAAATTTTCATAACAATCTAACCAATAAAATACTAAAAGTCATTTATCCCATCGATATTTTTATCAAAGAATTTATCATCACATTTTTTGTTAACATGCTATCAAAATAGGAAGATTGAGCTTCAACAAGCTAAAAGTATTGTATATTAAGATTTCTAGAAATATCATATGTTTCTAGCTATGTATCCAAATAAAGATTAAGGATATTTGGATTAGATATGAAATCCACATTAAACATCTGAAAATTAAGCTTAGGTTCTTATAACCCTCAATTACCTACTAAGTAGGGTGGGTCATTACAATCTCTCCCCCTTAAAAAATTTCATCCTTGAAATTTACAAATGCAAAGAGAAATGTGCATTAAATTTCTTTTAGAATTCTAAATTTTGGTACATCACTTATTCTTGTATTTCTTATTTGCATAATGAGTTGTGCATTGAATTGTATGGTTTCTTTCAAATTATGATCACCATTTCAGAAATCATATTGATATTACTAACAAAATATATATGCAATGATGAGTTGCTAACAATGCCCTTTGTTTCATTCAAATACATGCTCTTGAGGTTTATTCTTTGCATGTATCTTGTTTTGTATTGTATCAGCTTACACAATTATTTTTCTGTTATAGTTATGTATCATAATAAAATGTGTAACTTTGTGATGACAATGCTTGTAAAGACTGGATCCTTATGATCAGATATTTACAAAATTGCATCATAAAATGTAAACAAATCTTTTTACAATCATGCTTTACGCAAGAGTCGTATAATCTTATACATAGGACTACAAAATTAGAAATAGGCATTGATTCCTATCTACTCTTCAACTAGGGACCGTTCTTGCATGTCTCTTCTAGGTCTTGCTTTGATTACCTATTCATGAGTTCCTAGAGAGAGAAAAAATCACACATGGATCCAAGAAGGGAAACATAGGTCAGTCAAATGACTAGTACAAAATTAATATTTGGAAACTAAAAGTATGAACTTGTCTACAAAAGATTTTCATGAAAAAATGTAAAGAGTTTTACAATGTAAGCAATACTAAATGGAAATAATGGGTTATAAAAATTCATATGAATTCAATATCCAATTTTGAGAATAGTAACTCACATTTAAAATAGATGTATGTGATAACCTAGATTTTGGTCTCTTATTCAATTTATGTGCATCTTGACTCATATGATACCCTATTACCACTCAACAACATCCTTCACCCACACCTCGATGACTTTAAGTCACTTCATTCACAATGGATGAGTTGGATTTGATTGAATATCACTTTGTACCTATATGTGACTCCAATTTGAGTTTTTTTAAACTAAGCATCATGATTATTATGTATCATTCACTTACAATCACAATTTTTCTGATTCAATAAATTATCTTTTCTATAAAATGCATGTCTTTTTGTAGAGGATTCAATTAGGAATCCAACGGCACAAAAATCACCTCAATTGTACAATTAAAGACCAAGATATGCCCTTTTGAAAATTGCAATTTGATCATCTTTTTAATAGTGACTTTAACTCGATTTTGACCCTGTTGGGCCCAAATAGGGCATGTGCCCCATTTATGGGAGCTGCCTCCTTGCCTTAGCCTTGTCAGCAATCCATGACTCCACCTTCTAGACAATCTGGTTGTGCTTTGTTGGATCATCTATGATGCTTAGATCTTGACCCATGGATCACCCCAACACATTCGACAGCTACCAACCCTTCCTCCTACCTCCATAATAAGCCCAGCAAAAGTGGTGCTACAACCACCTACCCCTCCAATGGCATCAACTCATGACCCATTTTCGCACCATGTTTCCCCAAATTGACACCTCCCTTACTTATATAACTCCCTTCTGAGTTCCTTCCCCCTATTTTTTTGTCTTTCTCAAACCCCTAGAACCCCTATTCCCCTCTTTGTTTCCTCCTCTACCTGGCAGTGCCGCTGGTGACCCAGGTTGGGGTTTCCCTCCTTGTACCTCTCTTGCTTCCCTTTTCCTTATGTTGGCTTCGTACGAGCAAGGGCGTGTTGGGAAACACATTCGCATGTCGTGACATGCCCTGCACCCTTGTCTTCCCCACCGTCGTCGAGGTGCACTAGTTAGGACTCCGTGTTTACTTGCACGGACGGATGCTCGAGAATGATGTCCCTGAGGCATTGGATCTTGATCTGACACTGGTCCATGATCAGAATCCAACAAGCAAGAGGGGCCGTCAAGTCCCGATGACAAGTGACCAGAGACAACTAGCAACCTCTAGCCAAGCAGTGATCAGTTCACAAGGGCGGCTACTAACGATGGGGAACCAGAGGCCGCCCCAGCCGTAGGCCCAGTAGCTAAGCACCAGTGGGCGTCAAGCTGCGGTGGATGACCACAGAGGTCTCGTGAGTGGGAAATGTAGATGATGCAGCCATTGGATGCCCTTTCAACAGCCCAGATCAGCCGCTACATCAGCGAAATGATATATGTACCACCCCTATCTTCTCCTAATATAGTTTTGATTCAAATCTTCCAAAAATGATATCCCGCACCTCCTTTGGCAAAAATATAGCATATTATATACGAATTTTGATCTACTCAACGAGAGATATGCAATGGACTTTGTTTCAGAGCCAATTTATCCTTGTAGATCCTGTTAAAAATGGCATCACTTGATCTCTTTCATTACTTTGAATGACAATAATGCTCAAACCTTGATCATATCTTGACCCCACTTATTTTTATGACCCTAATCAGTAACATATCCTTTCTTGTGAAGTAAAATTCGAACTTGATCTTGATTTGCTCCTATTATGACTCCAATCTATGAAATGGGCCATGAAATGTGTATAATTGGGACTTTTATGCTAATGATCATTTAAATGGATGCTCAACTTGTTTTGATGCATCTCAAATCCTCATTATTGATTTATATCAGTACCTTTGATGCATTTTGATACAGGAATCTATTTGTACTTACTTGAACCCTATTGCAACTTTATGATGTGAAAAGTAGCACTAAATGTGATATTTATGGATTATAATGGTGTTCCTTACCTAATCATGCAACTTTGGTATAACTATTGCTATGGAATGATTGAACTTAGAAGTCAATAATTTATCTAATATCTTGTACCCAATTGAACCAGGATATTATACTAATAACCTAGGTTTGCCTTATAAGATCTCAACTACCTAGTTTGTGCATTAAAATGATTTAGTTGATCTAGTTTGTTTCTATATGATGAAAGGTGACTTTTATGCAAATCTCTTGCTCTATCTACTTTAAATTAGTTGATTCATCACACTTGTAGCACTATTACCACCTTGATCTATCATATGCTCTTTAATGATCTTATGTGGACTTTTATATGTATTGCATGTGTTTTATGTAATATGACTAGTCGTGAACTTACACGATGGAACCATGATGATAACTTAGATCTCATGCTTTCCCTACATCTAAATCAGATCTTAGCCTTATCTTATAACACTCATTATGTGGATGGTCCACTTAGACCTACAATATAATGATGATATTTGGATTGTGATGACTATTCGCATACATGTTTGGAGCCTTGGATCTGAGAATAAACTATTTGAAACCTAGGTCTAAAGGAACATCCACATGACTTATAAGATTCTTATTCTATCAAACCATAGTGATATAAGACTCTATATTATGTCTTTTATATATTAGGTCCCCTTGGGGTTGTACCATCTCTAGGAATCATATTCAAGAATCATTACTTGTTCTCTACTCGTAAGGTAAGCTTACTCTCTTGACCCTACTATGATATTGGCTTATTTGTATGTATGCTCTTCTAAATGATTGGCTAGTTAGTTACTTGTTTGAGCTACTTGTTCCCTATGATTAGTACGTTCATTTTTCTTGAAATGTGTTGAACAAACCTTGAACATAATTGAACTTTTCAATTATACAAACCTCCTATACATGCATGTATTCTCAGGGCAAGGGCATAAGGTTGGGCGCCTTACTTGAGATGTCAAGATATAGTGGAACATGTCGATAAAAGGGTTGGCTAATCTTGAGCACCCTTACAGACCCTTCCAATGGGAATCTGGTCAATGGCCATAATATGTTGTTGAGTATAATGGAAAATACACTTAAAACACACTTTCTATAGAAGATTATTGTTAAACATCCATGTCTTGTTTCTACTTCTTGCTTATATGATGTTTCTAGACAAGCAAATTTTATTATACTCTTAAATTGTTTACATGCCTTTTCATAGCGTACTTAATGCTTTAGCATTAAATATTTTGATTAATGAATTTGTAATTTCCAAATGAAGAATCGTTGCATTTAAGAGTCTAAGATCAGAAATGAAACACCAATGGGGTATTCTTGAAAATAGAATTGGATAGATGCTTCTCTATCTCCTTTTAGTATCTTGCTATATCTTGTTGTTACTTCTTTACATCTATATTGCTTGTGTGAAATATCGATCCATTCTAGGGACGAACGCCTTGTTCCACTCGCCTTTGGTTGTGTAGCCACTAGGAGTGTGGACTTGGGGTAACAAATGGCTCTGTGACAATATCACATGTCAAAGTCCAGTTGTTGGGGAAGCCATGTTTTCTATGCTACGGAGAACTACAACACACCAACTACATTTTTAGTATATTGAGGGACCCTATGTCCTTTAACTCTGGAAAAAGGCATGGAAGCATAATTTCACTAAACTAAGTCACTAGCCTACCCTTTTCGATATTTAAATATTGTGCTACTATCTCCAAGAATTTTGTTATGGCCTTTTAAAGAGGAAGGCTAAAGTTTCTAAATAATTTAGGTCAACCAACCTATCTACTATGTATGGTTTCAAGAGGGTATAACCTTTCCAAATATAAAATAGAAACTGCGTACCTTGATTCAAAAGCATGCAACATGCAAGGATTTCAAGTATACAGCTCCAAGATTCAATCAAGTGAGTGATCTACAAGTGCATAATGATATTGATTATTATTGTCTTGGAATTCAGTCTTTTTTAAATTTGAATTGTTTTGGATTATATCTCTCCACTAGGGTTACTATTTCATATATTTTCTATTGATATCTATATTAGATTCCCAACTAGGTTATATATGTAATCAATATTACATGCTTTTTTATTAATCACATTTCTCTATATTCCATCCTAAAATATTATTCCCTCTCTTATATATAATATAATTATTATAGGATTAAATATGTTTATTTACCAATATACCCTTACTAGGGATATTTGGGCTATAAATTTGTAGCGAGGATTATATAGTTCTTCATAATTACTAAAATTGTAATTTTTTATATAATAACTACATGTATAGTGATATGATATAAGTCTAGATCTTGTTTCTCAAATTAATCAAGTTATTCTTATTAGTAGGTTTTTATCTCAAAACACTCCTTTGGTTATCTAAAATATCATTGGTATTTAAGTATTACATAAATGTGATTTATAATATGCATACTAACATGCATGCATACCACTATATGTGACTTGGTTAGTTGAGCACTAGATATTTAGATTTAGGTTGCCAATCGATTTTGTTTAAAAACTTATAAATGTGATAAGTCACCCAAATTCATACTTTTCATACATGAATCTACTATTTCATATATTAATATGATGAAGCAGTCAATTGGTTATGGAACTTATTGATATTATGCATGTTCCCACCCACTGTTTAATGATTTCATATGTTGTTTATATGCTATCATCTATACTTAGCTTTCTAATATCAGAAATAAAGTAAAAGAGAATGTACACAGCATGTAGTAAAGGAATCATGTGATCAATCTCTAGTAGCTTTGATGGATCAGTTCTAAGGATTCACAGGGTTCTAGTTTTCACAATCGTTGATCCAATCTCTCTTGGGGTAGCTATAGGTTAGTGAAACTTATGAAAGTGTTGCCCACTTTGTTGATTTAGAATGTGAGGAAACCTAGGCACTTTATACCATATATTTCCAGCAGTGATAGCTTCAAGGAAGAGGTAGATCAAATATAGGCCAAGCTTGTTTTTGGGATGGGTGATGATGGTGATGAAGAAGCAAAGTGGTAGGAGGGTTGATGCTCTCCAGTATCTAAAAGTTACATGTGGTGCAGGATATTGATTGTTTGGTGATCGTGTTGCATCATCAGGGTTTGGAAGACGACCATATGTCCTAAAGAAATAATCAATACAAGTTTTTGATTGTTGTTAGAGTATGTGCTTCTATTTACACCGCAATGAAAAGAATTACATTGGCAGCCCATATGCAGGGGTTCTCGAGGGATAAATGGAGTGTGAGATTTTATCTACCCCAAGAAGCAGAGATACAGAGATTGGCACACTTTTTGGTAGAATTTAGAATAGGAGATGAGTTATATCTATGAAGGTGTTGTATATTGATTGCTAGCGAGTTCAGACGTCAAGGGTGGAGAAGCTACATACTATCATGGAGGGTGGTATGTGGCTATAGATTCAGTGATGGATGCAGTCTGGGCAGTGCTGGGATCCTATGGTGTTGTAGGTTTGTGATGTGCATGGTCAGGTAGTGTCAAAGAGGGACCAAGCAGCACAACAACAGCATTGCTACTTTCTGGTGGTGTGGGGTCTAATTTTGAGATGGCATAGGGGTTGAAGATGATGGCAATGTCCAATTGCGGTGAGGGTTGATAATTCATGTTTGGCAACGTCAAAGAGGGACTAGGTAGAATAGCGGCAGTGTTAATATATCCAAGTGGTCGGGCTTTGGTAGTTGTAGGTACTGATAGGTGACAGTTATAGTAGTTGGCGATGTAGGAGATGATTTACCATTGTGGCAGTTTTTGACGTAGGTATATGGCATTTTTGGTGGATTCAACTAGTCAGAGGAGGAGATGAGGTTGTGTTGGTGAGTGGAAGAGAGCATTAAGGCTAGAGCAAGAGGAAACGCTGCTGATTTCACTATAGATCGATGGTAGTTGTGGCTCGTGTAGTAGGGCTTGTCATATTGAGGGTGGTGGTGATGGAGTTGTGATGGTGGTGGATGTTTGCAAATTTTATGGTGCAATCAGGCGGAGTTTGTGTAGGAACTTATGTAGAATGGGAGGGTTTCTAGGGTTTTGAGTTGGGGAAGAGAGGCATCAAGAAAGAGTACTCTCTAGTTGTGGAGGTGTTACACTTCCTTCATTGACTTATTAAATTAAGGTTATTAAAGTAGTATTCGCTCCCCTTTTTGCTAATATATTCCTATTTCATAACTTCTAAATCGAAACCCTAATGGATTTGAGATTTTGACAATGGATTAAATTCTTCTTAACTAATCTTTAGAAATCATTAACACCCCCATTTATATATTTGATGATGATAACTATAATTGTTCTCATAATTAATGTCAATATTAACATATACTTATATGATGAACATTTTACATTGATTCCAAGGCCAAATATATTTGAAATGAAGGATTTTTCATTCATGCAAGGCCAACTTGAGGTGTTTTAACTCATTAGCTTGAATCATTATAAACAATACCAAATCATTTCATGAGGATACATTCAAGGGCTAGCTCACAATTATTTTCCCAAATGAGGAGGAAGAATTTCATTTAGAGATAAGAAAATTAAAAGGAATCTTACTAGTATAAATGAACATGATTATTGACCAAGATGATCAAATGATATTTAGAAAGAGTGAGAAAATTGCAAATGGGCTTAGATTTTTAGAGTATCATGAATTATAATGGAAAATGGATTTAGGACTCAAAATCCAATATGTTGCAAATCTCCACCCCTTAAAGATGATTTTTCTCTAAAAATTGGTGTCTCATTGGTCTAGTCAAGTGCAATACTCTACCACTTAAAATTATTCAACTAAGAGTCTAAAGATGTGAAAAGATTATATCAACTAGTACTTAATAGTTTTCAAATTCTCTTAACTATTACCCTACACCAAACTCTTGGTTTTTAGGGTTTCATGTCCCTCTCCTTTAGGGTTTTTCTCATACTTCCGTGATTGTGACTTAGCTCAAGAAATATTCGATAAAACTCCATAAAATTATTTTTATTTGTACATATAGTATTATAAAGAAAATATTTTTAATGGGAAAACTTTGTGATGCAAAACCAAAAATGGCCTAAATCAATGTGAGAACCAAGTCACAATCACCTCATGTCCACATTCAAATAACTATTACTCTATCATCCTAACTATTTGACACATTTTGGGAATTCCAGTTTCTATGAAAGATAAAAAGTCACATGAGTATGTAGTGATGCCTGATCCATATAATTCCTCTGGGGTCAGGTTTACATTTCTAGGTTTGAGTATCTAAATTATTAATATCAAACTTGTTTTACACCAGAAGAAGAAAAATAGATAAACTAAATTTATCTTAGGTAAGCTTAAAACTTTATCGAATATTACTCAATATCGTTATAATCTTTATGTGATGTTTTATCAAGTCAAAACATTTAAACATCCTTCATTTTTGTTTTTCCCTTTTCAGTAACTATGGTTTTACATCAAAATAATGCTTAGTTCAAAATAATTTATCAACATTTTATATATCTCTGAAAATCAGAAATTTCCAAAATCTGAGGTCCTAAAATTTATCACATTTTATTGTTTAATTATTTTATGACGCAATTATGAATTTTATTTTATTTCTAATTTGCTTCTATAAATGTATAATGTTGGATTTGTAACCTTTTTTGTCTAACAAATATCATAATTACATATATAAAAGGAGAACTTATTATTTAACTCTAAATCATCATATGTTGTATGGGTTCTATGTCAAAGTTATCATCAGAAGAAAAAAAAATATGAACTAGTTTTTTATTAGTAGGGTTTCTCATCTAACTCCTGACATATTACCATTTATTTCCTCTCTAGTGAAGGCGTTTAGAAATAGACATTTTTATTGGATTAAAAATACATACATTTTTAATTGGTTTAGTGACTAAATTCAATATTAGGGTTTTTCCAAGTAATAGACATCAAGTTGGACGGGTTAGTATGCAAAGTGAAGAAACCCCACCATCACCTAAGTAGATTGGGAGTAATTATGCCAAAACCTTCACTAAAACATTCTTCCGTAGACACCTTGGCTTATTCCACTTACATGGTGATGAATTACTCACTTAATTAATTTGAAGTAAATTATTTATGTTACCTCACACCAAATATACTTTAAGATTCCAAACGTGAGTTTTTGAATATTATTATACAAAAATGGAACTTACCATTTTGGGGTATATGCTATGATATTTATTATTCTATTTTTGTGGTTATTTGTGGTTGTACCAAACTATTGAGAAACTCTAGGGAACTATTATAGTGGTAATTTTAATGACCCAAGGTATCACTCTAAATGTACATACATGTATCCTAAATACTTATTCCTCAATACTCCTTATAAAACTATGTTTAGGGTAGTCTAATAACTAGCACATGAGCTAGGTATGTTTTGTGACTTTCTATATCAAGGTACATACCCCACATCCTAGGCTCTTAATATTTCCTACTTGTAATCCAAGTATATCCTAATATTTCAGCCAGTAATACTAGGTTTTGTTGTCAACTCTTTTTCTAAGTACTAGCTATTGTATTTGTGTTCCTAACTAAATCTAAATTCCATGATACATACATGAGCACCAAATATTTATAGCTCTGCTACAAAGTTGTAAAGGACTAATCCTTATGATCAAATATTTATAACTTTGCATTAGAAAATATAAGAAAATATTTTTAGAATCAAGATGTACACATGAATCATGGAAGCTTATGCATAGGATTACAAAATTAGTAGAAGGCATTGATCCCTATTTACTCTTCAACATGGGATAGATCTTGCACGTCTCTTCAAGATCTTGCTTTGATTGCATGTTCATGAGATCCCAGAGGGAACAAAACAATACATGGACCCCAAGAAGGGAAAAGTGTGTCAAAAAAATGACTCATACAAAACTAATATATGGAAAGTAAATGTATGAACCTATCTAAAAAGGATTTCATGAAAAAATGTAAAGAGTTACATGATGTAGGTAAGTATCAAATGGAAATAATTGGTTTTTCAAAATTCAACAGATTTCAATGTCCAATCTTGAGACTGGTATTTCACATTTAAAATAGATATCACGTGGCAATATCTAGTTGTTGGGAAAGTTGTGTCTTCTCTCCTACAGAGAATGACAACACACCAACTAAATTTACTAGTATACTAAGGGACCCTATGTCTTTTAACTCTATGCAGAGATGTGGAAGCATAATTCCACTAAACTAGGGGCACTAGCTTGCCCTTTTTTTATATTTAAACATTGTGCTACTATTTCCAAGAATTTGTTGGTGGCCTTTCAAATAGGAAGGATAAAGTTTCAAAAACAAATTTACGCCAACCACGCTATCTACGATACATAAATTCAAGAGGGAATAAGCTTTCTAAAAATAAAAAAAGGAGTTTTGTACCTTGATTCAAAAGCATACAAAATGCAAGGATTTCAAGTATACAGCTCCAAGATTCAATCAAGTTAGTGATCTAAAAGTGTCAAATGATATCGATTACTATTGGCTTAGAATTCAATGTTTGTTCAAATTGAATTATTTTGGATTATATTTTTCCTCTAGGGTTATTATTCCATATTTTTTCTATCAATATCTATATTAGACTCCCAACTAAGTTATATATATATATATATATAGTGTGTGTGTATCTATGTGTGTGTGTATATATATATATATATATATATATTTATTTATTTATTTATTTATTTATTTATTTATTTGATATTACATGCTTGATTGTTATATCACATTTTCTCTAGATTAAATCCTAAAATACTATCCCTTCTCATATATATAATATTATTATTCTAGGATTAAATATGTTCATTTACTAATATAACCTTACTAGGGATATTTCAAGTTTAAATTCGTAGCAAGGCTTATAGAGTTCTTTATAATTATTTAAATTGTAATATTTTGTATAAGTACTACATGTATACTAATATGGTCTAAGTCTAGATCTTGTTTCTCAAATAAACCAAGTTATGATTATGACTAGGTTATGATCTTCAAATTCTACTTTTGTTATCTTAAATATCATTGGTACTCAACGTATTATATACCTGTGATTTAGCATATGCATACTAATATATGTGCATACCATTATATGTGACTTGGTTAATTGAATACTAGATATTCACATTTAGATTGCCAGCATGATGTTTTTTACAAACTTGTGCATGTGATAAGTCACACAAATTCATACTTTTCATACACATCACTAGTGTATATCCTAATATGATGACACAATCAATTGGTTATGTCGCTTATTGTTATTATGCATGATCCCACCCATTGTTTAGTGATTTCATATGTTACTTATATGTTATTATAAATACTTAGATTTCAAATATCTAAAATACAGTAAAAAAGAATATATGGACATGTAGTGAAGGAAGCATGTGACTAGTCTATGGTGGCTTAGATGGATATTGTCTAAGGATTGATGGGGTTGTGGTTTTCAAAATCCTTGATCCAATTTCTCTCATGGGTGGGCATAGATCAGTGAGACTTATGAAAGTGTTTCCCACTTTGTTGATTTAGAATGTGAGCAAAACTATGTACTTTAGACCATATCTTCTCAACAGTGAAAGTTTCAAGAAAGAGATAGATTGAATAGTGGCAAGGATGATTTGTGGGATGGGTTGATGATGGTGATGAAGAAGCAAAGTGGTAGGAGGGATGATTCTACCCTACATCTAAAAGTTATAGAAGGTGTAGGACCTAGACTATTTGGTGATCCTTCTGCTTCTCAAGGTTTGGAAGATGATCATATGACCTAAAGAAACCATTGATCAAGTTGTTAGCTTTTGTCAGAGTTTGCGCTTCAGTCTACATTGCAATGATGAGAAGTACACCAGAGGCCCATATGCATGTTTTTTAGGGATGAATGGAGTGTGAGATTTCATCTTCTACAAGATACAAATTTACATGTGGTGGCACACTTGGTGGAAGAATTTACGGTAGGAGATGAGTTAGATCTTTGATAGTGTTGCAGACCAGTTTTTGGGGAGTTCAGACGTTGAGGATGGAGAAGTTACAGACCATCATGGATGGTGGTAGGTGGTTGTAGATGTTGTGATGGTTGCATTCTAGGAAGTGTTGGGATCTTGTGGTGTTTCATGGTTTGTGAGGTGTAGGGTTAGGATGCGTCAAAGAGGGAGCAGGTAGCACAATCGATGCGCTGCTATTTTTTGGTGGTCGTGGGGTCTAATTTCCAAATGGCATCGGGGTTGAAGATGGTGGCAGCATCCAATTGTGGTGAGGGCTGATAATGTAGGTCAGGAAGCATCAAAGACCAAGCAAGTAGCACATCTATGGTGCTGCTATTTTTAAATGGTCAGACTTTGGTAGTTGTAGGTTCTGATAGGTGACAGTGATAGTTGGCGGCGATGAGGAAGATGGTCTGTAATGGTGGCATAATTTGAGGTAGTTTTTCATCATTGGTGGTGGATGCCACTAGTCAGAGGAGGAGACAAGGTTGTGTTGGTGAGAAGAAGAGAGTAGGATGGCTGGAGCAAGAGGCAGCACTACTTATTGCACTATAGATCCAAGGTAGTTGCAGCTCATGTAGTAGGGCTTGTCATATTGAGGGTGGTGGTGATGGAGTTGTAATAGTGATGGATGTTTGCAAAATGTTGTTGTGCAATTAGGCAGAGTTTGTGTAGGAAATTATGTAGAAAGGGAGGGGTTACTAGGGTTTTGAGTTGGAGAACACGCGTCGAGAGGGATTACTCGCTGGTAGCATAGGTTTTACATTTATTTCCTTGACTTATTAAATTAAGGTCATCAAAGTAGAATATCACTCACCTTTTTGCTAATTATATCCCAATTTCATAACTTATAAATAGAAAGATCAATGGTTTTCAGATTTTGACTGTGGGTCAAATTCTTATTCATTAATTTTTTAAAAGCATTAACACCCCAAATTATATACTTGACCATGCTAACTTAATTATTCTAATAATTAATGTCAATATTTGTATATACTTATATGATGAAAATTTTACATTGATTCCAAGGCCAAAAAGCTTTCAAATGAAGGATGTTTCATTCATGCAAGGTCTATTTGAGGTGTTTCCACTCAACATTTTGAATCATTGTAATTGATACCAAATCATTTCATGAGAATACATTCAAGGACTAGCTCACAATTATTTTCTCCAATGGGGAGGAAGAATTTCATTTCGAGATAAGAAAACTAAAAGGAGACTTACTAGTATAAATGAACATGATTATTAACCAAGATAATCAAATGAAATTAGAGTGAGAGACAAATTTGTAAATGGGCTCAGATTTGGAGAGTATCATGAATTATAACTAAAAACATATTTAGTACTCAAAATCTAGTATGTTACACTGGACCTACTAAGTAGGTATTTAGGATTATAAGACCAAGTTCACTTTTCACGTATTTAAAGTAAATTTGATATCTAATCTAGATGTAAATGTTCCTTATTTGAAGACATATTTATAAATATGAAATATTTTATTAAACATACTAATATATGATACCTTTAGATTGTTGAAGCTCCAAAAAACAATTTTTATAGCATGCTAATACAAAATGTGATGAGAAATCAATGATAAAAATAGCAGTGAGTTTTACTATTTTATTGGGAACTCAAATTGTTTTTGAATTTTTGGATATATTCGATATACTATCATGTTATGATATGTTAAAACTTTCATATCTTTTGGTTGATTGATACCTATTTGTCAGGTGAGTTTTATCAGCAAATATTCAGTCGGTCATATTAAACATATTCATTTTTTGCATAATAGTATTTGATTTTTGAAAAAGTGATTGATAATTGAAAATTGGATGGGACTTTATTTGAAGGTCTTAAAATTCATATCAGACAACATATTTAATTTTCACAATTTTAGATCTTATTTAAGGCACAAAATGACTTAATCATGGAGTAAATATTTGGGAGTTAGTAGTTGGTGACTAACTAATTGTTATGATGAGGCTAAATTAATATTGTATACCTTTGACATGGACTTAAGGGATCAAATTCTGGTTGTAGATTGAAATCCATGAACCCAAATCCTATATTAGCTATTTTGGTGATTCTATATTCAATTTGTGAGATACTTTCTAAATTAGTGAAGCTAGTTTCTGTTCTTCATTTTTTAGATTAAATAAGGTTAAATTCAGTTATAGTTATAGTTTCCTACTATTATAGGTTTAGAACTTCATACAAATTCAAAAGATATTCTTCATTTGCTTCTCTTTCCCTTAAAATCTTCTTGGAATGGATCTAACGGACTACATGGATCCATGTTCATGTGGACCACAACTCTATTATGAAAAAATGACTCAATTGGAGATAAATACAAATTCAATAGAAATTTGTAACCAAGATAAGCGACTAAGGTGAGCGTGAACAGAAATCTTCAGTTAAATACGCTTAATTTGATGAGTCTTATTCAAAAATAGCAATTTCTCCATAAACAATAGGGAAGAGATTGTTACTACTATTAAAAGTCCATTTGCATGAAAATCAATTAAATGCTCAAAACAATATAAAGTAGTGTTTATATGATGAAATAGATATGAAAATTCACATATTTTTAATATTTTATAATTAGAATTTATTTGAGAATTTTCTAAAAGCCATAATTTCTAGATTTTTTTAGTATTTGGACTGAAGTATATTCAAAACCTAGATAAATGTTTACATAGTCATCCTTATGCGATTAGTGATTTAAATAAGCATATTTCATTAGTTTTATTCGATATATTGATAAGTTAACATTTCTAATTTATACAATGCATCTTGTAAAAAGAAAGTATCTAGTGATAAAAACCTAGTTTAGTATACTTCTAAAAGAGTAAATGTCTTACTCAATAGTAAAGTGTGATTGAAGAGATTCATGTGATAATTCAGATAATGCATAAACACTTTTGATTGTATTATGTAGAAACTCTAGTTTAGATTATTGTCATGAAATGAATGAGTAGTTATGTGAATTCAAGTAAACATAAATGAATGAGTAGTTATGTGAATTCAAGTAAACAGAAATGACATTCTCTGAGTTAGGGATTCTATGGATGCTTTACATATAGTGAGAAATGTTGAACGAGAATGATCAAATCAGTATACATGATTTTTATTTGAATGTACAAGATATGTTATATGTGAATGGGCCATTAGAAACCATGAGTGAATAATAATCATGTTCAATATCATGAATGAGTTCAATTCCTCAGTTCAAGTAGTAAGTAAATTATAAAAATAATAGTGATTATACTAATAGAAAGTTATATCTAAAAGGTACATTAGTAATACATGTCTACACAACTTAGAACCTATCTATATGGGTCTGTAATGGGAAGGGTGAAATGGGTTTTGGACTATTGGATAGGAAGAAGTAGCTCAGATATAGAAATAAGAAGTACGCAACACCGACCAATGGTGGCAGTTCAATTCAGTGTAATACCCAACAACTAGAGATCGTGATGGTACTACTTCAGTTTTGTAGGGGTATCCAACAATAAATGGGGATTCTAGTGGTACCCAATAAAATTGGAGTATATAGACCTTGAAGATCTACTCCTTCTGGCAGTTACTCCATATTGCACATCAGGCCTTGTGGAACCACATTTCATAGAGCTAGATGTGATTTAGCCTAGAGGAACCTCTCCAGAGTACTCAAGACAAGGCAGAATAGTTTTTCAGATGTAGTTTAGCACTATCAGGTCTTACGATGCAACCTTGATGCAGACCTAGGAGTTAGTAGAAGTCTTAAGAATTTGGGTTTACCTGACTTGTATTGTAAGTCAGGCAATAGTGGCTTTCACTTAATTGATACGATCCAAGAGAGTTGAGGGGCAAAGCAAAGATTAAAAAAAAAATTATATTCATTCCATATAAAGAGTTCAGTTAGTCAAACCAGAGGGTTATGCTCGGTTGGCCAACATAGAAATAATCACTTCATTAATAAAGTCAAGTCAAAATTATTAAAGATTAGAAAGAATATAATGAGGGAAATGTTTTGATATTTTCATATTTCCAATGATGCATGCTATAATATTATTTGTAAATTTCTTTATAGCTAGTCTTTTAATATGCATTACTAATTGCTTTCATTTTGATTATTGAATAAAGATAAATGTCTTTGATAGTGCTTTAGATTATATTATTATTTCACTTATTCACTAAGTGAGGAGCTCATCCCTATACTGGACAAAATTTGAAGGCAAGTTCTATGAAACGGAGAATGTAAATGCATTATAGTGGATCTTCCATAGAATTTCAATATTGGATTAGATTTAATCAGTCCATGTCACTCCTGGTTCTTATGTAAGAAGAAGATAGTAGTAATGATATTGTAGAATATTATGTCCTTACAATGAGCATATGTATTTAGTGATCAACAATTTTTTAGAAATAAATAACAAGAATTAGTATTAATTCTTTAATGTGTATTTTTAAGATAGAAATTCTTTTAGATGAATAAGGCAGTATCTGTATGCAATGTTACGTAACGTGATTGAATGTGTCAAATATGAGAATTTTAAATTGGAAAAAAAAGAGTGGTTTTTTGCGACTGTTTAGTCCTGAAGTTATGCCCTAGTCTCATGATTAGTAGTTAATGTGGATGTGGGTGTAACAACTTGGTATCAGAGGTTAGGGCAAATTGTTAGGGACCATTAAGTCATTATGTTATAGTCATAAGTGTGGTAGATAATAGATGATATGATGATAACTTTGTGGATTTAAGCATTTCAATATCATGTCTTGGTCTTTGAGTATGTAGATCAACTAGTATCAAGCTATTGTATCTATTCTTCCATGTATGTCATGGCCAAGTATGTAGTGGGAGGATGGGTTAGAGAGAAACTCTAGAAGTATATGGTTTAAAGACCGGATTTAAATTAAGAGAACAAAATCATAAAATAGAATTTACAAAAATTTGATTTATATTGTTGATTTCATTCAAATAGGAAAAGTTATGATCTTTCATGTATGAATTTCATACTTAGATTATAGATACATATAATTTTTTTAAATATCTTGTGCATCTGAAATTACAGTTTCATTTTTATGTTCTAAAAGTAAAGTAGATATAGCTATTATTAGTTGAGTTTTCCTTGATTTATATTCTTCCTATATATTTAAGATGGACATAGTTAATTAATCATGGGTAACTCTTGGCTAGAGGATTGCATATTCATCCTAGTTTGACTGACAATACGTCACTCTAGGATCTAATGCCCTTTTAGTATTTAAATAGGAATAGGATATGATAGTGAAAAATTAGAATATATAATGGTATTAGAATACTAAAATATTGGAATATAAAGACATGTGTGGGATAAGTATGAAAAGTCAATTGAATTTAGTAACTAAGTGAGTATTTAAAATAATGGCAAACACTCTAATCTCAAGCATAAAAAGAGAGTAAAATGAGAATTTGCAAAAAAAAGTGTATAGAAAACATTAGATAAAAATGTTCTAAAAGCATGTAAAAAATTTAGGGTTTGGATTATATTTTAAAACTTAACATAATATAAAACTCCAAAATGCCCTGATCTGAATGGGAAGTTTGCCAACTAATTGATAAGTTAATCGAGCAATCAGCAAGTCGAGCATCTTGTGAAGGAAGTTGGTTGACGATATTAAATACATGTATAACTATTAAATTAAACTTTATGGATGGAGAAGTAATAGTAAAAAGAATATGAAAATTACTAAAATTTGTGTCAGGATATAGAATGATCAAACTATGACAAGAACTTATATATGATTTACATACAAAAAATTAAAGAAGAAAAGGAAGGAAGAATGGATTTCATGATCGAGCCTCATAGTTGTTTATTTCTTGAGGAAACATAAGATGAAATAGAAATAGGACAAATTAAAAAGTTTGTCAAAGAAGAATAATTTTTAGAATTATACAATTTAAGAGGAATTTACTAATAGAAATGATTCAGTAAGATATGAGGTCAAGATAATGACTTAAGAGAAATAGAAACAAGGAAAAACAATGATAATGGTATAATGAGAAAGGGTTGTATGATAAGAGGAGTATATGAAAACATACATACCAATATAAGTTAATATATTCAACCACATTTTCATTTATTTAGATGTTTCTATTAATGAGATAGTTGATTTTACTTTAATAAGCTTGATTAGTTTCTTGCAAATGTCAAATCTGACAAGGATGAGGATGATGTCGAGTAAGTAAATGAGCCACATGCATATATATATTAATATTAATATTATGATGAATGTTTTGTCCTTAATTGATTCATATGAGCTGAACTAAAGTAATTGTCATGTGCACAGTTTAAAAAGGTTATTGATTAAGAAATTTAAACTATGAAACAAAAAGATATCATGAGATATATACAAGTCATGGGATTCTAAATTTGCATATATATGGGGATTCATGTGTTTCCCACGCGAGTAACTAAGACTTCACTACCCATGCATCCCAAAAAGTGAGTATATGCTCAGAACTACAAATTACGCAGTAAAAAATCAAGATAAAAGATGTAATTGTGCATACATAACTATTTTAACTACTATGCATGTAATGTAACTATTTGGAAGGTAATATAACCTTGTACATGTGTAAAGTATAAAACTGTAGAAAAAGTAATTATTTTTTGAGTGGGTACCCACGTGAGTACTGAAGATAAACCCATGGGGGGTTCATTCATTACCCGCATGGGTAACTAAGATTTTGCTACCCATTCATCCCGAAAAGTAAGTATATGGTCAGAAAAATAACTACTCGGAAAAAAAGTAACTCTTGGACTGAAAAGGTAAAAATGGGTAGATTACGCAGTAAAAATTCTGGACAAAAGATGTAATCACATATGTAACAATTGTAACTACTATGCATGTACTGTAACTATTTAAAAGATAATATAACTATGCACACATGTAAAGTAAAAAAGTTACATAAAAAGTAACTATTATTGGAGCATGTTGCTACTCGTGTGTGTGTGTATGTGTCTCTGTGTGTGTATATTAATGGGGATTGATTAGCAAGAAGTTAATGAAGGTGAGTGATACTAGATGTAAGGAATGGTGCATAGAAAAGAAATGATGAGGAGAAATATAATGATAATAATGTGTAATATAAAATCATGCTTCAATCATAATAAAGAAACTATGAGCATAAAGAAAATATATAAAAGTTGATTGTCTTTGATAAGAAATGACTAGACTCATACAAGAAAAGAATATTATGATTTCTAAGAGAAATATATTTAGTGTACACTTGAATAATTGAATCCCAAATACTTATATATCTCCTTCTCTTCTATATCTTCTTACATGAGAGTACAATTAAAAGAAGTATCCACTAAAAAGGAAACCATATTATAACAAGAGGAATATTCATAAAAGTAATATATCTTTTCAAAACATGTAATGTACTAATACTTATTTGTGAAGACCTAATTAATGCAAGATTGTGAGTATCTAAATTTGTTGGGCCATATATCCTAAGAGGAGAAAATAGAATAATTAAGAATTTTAAAGTCGCTAAAGTATTAATTATTAAGAAGTTCTCCAAGGTTTTGAAACACTTGTATATATTTCATGTGTATGTATTCTCATATTGGGGATCTTAGAACATAACGAGAGAACTTAGATCAATTCCACAACAACGAAATTTTATTAGAAATATATATAAAGAAACATTTATTATAAAACTTAAACATTCTGAGAAATGACTCAGTTAAGACTGATAGTGATACATAGTAAGCCAATATGATCTAAAGAATCAATAAGAAAGTATGGTACAAGGAACAGAAGATTCATGTATAAGAGAATACAGATACAAATGGATCTTGGAAAAGGAATAACCTAAAGAAGATAAGTTTCATATGGAGAATACATCAAATCATGTTTTGGGAGTTGGTATCATAATAAACAATTTTACAGGATGTTAGATGCTAATAGAGGTATATTAGGAAACTTAAAAATAAATGCAAGGAAGGTGAATGAACTATTAACAAGTACTTAAGGCATAAGAGAAGCAATTGATAAGCGTGAGTGAATAGTATGAAGAGGATCAAGAAAAGAGAATGATGAATGAATTTGAAATATAAAGAAGATACAACTTAAAAAAGGTTTAGATTGACATGAATCTTATACCAAATTGTAAGTGTTTGAACATCATAGTCAATCACTTCACCATAATATGGAGAAAGGAATAAGGATAAATAAGGAGCAACAAGTCATGATGAAAAAAAATCAATGGAACAAGTTATTTTAGTGATGCTCAGATTTTCTAAAAATATATATTATGAAAGATGTTCCAAGGAAAGTAAATCTTGTTTGTATGGTTTTATTTTTGCATGAACGTATGCTAAGTGGAAGGGATGCTTATTATATCCTACTATTAAGTCATCATAATTCATCCTATTATAAGAATTGTGGTTATCATGATTTTTTTGCTTATGGAGCTTCAAGATTGAGATATCACAATAACAAGGTAGAATCTTTAGTATGTTTAGTTGTTCCAATAGGGATATAATTGTATAAGAACAAGATACATGTAAGCGATAAACCTCAATAGTAAGTGTCAGATTGAATGAAAGTGTATTTTTAGCAATTAATCATGAAACATAATTTTTCTTATTGGCATTCATATGATTGAGTACAAGAATCAAAATTTGAAAGAAACCAAAAAATTCAATGTAGAACTCATTATTCAAATAATAGATACATGAATAAGTGAAGTGCCTAAACTTAAAATGTTGAAAATAAATGCACCTTTCTCTTGATATTTGTAAGTTTTAATAATGAAAATTGTTAAAGGAGATAGATTGCAATGACCCCGCCTCTACTTAGTAGTAATTGTGGGTTATAATATGACCCTAAGATCAATTTTCAGATAATGTAAATTTGAAATCTAACCTAGAGGTGCATGTCTATTATCCAAATACATTGTTAGAAATATAGGATTTTATTAGAAATCCTCATATAAAAAAAATTTCAACTTGTTGAAGCTCAAAAAATGTGATGAGAAATTCAAAGATAAAAATGGTTGTGGGATAAATGATCTTTAGTATTTTATTAGTGACTCGAAGTGTTCTTCAAATTTGATATATTTAGACAATTCTCGCATGATGATCAAATAAATTTTCAGATTTTTTTATTAATTGATGGATATATTTGTCAACTGGCTTTTATCCGCAAATATTCAATTGGCTATACTAAACATGTTGAATTTTTATATAATGGTATTTGATTTTAAGTATCTTAATAATAAGTCTGAATTAGATGATATTTTAGTTGAAGATGTGAAAATAAATAGCTGACAACATATTAAATCTTATGAATTTATCCATCTCATTTCAGGGATAAAATTACTTTCTCATGGATTAAATATTTGGTAAAATAATATTTGACACATTATGGACGGACTTAAGGGATAAAATTTGAGATTTACCTCCATTATCATATCCTCTATGAAAGCATATCCTTAGATTAGTTTTTGTTGTGGTTCTAGAGGCGATTTTGGGAAATTTTGCCTAAATAGTGAAGGCGGTCCTTATTCTTCCTTTTCAAATTAAACAAGGTTAGATTTGGTTACAATTATAGTTTCTTATAATTAAATATTTGAAATTTCATATAGATTCACTATCTACTCTTCTTTTGCTTCTCCTTTCCTTCAAAATCTTCTTAGAAAGGATCTAAGGGGCTACATGAAGCCATGTTCTTGTGTGGGAAGATCTATTATGAAGAGTTGACTCAATTGGAGGTCAATTTAAATTAAATAGAAATTTTAACCAAGATGAGTGACTTAGGTGAGAGGGTAAAGCCATCTTTCAGTCAATTGCACTTAACTACATGAATATTCTTTGAAATTGTCAATTTCTCCACAAATGAGAGTGGATATAATGTTATTGTTCATATAGTCTATTCACATGACATTTCACTAAATGCTCAAAGCACGATCAAACATTATTTATTTCCTAAAGTATCTATGTAAAATCGTGTACCTTGTGTTGGTATGTATGCCCAGAGAACCAATCATATGATGATTGTAATGGCATAACTTATATATGATTTGATTATTAATAAAGGAAAGCTTCCCATTTATTATATTTAATCAGTTTTGAGATAATGAAATAACATAATAAATGTCTAAAGAATGATATTACTCGATGACGTATGTCTTCAGGTTGAGAACCTAAACAATGAGTTCGTACAGATGTTAAGATTATATACATTCTTGTTATGTCCCTGATCGGTTGTTATTGTGGAAGGTAAATAGACAACAATGACATATAAGATCAGAGTGTGAGTTGGTTGATGACAGAATCTCATTAGTCATGATATTGCGATATCAAACCAAGCACACAGATACATGTTAGAGAACAATGTATCAGACAGACCCACCATAAGACTGATACATGGAAGCCTTAACTAGGTAAATCAGAATCACATCTTATAGTGATGGTGGTGTTTGTGGTTCTTAGACCTGAAATCACTACACTCATCACATGTCGTTCGGTATGTTTTGACATCACCAAACGCAATCCTAAAACATGGGGTGTTATAAAGGTAATGATTGGGTGACTGTGACATATGGGGACTGACTGTGAGTGATAGAGATGGAATTTGTCCCTCCTAAGGGAGTATGATATCCAACGCCTCTTGATTTGTGAGACTGAGAAATGTGTGGTCACGCACATGTGAGTCAATATGTGATTGTGAGTCAATATGTGATATTGAGCTTACATATATCTCAGACAATGTGCTCTGGTTCAAGAAATAAGATTGAATATTAATGAAGATGATGGTTCCATGCCTCTAGTTCAATTTGGATATCAGTGACAAATGAACTATACAAACAGTGTAACACCATACACACATTGTAGGTCAAAGTTGTTCTCCAAAATTCCATTTATTTGAGTAGCAATGATGTGTGACTAGGCACCGCTCATTGCTTATGTTGTCATAAGTTGTTATGGACATTCACTACCAACGTAATATGGGACCTACAGGGTCACACACATAGGAACTCATCTAGAAGAGGAGTTTAATCTTGAATAATGATTGGATTGATTACTAAAGTGCTTAGGTATTCAATTCATGCAACAAATCAGCCGACTAGACTGCCAAACGATCGGTTCAAGTGTGGAGACAGTCGTTTGGAGTGTCAGGTTGATTGTATTGTAAATTGTCTAGAATTCTGCCTGACTCGGGCTGTGAGATGTCCATCTCGCTTGTGTGAGACAACCATCTCAAGTGGTGTGAGATGCCCATCTCACATGCACCAAACGTACATTTCATGGGTGCAATTTGATTGCATCAAGGATTGATACTGACGTCATGACGTGCACTAATTGGAATTGAATTGCCGACATATGTACAAAATTGGGAAACTGTAAAACAACCATCTCATAGTGCGAGATGACCATCTCAAGTTCCAGACAGTTGTCTAGGTTTACCAAATAGTCATTTGGTTGTTGCAGATTTGCAAAGTTTTCAAAATTGTTGTGAAAATTCAATATCTTCTGGCCCTTTCCACTCACACATAGACTGGAAACCCTAACCCTGGACTCTACTATAAATAGAGGGATATTGGGGGCTTCCCAGAGCACAACATATACAATTGAGAATCAATTAGTCTGACAATTGATGTCCTCTCTGGTTGTGATAATCGAGAGAGCCCAAGAAAGTTCTATCCGACTAGGGAGGGATAGCTACAGGAGAGAAACAACTGAAGTTCATTGTTGTGGGAGAGCAGGTTGGTGACTAGTACACCAACTAGAGGGACAATTCATTCATGTTCATCCTGGTAGGACGAAGGGAGTTCTAGTTGGTCCATGTAGACTTCTCTATAGGTGAAGTGGCCTTTGCCCATCGCTAAGGAGGACGACTTCAGCCAGCAGTACGTACAAGAGGAGATGTTGCAGACGACTACATTCGAGTCAGCTATCCCTGGAAGAGTAGTCAGATGAGTCCCAGTATTGTCCCTAGAGGAGCAGTCAAATGAGTCTCAGTGCAACTAGGAGTTGCACAAACACTGTCCAAGATAGAGTGTGTATCTACACCGATGAGGATTGTCGCTGGACTTTCTCCAGGACCAAGTATATCTTCGTAAAACCATCCTTTCCATTGCATAGTTATTGATGCGATCTGTTGGTTAATGGGAAATATGTCAGTAAAATTTTTGTTTCCGCTTCCTATTTGATGTCATATTTCCCTACAGTGGTATCAGAGCAACGTCAATTAATTATGTTTTAGGATAATCGATATGATCAGATTTTTGGTTTTATCAAGTTTATTTAGTGCATGCGATGTGAATATTTAAACTGATTGATGTGCACGTCCAACTAATGACCACATAAGAACCCAAACGAATATATGTATATATGATATGATATATATGTGATTCACACGCGTCGTTGTAAAAGTGAGTTTTGATGGTGGATGTGTAGCATGGTTATGGCTAATAACCCCTATCATTTGTGCATGATTGTGTAGTTGGTTTATCATGTTTATCTCAGTCTGAGAACCGATCTTCTCTCTCATCTTCCTAATGTAAAAGTATTATTCTCTTCTACCTTTGCTCCCCTCGAATGTAACTCGAGGTTTCTCAATAATTATGTAAAAGTAGGACAATTTACTTTCTTGTTTTGACGAAGAAGAAAGACACCCACTGACCGCACATAGGAGCTAAGCCAACTGGTTGGAGGGTCTGAGCCGACCAATTGGTGGGACCAAGATGACCATCTAGCGGGGCTGAGACGATCAGTTGGCGAGCTGACCAGGAGCCCAAAGGACCATACAAGATGACTGTTTGGAGGAGCCAAACGATCAGCTAAAAGACAACCAACCAATCGTTCGGAGGAGCCAGACGATCAGATGGAGGTGACCAACTGACTGGCTAAGAGGCGAGCCAACCGGTTCAAAGGTTGAACTAGTCAAACCAGATTGGCAAGCACATATATTCATCGACAACAGGCTTCTACATGTGATGTGGAACTAGGATGATGTAATTCATTATGGCTCCTAGGAATTTTATTAGGTTGGCCATAACCATCACTTTCATTTATTGCATGTTTTCATTGTGGGTTATAGCATGTATATGATATGTACTATATATATGTGGTGATTGGTTAATGTATATGTACTATACAAACTCCCTCATTAAAATATTAAGTCTTAGATGCTTTTCATAAGTAGCACAAATAAAAAGCTTGATCGACTAAGTGTGGGCACGCCCTAGCATGGCGCGGCGCCTATGTTGTAGAAGTGTGATTGTAGATATGTGGGTGTGCCCTAGCAGGGTGCATAGTCTATCGTGTTGGCTTATGGGTCAGGCTTAACTAGGTGATCTTAATTGGATTAAGCGCCTAGAAGCATACAGATGATCAATGGCAAGGAGTTGCGGATATCATCTATCCAAGAGTTGCATATGATGCAATTGGCAAAAGTTGCCTGCCTGATAGAATCAAGTTGTGGGTGAAAGCACTAGTTGGATCATGATTTGATGAAATTAGGATCTTGGCCAACTAGAATATTGTAAGCTACAATATTCTGAATTAATATTGAAGCCTATCCATTTGAATAAAATAGTGAGAGCAATAGTTAATTAAAGACCTAGTTAATATCGACATTTCAAATCAAATCAAATCAAAAATGTTTTTTGACAAATGCACATTTTCTCTTGTAGAATCAAATGGAAAATGCTCAATCATCGCAATTGGATGAATTAAATGAGATTTAATTCCATAACTAGTGTAGGACCTTGAGAGGTGTCTTTCATGTTCCTGAAACACCAATTCTAGTATCCACTCCAAATTCACCTAAGATTGACATGGATGCTTCTTTGAAGCATGCCAATGATGTTGTGAACATCAAGAACCTTATGTTGGGATGTATGAACTATGAGTTAGATAAATAGCATGATAAGCATGAAAGGATAATATCTCTAAGGCGCTACTGAGGCAAACTAATAGAGGGATATCTAGTTGAGCCTCATGTGCTCAATATGATTAGGAATATGAAGAATCTTGAGAGACTGGGATTTCCTTTAGGTCAAGAGTTAGCCACGGATATGATTTTGTAGTTGTTTCCTAAATCATATAGTCATTTTATTGAGTGTTATCACTTGAGTAATATGGCTAAATCGCTGTCAGAGTTGCATGACATCTTGATAAGTGGCGAAGCAAAAATGAAGTTAGAAAAATATGTGATGATGATTAATGGAGTTTGAGTCCAAGGACAAAGGCAAGGCCAAGAAGCGTTATGTGGATAAGATGGAGTCTAAATCTTCTGCACTCAAAATAAGGAGAAGGATAAGGGAACCAAGGAAGATGAAGAAAGGGAATGAGATCTCTACTTCTAGTGTATATGTTATTGAGGTTAACTTTACTACTTCCTCATAATGGGTACTATATATCAGATGTGGATCACACATTTGCTCAAATGTGAAGGATCTGAATAGAAGTAGACCTTTAGAGAAAGGTGAGGTAGAACTACGAGTTGCATATGTTGTAAGAGTTGCGGCCAGCATAGTTGGAACCTATGAGTTAACTCTACCACGTGGGATTGTAATAGAGTTAGAGAACTGCTATTACGTGCCTGCCATTAATAGGAACATCATATATGTATATTGTTTGGACAAGAACAGATTCGAATTTCTGATAAAGAATGGAAGATGATCTATTAGTAAATATGGGATCTTTTATGGCAGTTCTCCAATGTCTTATGGTCTATACTTGATAGATCTAGAGACAAGCGTATATAACGTAAATACCAAAAGACAAAAACTCAATGACTCAAATCAAACATACATTTGGCATTGTCGTCTAGGGCACATAAATGAGAATTGTATATCTAGACTCCGTAAAGATGGTTATCTGGACTCTTTTGATCTTAAATCTATAGAGACATGTGAATCTTGTTTGTTGGGCAAGATGACCAAGACGCTCTTCACTAGAAACAGTGAGAGGGCTAGTGATCTATTAGGACTCATACAAATTGACATATGTGGCCCTTTTAGAGAAAATGCTAGAGGTGGGTATGAGTAATTCATTACCTTTACCGATGACTTCAGTAGGTATGACTATGTTTACTTGATACAACATAAGTCAAAAACTCTTGAAAAATTTAGAGAGTTTATGAATGAAGTAGAGAACCAGCTTGGCAAAAGTATTAAGGCACTTCAATCTGATCGAGGTGGAGAATATTTAAGCCAAGAGTTTGAGGACCTTCTGAGACCTTGTGGTATTATATCACAATGGGCTCCACCTGGAACACCATAGCACAATGGTGTGTCAGAAAGAAGGAATAGCACATTACTGGATATGGTGTGATCAATGATGAGTTTTGTTGATCTTCCAACCTCCTTCTGGGGGTATGCTCTTGAAACTGCCACGTTTACACTTAACCGAGTACCATCTAAGTTGGTTTAAAAGATGCCATATGAGATATGACATGGGAAACGTCCCAGTGTGTCATTTATGAAGATTTGGGGATGTGAATCTTATGTTAAGAAAATATTTCCTGAAAAGCTTGGACCTAATTCTGATAAATATTATTTTTTTGGATATCCCAAAGAGAAAAACGGATACTACTTATACCACCCAATTGATAGCAAAATATTTGTTGCCAAAAATATTGTATTCCTAGAAAAGGAATTTATTTTCAAAGCAATCAATGGGAGGAAAGTGGAACTCTGAGAGGTTCGAGATCAACAAGAGATCATTGAACTGATAGAGTACAAGAGGAACAAAGAGACTCACAAGTTGTTGTGGAATCTCGAATTCTCAAGTAACATAGGAACCTCATAGATCTATTAGGACACACCTTGAACCTGAGATATATGGATATCTTGTGACTCAGGAAGGCAGTGAATTGGTCATAGATTATGAGCCAATAACCTACCAAGATGCTATTAAGGGACGAGAGTCTGAGAAATGGCTTGAGTCTATGAGATTTGAGATGGAATTCATGTATAACAACAAAGTATGGACTTTGTGGATCCACCTGAAGGGGTAAAACCCATAGGGTGAAAGTGGGTCTTCAAGAAGAAGACTGGCATGGATGGAAAAGTTCAAACCTATAAGGACAGATTGGTTGCAAAGGGTTTCATACAAGTTTAAGGTGTTAACTATGATGAAACATTTTCTCTAGTGGTCATAGTTAAGTCCATCAAGATCATGCTTGCTATTGTAGCTTATCATTACTATGAGATTTGGCAAATGGATGTTAAAACTGCATTCCTTAATAGGAATCTTGTTGAGGATGTGTATATGACATAACCTAAGAGCTTTATAAATCCAAAATTTATAAATAAAGTTTGTAAGCTACAAAGGTCAATCTATGGATTGAAGCAAGCATATTGGATTGGAATCTTTGTTTTGATGAGACAATCAAAGAATTTGGCTTTGTTCAAACTGAATATGAACCTTGTTTGTACAAGAAGGTTAGTGGGAGCATGGTAGTATTCCTCATATTGCATGTAGATGACATACTATCGATGGGAAATAACATCCCTACTTTACAAAAGGTAAAGACATGGCTTAAAAATACATTCTCGATGAAAGACATGGGAGAAGCATCCTACATCTTGGGGATAAAGATATATAGAGATAGATCCAGAAGGCTTCTTGGACTAAGTCAGAGCACTTACATCGACAAAGTGTTGAAGTGGTTCAGCATGGAGAATTCAAAGAGAGGAAACATGCCAATGTTGCATGAAGTGATCATCTCTAAGAGTCAATGTCCTCGTTATTGTGAAGAAAGGGATTGCATGAGTATGATTCCATATGTGTCAGCAATTGGATCCATCATGTATGTGATGTTGTTCTCCTATCCAGATGCCTTGTATGCTTTGAGAATGTCGAGCAGATATCAGTCAGATCTAGGTGATGCTCACTGGACAACTGTGAAGAACATCTTCAAGGACTAAGAATCGGTTCTTGGTCTATGGCGGAGAGAAAGAGTTGGTGGTAAGAGGTTACACCAATGCAAGCTTTCATACTGACAAATATGACTACAAATTGTAATTAGGATTTGTGTTTTTTCTAAACAACAGAGTTGTAAACTGAAAGAGTTCCAAGCAAGAGATAATTTTTGATTTAACAATAGAGGTTGAGTATAGTGTTGCATCAAATGAATCAAAGGAGGTTGTATGGATCAAGAAGTTCATTTCTATACTTGGGGTCGTTCCAAGCATCAGTGATGTAATCGAGCTATATTGTGATAACAATGAAGCTATTGCACAACCTAGGGAACCCAGATCGCATCAGTGCTCAAAGCATATACAAAGGCAGTATCATCTCATACGAGAGATTACAATGAGGAGATGTAAAGATTTGCAAAGTACCAACTGAGAATAATGTTACTGACCCCTTGACAAAAGCACTTTCACAACAAAAGCATGATGGTCATGTTAGGTCACTCAGAATAAGAACTGTGGGTGATTGGCTCAAAGTGTAAGCGGGATTCTATTGGTATGTATGCCTAGAGAGCCAATCATATGATGATTGTAATGGCATAACTTGTAAATGATTTGATTATTAATAAAGGCAAGCTTCCAATTTATTCTATTTATTCAGTTTTGAGATAATGAAATAGCATAATAAAAGGCTAGAGAATGATATTACTCGATGATGTATGTCTTCAGGTTGAGGACATGAAAAATGAGATAATATGAATGTTAAGAGTATATACATTCTTGTTATGTCCATGATCGATTGTTATTGTGAAAGGTAAATGGACAACAATGACATAAGATCAGAGTGTGAGTTGGTTGATGACAGAATCTCATTAGTCATGATATGGTGATATCAAACCAAGCACACGGATATATGTTAGAGAACAGTGTATCGCACAAACCCACAATAAGAATGATACATGGCAACATTAACTAGGTAAGTCAGAATCATGTCTTATAGTGATGGTGGTCTTTTTGGTTCTTAGATCTAAAATCAGTACATTCATCGCATGTCGTTTGGTATGCTTTGACATCATCAAATGCAATCCTGAAACATGGGTTGTTATAAAGATAATGATTGGGCGACTGTGACACATGGGGATTGGTTGTGAGTGATAGAGATGGAATTTGTCCCTCCCAAGGGAGTATGATATCCAAGGCCTCTTGATAAGCAAGACTGAGAAATGTATGGGCACGCACATTGTGAGTGAATATGTGATATTGAGCTTACATATATCTCAGACAATATGCTCTGGTTCAAGGAACAAGATTGAATAATAATGAGGATGATTGTTCCATGCTTCTAGTTCAATATGGATATCAGTGATAAAGGAACTATACAAACATTGTAACACCATACACATATTGCAGCTTGAAGTTGTTCTCCAACTTTCTATTTACTTGGGTAGCAATGATGTGTGACTAGGCACCGCTCATTGCTTGTGTTGTCATAAGTTGTTATGAAAATTTACTACCAACATTATGGGACCTATAGGGTCACACACATAGGAACTTATCTAGAAGAGGACTTTAATATTGAATGATAATTGGATTGATTACTAAAGTATTTAGGTATTCAATTCACGCAACAAATCAGCTCATTTAGAGTGTTAGGATGATTATATTGTACATTGGATGGAATTCATCCTGACTCGGGATGTGAGACGTTGTGTGAGACTACTGTATCAAGTGGTATAAGATGCTCGTCTCACATGCACCAAATTATCATTTTTGGGGTGCAATTCAATTGCATCATGGATTGGTGCTGACATCATGACGTGTACTAATTGGAATTGAATTGCCAACATATGTACAAAACTAAGAAACTATGAAATGACTATCTCGTAGTGCGAGACGGCCGTCTCACGTGCCAAATGGTAGTTTCGGCTTTTGTAGATTGCAAAGTTTTCCGAATTGTTGTGAAAAGTCGAGATCTTCTGGTCCCTTCTGCTCTCGTATAGACTGGAAACCATCACCCTGGACTCTACTATAAATAGAGGGGTATTGGGGGTTTCTTAGAGCACAACACATACAATTGAGAATCAGTAGCACTGACAATTTTTGTCCTCTTTGGTTGTGATAACTGAGAGAGCTCAAGCGAATCCTATCTGACTAGGGAGGGATATCTACATGAGAGAAACAACTGAGGATCATTTTTATGGGAGAGCAGGTTGGTGACTAGTGTACCAACGGGAGGGACAACTCATTCATGTTCGTCCTGGAAGGATGAAAGGAGTTCTAGTTGGTCCATGTGGACTTCTCTAGAGGTGAGGTGGCCTTTTCCCATCGCTAAGGAGGACGATGTCAGCTAGCAGTCCGTGACGAGAAGAGCTACTGCAGATGACAACATTCGAGTATGTTGTCCCTAGAGTAGTAGTCAGTTGAGTCTCAGTATTGTCCCTGGATTAGCAGTCTGATGAGTCTTAGTGCAACAACGAGCTGCACAGACGTCGTCCAAGACAGAGTGTGCATCTACATCGATGAGGATTGTTGTTGAACTTGCTAGAGGATCTAGTATATCTTCGTACAACCATCCTTTCCATTTCATAGTTATTGACGCGATCCAGTGGTTAATGGGAAATATGTCAGTAAAAAAAATTGCTGCCTATATGATGTTGTATTTCCCCACACCTTGAATATTAGAGAATTTGTATATTTATTTGAGATATTCTAAATATATTTTTTGGGGTGTTTAAACGAAATTGTTGTGAAACCTAGATAAATATAAACATTGTCCTACTTATGTGATTTATGATTTACATGTTTGATCAATTTTAAATGATATCTTGACAAATTAGAGTTTCTAATTTATACTGTGAAAAGCAAGTAATTTGTGATGGAAAGCTAGTTGAGTATCCTTATAAAAGTGTAATTGTGTTATTCATTAGTACATGGTTGATTGATGTGATTCATGTGATAATTCATATTTCTAGATTAATATTATTTTATATGCATAATATTTTTCAATGTATGATGTGACAAATCCAGTTTGTATCCTCATCATAAAATTAACGAATTATTATGCTACTTCAAGTAAATAGAAATGACATTCCCTCAAATAAGGATTCTATCTATGCTATACATAAATGTTACAAATGTTGAATGGGTCTGATATATTAGTAGACATGACTTTTATTTGAATACACAAGATATGTTATATGTGAATGAGAAATGAGAAATTGTGAGAGAAGGGTAATCACTAAGTTGAGAATCTTGCTCAATATAATTAGTGTTTTCAAATAAGTAGTCTAAATAGTAAGTAAAATACAAAAATAGAATTTATGAGTCTATGAAAAAGATACAACTAGAAAATATATTAGTAATAGATGCCTAAACACTGTAGAATACATCCCTATAGGTATATAGTGGGAAGGGTGAAGTGGGCTATGAACAATCAGGAATAGAAAGAAATAGCCTGGATACAGAGATAGGGAGTATCCAACGCCAATTGATTAGGTATTTATGGTACTTTAGATCAATAGAGTGCCCAACAACAAATCAAAATCCTGGTAGTACTAGTTCGGTTCATTATGGGTATCCAACAATAACCAGAGATTCTGGTGTTACCCAATAGAACTGGAGTATATAGACCTGGTAGACTTGCACCTTTTAGAAGTTACTCCAAATTGTGTGTCATCCCTTGTGGATCCACAGTACGTCAAGTCAAAGGTTGTTTATCCTAGAGGCACCCCTTCGGAGTACCTATGACAAGGGTCCATAGTTATACAAATATTTTTTAGTTGCCGCCAAGCCTTATGAGGAAACCTCTGAGTAGACCAAGGAGTTAGTAGCAGTCTTAAGGTTCTAGGTCTACCTTAAGGCTTGTACGGTAAGTTACAAAGTATTGGATTTTTCTTAGATGGTATGTTCCAAGTGAGTTTAGAGGTAAAGTAAAAGAGAAAGGTAATTGGCCTCAATTATGTCCATGTGTAGAGTTTACTTAGTCAGACCAGTCAATTACGTTTAGTTGGCCAACCTAACAGTAGTCAGCTCAATGTCAAGTCAAGTCAAAGTTAATGAAAGGTCAGAAAGAGAATAATGAGAAAATATTTTGATATTTGTAAATTGATAGTGATGCATGCTACAATGTTATTTTTAAATTGGTGTACTTTTAGTCTTTTATATGTGGATCATTACCTTACTTATATTTCAATTATTCAAGAAAAGTAAATGTCTACTATAGTGCTTTAGATTGTTTTGTTGTTTTACGCATTCACTAAGCTAGTATCTCACCCCTCTACACACACAAATTTTAGGGAAGCCCTATGAGTCGGAGAATGTGGAAGCACCAAAGTAGATCTTCCATAATACTTTGGCATGGAATTAGCTAATTCCAAGCGGTCCCTATCACTCTAGGTGCGTGTACAGAAATAAGAGAGTTGTAAATGATATTACAGAATACAGTGTCTTTAGTGCTAGAATATGTATTTAGTTATCAAGACTTGTGTACTCATAAAAAACAAGAATCGGTATGAATGATTGATGTGTATGTTTAATATTAAATTAGTTTTGAGGAATCAAGTTGTATCCATATGCAATGTTAGTACATGTGATCAAATGTGTCGAATATGAGAATAAATTACAAAAAAGTTGAGAGTGTGGTTTTTTTAGTCTTCAATTTATACCCTAGTCTCATGATAAATAGTTAATGTGACATGTGGGTATAACAATGTGAGTTTAAAATGCCCCCCGGTGTGGTTAGTTGGAAGTGAGGTATTTGCACTATCAGGGGATCACTAAGTGGATCATCCTTTGTGGTGGTTCGCTTTTCTAACCCAAAATAACCAATGTAACTAGGACAAATTTGTACCTGGTTCTTTGATATGGCCCTTAACAATCTAATCTTTAAGAATATATGATCTTCCATAAGGAAATGGTTTTCATCATATGTGCATCATCATAAGAATTATTCCAATATTTAGCCATATCCAACATCTACTTGGTGAGTGCTACTTTATCATAACATATTTGCATCTCTTGTGCTTCAAAATATGTCTATCTATTTTAATCCTAGTTAAGAGAAGGCTTGAATAGTATGATATAAAGATTCATAAGGTAGCATGTTAGTGCTAGAAATAATTGTTGCTATAAGAAAAACTCGACAAAATGTAGATATTGTTCCCACAAACCTCTCTGGTCACAAACATGTTCCCTCACAAGGTCCTCCAGAACTTGGATTTTCTATTTGGATTGTCCATCAACGTGCAATGGTATGTGGTATTGAAGTTTATCCAAGTTTCCATCTCTTATAGTACTTATCACCATTGGTGAGGAGTAAACTTCAAATTATATTGTAACAAAATATAATATAAAGCTTAGTCGATCATGGTACTTTCTTGATGGTCCACATGGGTAGAAAGTAGGTCGGCTTAGTTGAAAGATCTTCAACAATCTAAAAGAAGTTGTACCATTTGATAGTCTTGGTACCCATATCAAAAAGTCAACATAATTTTCTCTAAATTCCATTCATGGATTGGTGTAGGTTGTAGTATATTACTTTACCTTTAATGTTCAATCTTGATCTATTAAAAGTCTAGACACTTTAATTTTTAAGTTTCTATGTGGTTCTTCATGTTTGTCCACTGAAATTCTTGTTGCAGATCTTTGTAAGTATTGGTAGATCAAGATTGTACATTGTACTCTAATCCATGATTTTATTTCAATTGATCATCCTATCGTTATACATTATCTCATACTTGTATATGTTTCTTACACCATATTCATCCATCTATGGCGATGGACAAGTGTGCTTATGTTTTAGCAAGAATGCCAACCATTTCCACGCAACCAAAATTGTTTTGTTTTACAATTAATAATTATGATTGAATTTTGGGTATCTCATGAGACTAGATAATCAAATTTTCACTAATTGTTTGGGGTATACAAGGAGCCTAGACTTCCATGTTCCTATACTTGGAAGCTAGCAAAGATGCACAAAAGATCTCATATGTGTTGAGGGAACCTTTAGATTCAGGCTTTTCTAAGAAGGATGTAGTGTGGAATGTTGATAATGAAATAATGACCATGAATAGAGGAAGAATTGGATGGTTGAAAGTGAGTCTGAAAAAAACATTAAAGAGTTGTTGAGTAGCACGCTTCACCTACACTCATCTTCTATATGGTTATGGAATCAATATTCCTAAGTTTATGGAATCCTCCATAACATTTCTCTTATATAGGTTGTAGACAATAGTGAAATTGAAGTCCAATGTACTCAAACAAACTTATTTGTATGGATTTAAGGTCCTTCCAAGTCAATGCATAATTAAGTCTCATGTGATTCATGAATATATCAAAAAAATTTCAAAAAAAATGATGTCACCAAATTTTCAAGGTGTAGATAATAGCAGTAAGTTTAAAGTCATGTGTTGGATATAAGACTCAATAGGTTTCATTTGTCATAGGGATAAACAAAAAGAAATTTCCATTTCATATTTCACATAAAACCCATCAACAAAACATCAAACAATATAACAAATTCTTTATTATTTAGTGAGAGTAAGTGCATGGGTTTATGTCAAGTTAGATTTGTAGAAAGTCGGTTCACCAGTAGAAGACCATGCATTATGTTCTCCTTTATTTCTGGTCATGGTTATAGGAACAAAAAAAAACAATTCCTTTCCTCTAGAGCATGGTTAGAGAAAGAGAAATCTTACTAAAATTGGCAACTAAACTTTCTTCAATTATATGAAATTGTGTAATAAGGTAAATTCCATCATACACATGAAATTGCATTGTCCACCACGGGTCAATGTAGTCACACTCTCACCTACAAATAACAAATATGAGATTGAGTTGTATTCATATGTAAGGTGGACCCAGCTCGCCCTTAGGTGTGGATCACTTCAGTACTAAATATCAAATCACCTTACTACATATATGTTCATGTATGCCACAAAACAAGTATAAGAGAGGCAATAGTAATACTTCATGTTTTGGGAAATAAATATACATATATTAAAATAGAAATCATAGAGAAAAATAATTCATCTAATATGCATCCAAGATTTATTGAACACAGTTTACATTCTAACAGACATATAGGATAATAGGATGTAAAGTGTACCTTGAGTAGTGTCATCATATCTAGCATAACTATCACCCATCATTAGGGTTTGATATCACAAAGATAGATCATAATTAGCAATGTTATTTCTCCTTGTCTTTATTTCCAACTTTAACATTATAATATCAACATATACCAAAGGTATAAAAGTATTTGACCCATCTTGAGAGGATCAACCACAAGACCTAAAGTTGGAAAAGAATCATCAATCTAGATTTTCACCCAAAACCATCTATTAAACCACTCTAAATTATTATTATCTTTGAATAACCATTCAATGAACAACATGGATTGATTATTTATATATAGTTATAAATTAATATCACATGTTAACATATCATGATTTAGGCTTACATTAATCATGCCAAAAAAATTCATCACAAAAGGTGAACTATTGAAGAAAAAACTAAACCATAAATATTATTTTGTTAAGAATCTGCCAAAACTTTTTTCATAAATGTGTATAGGGTTTTGAACAATATTAAATGGGTTCTAAATAATTTTATTGTTATAACATGTGATCACTAAGTCTCTAATTTGTTAAGAACTTCCATGATATAGAATACCATTGCCTCTAAAGATTCAACAATAACCAAATATCATTAAAAGTTCATAATTAAAAAGGAAACATTATAATAGATGTGTGTTGGTTAGAATTGGATTCATAGTTGGTGTAAGACACTAGATTTATGGGGTTTAACTTGTAATTGGATAAAATGATGGAAATTATATTTACTCTATTTTCTAATTGTCCCCCATGAGTACAAAATTTATCATATGTCCTTTGGTATTGTGAAGCTTAAGACACAAATGGAAAATATTTGGGAAAAAGATAATCATTCAATACCAATCCTAATATGATCATCATTGTCATTTTGAGTTTGAGTCCAACAAAAACAATTAAAATTATGTCTCTAGATAAATGAAAGTCTCTTATAATAGATTTTGGATTGCCTCGTCATGCTACTTATTGAAAGAGTGGAAATGACTGACACGAAAACACAAGTTATTCAAATCTGGTGTCATGCTTCTAGAGTCATGAGTCACTAAGAAACCAAATATAAACTACTCATATGTGCATCCTCCAACCCTCCCCTCCTAATCTAATAATAAATAATATTTCCAAGATGTTGCAAAATATATGCATTTGGGTAGGGTTATTCACACTAGATTTATGAGGTTAAGGTCAAGGGCCTAAAGAGGAGGACACATGCCAATTTCATTTTGTTTATCTAACACTAATTTCATTGTTGTTGATGTAATAAAGGAACAAAAAAATTAAAAAATAGCCTAATCAACCCAAACAATTATAAGATAATTGATGATTGGTCACCAATTTTTAAGGTTTTTGGTGCTCTAAATATTATTCACCTAAAATGTTAATTAGAGTGTCAATGCCTCCAAAACCACTTACCTTGTCTAAATTTATGTGTGCCTCACACCACCCACTTTCCAACATAATAGTCGGTACACATTCGGTCAAAAAATTTCCACCCCTACAATATTCATGGCACCAATTCACATAAGCCTATCACTAGGATTACATCATTAGCATGATATGTGTTTCATGGCTCTAGAATAATCTAGAGACCATGTCAAATTTCCTTTCAAAAGTTTGAATGTGTGTAACACCTTAACACAACCCACGCTTAAGATTATCGGCCCCATATCTCCATCACAACTCACCTATTTGCATATCATCATTCTTTGACAATAATGATTTTTTTACCACTTCAAATTAGGTTTTATTGGATCATCCTTTAAGTCACAAGGTTTTTGCCTCTAGGATGGTGAAGCCACAACTATCTTAGAATAGCCTCAACAAGACTAGCATTGCTACCTTTTAAGGTGAGGCATGAGAAAGGGTGGGCGTAAGGAGGATAAGAAGTCATCACATGTATTATATACCTAAGGTCTAAGAAAGTATCCCAATCCAACTAGGTTTGTACCCACAAGCTGAAGCAAGGGAAAAAAAACGGTGGTTCTATGAGAGATGAATGGAATCCCAAGCCTGCCTAAGCCTGCTCCAATGTGAAGGAGTATTGGACTTCCAAGGCGGTGGTGTTGATGCTCACGTACAAGTGCAGATAGAGGTGGTTGGCAGAAATGGAGCCCTTGGTGCCGTCGAGGTAATGTATGAATTGTTCAAAGAGCTAACAGGAATTAGGCAATGGTAGTCATGGTGGACTTGAGCAAAGCGACAAGGGGGCAAGATCACACGCATTCGGCCACAGACAGGCGGTGTCATGAACGGGCAAGGAAGGGAGGAAGGGGGTGTCGTAGGGTCATGAAGAGGTAGTACCACACTAATATCTTGGGTTGGTGTGGGACTCAAAAGTCATAGGCAGCTAGGACTATGTCCCGTTCGGACTGAAGTCTCATTGAAGCTTTTGGTCAAACAATCGCGGTGTTTGCATCAGTTGTGGGACTAGAGCCCTTTCCCACCCTTAATCGTGTAAACTAAATGGAGCCTTGAGGAACAAGAAAAGAAAGGAACAACCAAAAGTATTGCATCCAACTTGGATCCAAAATCGACTATCGAAAGTGAAACTACATGCATACATGTAGCTTGTAAGAGAAAAAATCAAGTTGCAACTACATGAAATATTTACCACATGAATTATTCAAGTCATTTAATTGTCATTGGTTCTATATCGTAATTATATACATATCGAAATCACATTCTTAGCTCAGTTTACAGAATAATACACCATTAAGAAGTTAAGGTTATTACCAACAAACCAATTAAATAACTAGACTGCAATTTTCAATAAAACAAACAACAATAATTTAAGAAAAGAAGCAGATCGTCTTACTCGCAGTAACAACAATTTAAAAATACAATTGCACACTTAAAACGCATGTTTCACATCACCGGTACATACAAACTTGTTTCCTAACCTAATATAAAAACGGCAGATAGAGGACAGAAGTTTACATTTCCATTTAGTATATGGATCATTTGCTACACAGTATTATGGAGAAGTTGGCGGTTGTGTGACGCTGGCAGAACATCCAACATCTTTAAAAACACCCTGCACATGAAACATGCTGAAATGTGAACCGAGTGTGGAATATGCAATTTTGCGCTTTGCCATATATCATACTACTGTTTAGTGCATTTGACAATGGATTGATGTTCGTGGGAGGGCATGTAATTTTCAAGAAATAAGTAATTCGCTGTCTAGCACCCAAACTGCAACGTCCGGCTATGATAGTCCTATTCGCCCAGAAAGTTTTGAGTGAGTTGCTTAACAGGAGAAATTCTCGGCTATTCTTTTAAGAATACGGACAACAGAATAGGGACGACGACTAGGTGGAGGAGTTACGGCAGAGTGAATAGGGAGAAACGGTGGCAGGAGTCAGCAGGAGGTGGTGGGAGGCTGAAGAACTGTGAATGGGAGAGAGAAAGCCGAAGTAGGCAGAGAGAAGGGACATAAATCGAGGCAGTGGGGAGGGGAGGGAAGTTCATAGCGGTATATGGAAGGCCTGTGGGCGGACACCAGCTTATGGTGAGGGGATACATAGGAGAAATAAGAGTATGATTAATGTCTATCATATAATCAAATGAGAGTATGATTAATGTCTATCATATAATCAAATGACTAAAGTCTAAAAAGCAATAACTAATAACTACAGTACAACTCAAATAGATTTCATTTAGTAGCATGCAAGCTCACCTTAATGAGGGAGACTACAGGGAAAATCCATAGACAAGATATTTAAATAAAATATTTTGTAGTCTATGAATCTGGATTCCTGTTCAGATTAAGAAATTATACCGAAACAGAAACTATTGTATTCTAGATACAATATATCCTCATCCAGTAGACAAGCCTCCAAAATAGTGTATCATATAGGCTGAGTCCTATATCAGTATGTCTGGACTTTTTGTGGCAAAAAACACCTTCAAGTGTTGCTTACAGAAAGGGGAAAAAAAACCATACTTACTGTACATTATTAGTTTCAGAAAGGGGTGAAACAAAATGAGTTAAATGGTAATTTACTCAAATAAAAGAAAGTAAAACAGTAGCCAGCGTCCATGACAAATAATCGGAGCAGAGTCAAAGCTACAGTTACTATTATGACTTTATATGCAGAGCTACACCAAAAGCATTCTGATATTTTTCCTTATCTAAGAACTACTAGAAGTTGAGAACTTGCCTTAGAATCATTAATTGCATATGCTACACAGTAGTGCTCCTGTATAAAAGACAAGCAAAGCCGACAGTAAGCATAACAGTGGAGGATGCTAGTCCTCAATTTATTTATTGGCTTTACATTTCACAATACTATGCTTCAGAAAAATAATAATAAGTTTGAGCGGGGAATGGCCCTCAGTAAACTCTGTAAAGCATCATAATAATTTAGTAACCTGCATCATGTACCACTCCTCAAATTCGTCAAATATTTCTAATCTCTCAATCCTGCAAGAAATGAGAAGACAAACATTGTAAGAATAATGTTAGTAAAGGCAGCTCAGCAAACATGAAACAGTTGATATACGACTTTGGACAAGACAGCCACAATTGTCAAAAAAAAGAAACAATCATTCACGAACTAATTGATCTACACCCACGAGAAACCTGAATTATTCCAAAATTTCATGAATGGTTTACGAATTTCACAAAATACTCCCGAATTTCATGGATCATTTGTTATGAATTAAGAATATGCTATATGATGTAATATTTGGGAATCAAGATTCAAACTGCAAATTATGTGTGGTTGTAAATATAAAATTAGGAATCATGTATATCATGTGTTGTGGGTGATTATATATATATATATATATATATATATGTGTGTGTGTGTGTGTGTGCGCGCGCGCACGTGTCTGTGTGTGTGCGTGTGTGTGCGCGTGCGTGCTATGGGATTAAGAGAGAGAGATCTCTCCCCCCCCCCACAACTTGTAGTAGAGGCCTTGAGTCCCAGGGGAGTATTAAATTGAGAAATGCATGTCCCTTCATTTGGGGACACTTGAATTCGCCAACCCCACTTACCCTTGCCAACTATGTATATGTGTTTGTGCGATTCGTGAGATTAAGAGAGGCATTCTCTCCCCCTCTCCCATGCCCGTGACAGAGGCCGAACGTCCGGGAGGGTGGTAAACTAAGACGGCAACTGGGATTCGAACTTGGGTGCCTTTGTTAGGGGACATCGTGCTTGCCCACTTGAGCCACTCCTTGTCGACATGTGTGTGCAATTCATGTATCGGAATCAGGTAAATATATTCCGATATCCCTTCTAAAAATATAGGATGTCAAGAGTTACATGTAGGCCATACATCCAGAAAATTGAACAACAACTCACTCTTCTCACTAATGTGTAGCCTACGTTTAACACATTTACAAATTTTTACAGCAATACTCTTTACATTAGTGGCTACACCTCCGTGTTTACATGCGTTCCTTTCCTTCCAAATGTGGTAGCATAGAGTAGCAAACAGGATCCTCTTTTTGTCACTTTGTCCGCAGCTTACCAACATGCTTCTCGGTTCCTCTTTCAGTTGTAGATGCAATATGAAGTCTTCACATATTATCTTCCAAACATCTTTTGTAAATTTACAGCAGCCTACAAGATGGTTATGGGACTCATTCTCCTTCTTACAAAGTAAGCAAACAGCAGCAACTTCATGGTTCCATCTATGTATTTTATCCAGAGTAGCTAGAGTATTGTGCAGAATTTTATAAACACATATACTTCATTTTGGGACATGTATTCCGGCCCATACCTGCTCCAAATACTTGTCTTTTGTAGCTCTTGCTCTTGTGACTTCCCACAGATCAATCTTCATATCTTTAAGCCTCCATCCACACCCCATATGAGGATCAAAAAGATGTCTAACTTGTTGCCACATCTCTGTCATAACATTGATAGTGCGTGGAATAACCTTCTCTTGTTCGTGGTATGAAATCAAGACCTCTTGGATATCTATCTCTCATCCATTTCCCCCACGTAGAGGTACTCTCCTGGTAGATAATGATTCTTCTCATCGTCCCTCATTTTGCTATATCTCCCGGCGAATTCAAATCTAAGCCTCCTTCATCTTTGGGAAGAGCCAGATGTGTGTATCTCATCGGGTGGTACCCACTTGCCCGAAGAAAGTTTGCCATCTTCATCTCCATTCTATCCAAAACCGGACCGAAAATCTCCCCTTGATGTACCTAAAACGTGAGAAGTCCCTCTACAAAAGCCTAGCACTCCCTGTCATGGATGTTTTCTGGGTAGGCCATTTGCTAATCATCTCCTCTAGTATATCCATGCAATCAGCAAAGTCTTTGACTTGTAGATTACCTCCAGTTAACGGGAAACCGAGGTATTTAGTAGGAAATTTTCCCATCTCCACTCCCATTGCATCCTTCAATCTTTCCTCCATCTGGTAGCAATTTTTGGACAGAAAGATGTGGGCCTTGTTTGCATTTATGCACATCCCTATCTGTTTGTCAAATTCCTTAAGCAGAAGTTGCAGGTTCACCAATGTGTTTTGTTTGGCTTCAACAAAGACAAGCACATCATCTGCAAAGGTTAAGTGTGTCATCACTTTGGTACCACGCACTGTATATGGCTTGATCTCCTTTTTTCCTTCCGCTTCCAGCATCTTCTGTGTGAAATACTCTATAACAATGACAAACAGAAGAGGGGAGAGTGGATCACCTTGACGTAGTCCATTTCCACATTTGAACATACCTACAGAAGTGCCATTGACCAGTATGGATAAGTTTGTTATTCCCACACACTTTTTATTCACCCGATCCACTATTCATTGAAACCCATCTGCTACATGATCCACCAAAGTTTATCCCATCTAACACTGACATAAGCTTTAGACACGTCCATCTTTAAGCAAGCTTTTCTGCTGCCTCTCATCACCTTGTAGTCCTGCAAAAAATTTCCTGCTAGCAAAGCACAGTCACTAATGCTCCTTCCGGTCATAAAAGCTCCTTGGTTTTCAGAAATGAGATAGGGGAGTACAGACTTCAGTCTGGCAGCAAGAATTTTAGCAATGATTTTATATTGTACCAAACAACAGGCGATAGGTCTAAAATCAGCAAGAGATGTCACTTTCTTCTTGGGAATGAGGACTAGGAACGAGTGGTTGACCTGCCTGACCATGTTACCTCCTTCCATGAACCAATTAACATATGCAATCAGATCCTCCTTTATAATATCCCATGTCTTCTTGTAGAAGAAAGCATTGAAACCATCTGATCCCGGGGACTTATTACTGCCAATACTCCAAACGGCTTCTTTAACATCTTGTCCATTTATCTTCCTTGATGTTATTGTGAGTGCTTGAGAGTTTGAACTTCCATTTCATCGCCCCCTTCAGCTCATCATCAAATTTCTTATTATAGAAAGAAGAATAGAACTCTACAGCTTGTTCCTCCAAGTCCTCATGTTTGTTGACAACATTACTGTCTTTATCAATAAATTCTGAAATGATGTTATCAGCTTCCCTCCTTTTGACTGTCATGTGATAAAGTTTGGTATTCTATCACCATCCTCCATCCACTTGTCTCTACTTCTTTGCCAGTAGAATTTTTTCCACTGCCTTTTTCAAGTCCTCCAGCATCATCTTCAGCTCCCCATCTTTCCTTATCATTTCTTCATTAAGCGGATCATGTAGGAGCTTTTCTCTGACCTCTCTACATTCTTTTTTGGTATCTGCCAGCAAGTTTGGAATGTTCACTTCAGCCTTGGCCCACATCTTTAGTGCACACTTTATATTTGTCAGTTTCTTTGCAAACACATACATTGGGTGCCCAATTATTTGTATATTCCAACTCTCCTAAATGACATCATTGAAACTCTTCCAATCATCCCAGTAGTTTAAGAATCTAAACGGTTTTCTTTTCTATTTCTTCTTTGTGATAGGAGCATGGTCACTAATTTCAGAACCACCTGTTTTTACCTGCACATTAGGAAAAATTTGCAGTCACTCATAATTCACCAGTGCTATGTCCAGCTTGCTTGCTATTCTGTTTCCAGGATTCCTTTCATTGTTCCATGTAAAGATGTCACCCCCAATCATTGGTAGCTCAAAAAGACCGGCCTTATCGATTGCGTGGTTGAAATCATTCATCTCCGTATACAAAGCTGGCCTTTTCCCCCTTTTCTCTGCCTACAAGCGAACAGTGTTGAAGTCCCCAATCACTAACCACGGTAGAGAGTTTTGTCTGGATAGAGAAATCAGGTTCTGCCATAACTCATGTCTGCTTTTCGTGTCATTATGAGCATAAACAGCTGACACCCACATGTGCAAGCCCCCATTGTTTCTACATTCGACTGTGATGTGTTGATCTGACATCTTTATCACTGTCACCTACCAAGCACCCAGTTTCCAAGACACACAGACTCTGGCCTACACAGAACACGTCACATTAGAGACATGTTCCCATCCCTGCGGAAACAAATATCTAATGTTGTCTTTATAACGCTCCTTGATTTTCGTTTCCATTAAAGCAACTAAGGAGTGTCCACTAGCAGCAATCCATTCCCGGACCTCCTCCTTATTCCTGTCGCACCCTCCTTTAATATTCCACAGTAGCATGGACATTGTTAGAGAGTCTATATTAGCCTATTTAGTTAATAGGTTAATTGGTTTGTGGGCTTTTGTATCTCAACCCGTTTAGATTACTTGCGTCCTAAGTCTTAGGGCGTCTCCCCTCTCCTATATAAAGGAGAGGGCGTCCAGTCTTGTATTCATCCCATTGCATTCAATTCAATATAATCTTATTATTAACATGGTATCAAAGCACATTCGCTCCTAGAAAATCCTAACCTAGTCGCCGCCCCTCTTCCCTCTCCGACGCGCACGCAACCCTAGCCGCCGCCTCTCTCTCCGAGAGAGAGCAACAGAGGGGGCGCCTCCACCTGCGGGCGGCCGTCGCCATTGCCAAGGCTTAGGTCGGCTGCCCGTCGGGCATATCCCAGCCTCCATGGCTTCTCCTCCTTCTTAAGATCCGAATTTATTTCCATACGTCGACGATATCCATCCCTCCGCTATTAGCCACCATCAAGCCGTCGTCGACAAGAACAGTCACCATCAGTCACGCCGCTGCATTGCGCCGCCACATCACGCCGCCGCCGCATCCTCCTGCATCCAGTGCAAGCGTCACGACCAGCCGCAGGGCCACTGGTTCCCAACAGCAATATTGTTGTCGTGCGTTGGCCGCAGCCGCCGTCAGCCAGGACAGCAGTCGTTGCTGCCTGCCAATGTGTCGCCCATGCCCACCGACCGTACGCCCGACGCCGTCAGCGCACAGCAGCAGCACCACTGCCGCTAATCAGCAGTGACAATTGCATCCAGTGGCAGCCATCCCGTTGTTGTCGATCACATCGCCACCAGCCGCTGCAATCTTCACCATCATCGTGTGTCCGTTCACTGCAGTGTTGTGCCTCATTTAACAGCAACCGTATCCCCAACTGACGATCACACTCTTCAGTCGTCGTTGCCATCATCCAGGCGCACTGGCTTCTGCTCCATCCTGTTGCCGTTGACATCCATTATCCATTGCCATCGTTGTTGAGTCCTCGTTGTTGCTGCCCCAACGCTGTCACTGATCCATGGCCAAAGCACTCCATCATATTTAACCATGCCATCACCCCCTAATCAGTTTGTCTTCTCCCAATTATGAGTGATGTCCTCCTCTATATTTTTTTTACTGCCCCCAACTTCTCTATCTCTATTGATATTTGAATCCTTACTCGGATCTGTCTTTGGCTAATCGGATCCATTTTTAAGCCTAATTGGATTTTTCGCAGGGCTCCGCCCCCGCACACCCGGATTTGTTGTCCAAACGGGCCAAACAAATCCTTTTTCGAGTCGGGATGAGATCCATTTAATTTTCTACCCGAATATTACTTTGACCCATTTAGCATAATCTCTCATGTTATCGGTTTCATTCTCCACATATTACACATCTTCATATCACAAAATCCTCTCAAATCCACCAATTCCTTCCCCACCCACCCATATCATGTGTGTATCCCTTTCCACAATGCAGTGGGGCGGTCATATATCCACACCAAACACTCACTCTCGTAGTATTTGGTGTGCGGGAGGGGATAGAGAGGAGAGATGAGAAGAGAGAGTGTGAGAGAATATGTATGAGAGAGAAAGTATGAGAAGAGATGATATATGTATTCAGGCTATATATGTTCCAGGCTATTATCTTCATGGAGCTTCGCATTGTTCAACACATTCATTCTCTACTTCCAGACATCAATGAAGGATCTTCATTCAGCGTCCACACCGAGCTATCCACGTTCATATTGCGTTATGTACGTCAGGTGTTGATGGTGGACTTCAGCTGCATTCACATGAGACAGATTGGTGCTTCAGATTTTCAAAAGCTCAGCAAGCCTGCCAATCAACTTCTGCAAGGTTGATTCATCCAGTTTATCTTCACCGAGTTGTTTTCATCACGTCTTCTTCGAGCTGCATATGTTGTATTAGCATCGCCTTTCGCTGATCTTCTTGGGACTTTCCTTGATGGATGATATCTCCTTTTCTGTCAAGCCCCCAAGGTTCACACGACAGAGTTATGGTACCTGCATCGTATCACCAGCATATCGTCTGTTCGTGTTCGTGCCACGCTATGCACGTCTTCCCAGACAATTTAAAGATTCCGCTACTGCTACATCGACACTGTGTATCCGTGTTCGTGCCGCGTTAAGTTACTTATGTTTAGTGGAAGATGTTTTACTAAAGAGCAATGTGAATGTAATACAAAGTAATATACACTTATACAGTATTGCACATGAATGAGCAACACGGAACTTCATACAATTTGCCGATAATGATGTGTATGAGGAGCATGTGACTACATATAACCACCTTTATAGGATGCACATGTCATGGCCGCAATATCTCAGTAATATCAACTCATTACTGTATGGAGAATCAGTGTGCCACTCAACATACAGCTGATGTGAGTTGTAAGTAAATGTGTTATTCGTATGTTGTAAATTGTATACTATTGCATAATTGTGTGTATTTAAGTTTGTGGTTTGTGCTAGTAAAATTTCATATCTTAATTCCTACATTTTTTCATCAAAATCCCAACGAAACAGGACAGATTCCATACCTCTCACATGATGGACCCCCCCTACACACCCAATATAGACTTTTATTGCATAAAACGTTGCATTTAGGTGTAGAGATTACACCTGTAAAGTTTCATAAATTAATCCATTCATTTTGGCGTCGAAACGGACAGATTTGCATCTGTCGGTATTTCCATCGGTATACCGATAAATACAAATTTCCAAGTTGTCAAAACGGCGTCAGTATCGGTCACCTTGTTCCTTGCCAGCGACATACAACATTATTGCTTCCTGGAGGAAGATCAACAAGGACCCATGTCCCACGGGATCGAAGAGCATCCATCTCCTCATCCATAGCCTTCTTCCATCCAGGATGGAGAAGTGCTTCCCGAACAGTCTCTGGAATAGATATAGCAAACATTGCAACAGTAAATTTAGACATGGAAGCATTTAAATGATCTGTAGAAACATATTTAGAAATGTAATATTTTACACCAGATCGTTGTCGTTTCCGTAAAGCAAAAGGCATGTCCAACTCAGAAACTGGACTAGAGTCAGTAGAATTACCATGAGCTGGTTGTGGATCATCAGTCTCCGAAGAGGTCATAGTAGGGGATACTTCAAGTGGAGGACTTTTGCTCCGCTCATATACTTTTAGAACAAAGGTAGAAGACTCGTTGACGGACTGGACGGTAGGAAGAAGTACATAAGGAAGTGGTACGGTAGGAGAAGGCACTTGTTGACTTGGTTCAGAAAAGAATGAAGTGTCTTCAAAAAAGGTTACATCCGCACTAACATACAATCGACGTGCAACAAGGTCAAAACACTTGTATCCCTTTTGTGTTGGAAAGTATCCAAGAAAACAACAACAAACAGCTCGTGGAGACAATTTATCAAGTCCAGGTTGGTGATTCTGGATGAAACAAAGGCAGCCAAAAACTTTTTATGGCAGGGCAAAAATTGGTTCATGTGGGTAGAGAAGTTGGTAGGAAATTTTATTTTGTAGGATGGACGAAGGCATGCGGTTGATGAGGTAGTTGGCTAACAGAATGGCATCGAGCCAATAGAATTTCGGAACTTTCATTTCATATGAGAGTTTGAGCAACATCAAGGTGTCTGCTTTTCCTTTCAGCAACACCATTTTGTTATGGACTATAGGCACATGAGGTTTGATTGACAATTCCTTTTGAGATACAAATGTTCTGAAAACCATGTTGCACGTACTCAGAAGCATTATCAGTGTGGTTAATTTAGGAGTAGCAGAAAACGGAGTTTTTATTTCATTCAAGAACTTAGAGAAAACGTCTAAAATTTCAGAGTGATCTTTTAAAAGATAAAGCCAAGTGGCATGAGACCAATCGTCAATAAAAGATACAAAATATCGCACACCAGTAGGATTACCAATACGACAGGGTCCCCATATATTGGAATCAATTTAAAAAAAAACTAGGGCTCCTGTTATCACAACAAGGAGAACACACAGATCGGTGATGTTTTCCAAATTTTTCAGAAGACAAACTAGGAAATAAGGATTTCAACTTATTGGTTGAAGGGTGACCAAGCCACAGGGGCCATTGATACAAAGATGTAGAGAGCCATAAGAGCAGTAGCGGGCAAATTTGACGAGGTCTGTAGATAGTACAAACCATCTCCACCTTCATATCCTCCACCAATCCTCTTCTTCGTCCGAAGATCCTGCATGGAGACAGTGTAAGGAAAGAAGGTATACACTCAGTTTAAAGATTTGGTAATTTTACTAACAGACATCAAGTTCAAAGAAAATATGGGCACAAATAGGACAGATTTAAGGAGATTGTTGTTATCCCCTATTCTAGTGACTGGATAAGTGGATCCATCCGCTAGACACATCGGAGGATGATATGTAGATTTCTTTAGATGAGTGAAAAGATTTTTATTACCAGTCGTATAGGTTGTGGCACCAGAATCAACAATCCAATCGTCTTTTATCGAAGAAGAAGAAGAAGAAGAAGAAGCTTGAAGACATGAAGGATCACCATAGTGTTGAGCAAATTTTGCCTGGGATGTGGTAGTAAATGCAGAAGCAGCTTTAATTAGCTTATCAAGGTTAGACGAACTTAGTGTTACCATCTGAGGAGTAGCAACACTAGGAGACTCTTCACCAGCTTCATTAGTAAAGACTTGGTTTGCCCATTTGGGCTTTCCATGCTTCTTCCAGCATTTGTCCTCGGTATGATTAGTCCGTTTACAGAAGTTGCAATACCGAGGCTAAATAGGAGAAGACCCTCATCCATAGGACTGAGGAGGAGGCCCTCTGCCACCATTGTTAAGACCTCGACCTCGTCCACGGGTAGAGTTTTTACATCCAGGGCAGCAAGCTCTTCTTCGGTAGTAGAAAACACGAAGCGAGATAGCTGAAGATAAACATTGTCCAGCATGGGTAATGGTTCGGATGCAAGGATTTGTTGGCGAACGACTTCATAACTAGGGAGCAAGGATGCTAAGAACTTGCATAACTGGACTTCATCTTGTTGCCTTTGCAAATTATTGAGATCAGTAGATAAGGGATCGTGGAGTTTGAGTTCTCCCCAAATACCTTTGAAGGTATCAAAATGTGAGGCAAACGAGGTAGCTTCGTTAAGTCTTAGAGAATGCAGTCGTTTATAGAGTTCAAAAACACGGGAGGCATTTCCCTTACTGGAATAGATTTTAGCAATATGATCCCAGGCTTCATTGGCAGTATCAGTAAACAAGATATTGGTGGATACATGTGATTCACAACTATTTAGAATCCAAGACAGGACTTGAGAATCACATTTTGCCCATTTCTTATCCTCGGCCTTCTTTTTGTCATTCTTTTCATCTTTAGAAGGAGGTTGTTCAATGAGATGCTCAAGCTTGCCCACAGAGTGAGCATAAGTTTGAAAGGATCATGTCACCAAAATGTAGTTGGATCTGTTGAACTTGATAGAAGTGGCACATATAGCGTGTGTCTCCATGATCTTAGAGGAAGATGAGGCCATAGAGAAATAGTGATAACCGAAGAGCCTCCAAAAGCAGCAACACGGCGTGTCTAGAAAAGGACACGGTGTGTCAGACAGCGGCAGATAGCCTTCTGGAAAGAGTATAGATGTCAATCATATAGCTTGATTATTTTAAACAGGAAATACAGTAATGTCTCTCAATACTCCCCCTCAAGTTGGAGCATAGATGCCAATCATGCCCAACTTGAAGCACAGTTCCTCAACTCGCTTGCCAGAGAGAAGCTTAGTAAATACGTCTGCAGTTTGCTCATGTGATGGTAGGAAAGGAGTAGTAATCTTCTTATCCAGTACAGCATCTCAAAGAAAATGGTAGTCGACTTCAATATCCTTGGTCCTCATGGAATACAGGATTGCTAGCAATGAAGGTGGCAACATGATTATCACAATACATCAGGATAGCGTGGGTGATAAGGAACACAGAGTCTGCAAGAATAGATTTAATACATAAGTAGTATGTGCCATTGCACGATACTCAAGACTCAGCAGTAGATCTTGCAACTACATTTTGTTTCTAACTCATCCAAGTAACCAAATTACCTCCTACAAAGGTACAATAACCAGAAGTGAATCTCCTGTCAGACTTATATCCTGCATAGTCAGTATCAGAATATCCAAGAACATCAAGATGTCCATTTCTTTTATAAAATAACCCCTATCCAGGTGCATTCTTTAAATATTTCAGGACACGACAGGCAGCCTCCCATTGACAGTGTCGAGGGAAATCCATAAATTGACTAAGAACTCCTACAACGAAGGATATATCTGGTCTGGTAATAGTGAGATACAGAAGTTTGTCGACTAGTCGCTTGTAGCAATATTTATCTTTTTAGAGATGAGTGGACTCATCTCATAGATCATGTGCCTGATCCATAGGTGAGACAACAAGTCGACAGCCCAACATTCCAGTTTCAGATAATAAGTCTAGAGTATACTTTGTGATAGGGATACCCCATTTTTGTTGTATGCTACCTCAATGCCAAGAAAGTACCGAAGACATCCAAGGTCTTTGGTTACAAAGTGATTTATAAGATATTTCTTTGTATCAGCAATTCTTGTGGTATCACTACCATATATAATAATATCATCCACATATACAATAAGAATAATAATTCCAGAAGTGGTGGTCTTGATAAAAATAGAATGATCACATTGAGATCTTGTGAAGTCAAATTGATGTAGTATACGAGAGAATTTGCCAAACCATGCTCGAGGGCTCTACTTAAGACCATAAATAGCTTTCGTAATAAGACAAACTTTCCCAGAATACTCCCCCTCAGCAACATAACCAGGAGGTTGGGACATGTAGACAGTTTTCTGTAGGTCACCATATAGAAAGGCAGTTTTGACATCTAGTTGATGCAGACGCTACAGCAACATAAATAAAAATATGCACAGAATTAAGACGAGCAACTGGGGAAAACTTTCAAAAATAATCAATTCCAGATTCATGTGTGTATCCTTTGGCAACCAATCTAGCTTTTAAGCGTTCAATCATTCCATCTGGCAAATATTTAACAGTATATACCCAGCAATTGCTTCCTGGAGGAAGATCAACAAGGACCCATGTCCTACAAGATCATAGAGCATCCATCTCCTTATCCATAGCCTTCTTCCATTCAGGATGGAGAAGTGCTTTCCAAACAGTCTTTGGAATAGATCCAGTAGACATTGCAGAAATAAATTTAGCCATAGAAGCATTTAAATGATTTGTAGAAACATGTTTAGAAATGCAATACTTTGCACCAGACCGTTGTCCTTTCCGTGAGGCAATGGGCATGTCCAACTCAGAAACTTGACTAGAGTCAGTAAAATTACCATGAACTGGTTGTGGATCATCAGTCTCCGAAGAGGTCATAGCAAGGGATACTTCAGGTAAAGGTCTTTTGCTCCACCACTCATAAACTTTCAGAACATGGGTGGAAGACTCGTCGATGGATTGGACGGTAGAAAGAGGTACATTAGGAAGTGGTACAGTAGGAGAAGATACATGTTCACTTAATTCTGGAAAAGAGTGAAGTATCTTCAAAAAAGGTTACATCTGCGCCAACATACAATCGACGTGCAACAAGGTCAAAACACTTTTACCCCTTTTGTGTTCAGGAATATCCAAGAAAACAACAACAAACAGCTCGTTGAGACAATTTATCAAGTCTAGGTTGGTGATTGTGGACGAAATAAAGGCAGCCAAAAACTTCTAGAGGTAGAGCAAAAATAGATTCATGTAGGTAGAGAAGTTGGTAGGGAATTTTATTTTGTAGGATGGGCGAAGGCATACGGTTGATGAGGTAATTGGCTAACAGAATGGCATCAGGCCAATAGAATTTGGGAACCTTCATTTCAATGAGGAGAGTTCGAGCAACATCAAGGTGTCTATTTTTCCTTTCAGCAACACCATTTTGTTGTGGACTATAGCAGCATGAGGTTTGATGGACAATTCCTTTTGAGATACAAATGTTCTGAAAAACCATGTTGCACGTACTCGAAAGCATTATAAGTACAGACAAATATAGTAGCATCAGAAAATTGAGTTTTTATTTCACTCAAAAATTTGGAGAAAACATTTCAAATTTCATAGCGATCTTTTAAAAGATAAAGCCAAGTGGCACGAGACCAATCGTCAATAAAAGATACAAAGTATCGCACACCATACAATTACCAATACGACATGGTCCCTAGATATCGGAATGAATTAAATAAAACAAACTAGGGCTCCTATTATCACAACGAGGAGAATACACAGATTGGTGATGTTTTCCAAGTTGACAAGATTCACATACAAATTTTTCAGAAGACAAACTAGGAAATAAGGATTTCAACTTATTGGTTGAAGGGTGACCAAGCCGCAGGTGCTATTGATACAAAGATGTAGAGTGGGGCCATAAGAGCAATAGCGGGCAAATTTGACAAGGTATGTAGATAACACAAACCATCTCCATCTTCATATCCCCCGCCAATCATTTTCTTCGTCCTGAGATCATGCATGGAAACAGTGTAAGGAAAGAAGGTTACACTGCAGTTAAAGATTTGGTAATTTTACTAACAGACATAAAGTTCAAAGGAAATCTAGGCGCAAATAGGACATATTTAAGGAGATTGTTGTCAACATCCCCTATTGGCTATTCCAGTGACCAAAGAAGTGGATCCATCTGCCAGACGCATCGGAGGATGATATGTGGATTTCTTTAGATGAGTGAAAAGATTGTTATTACCATTCATATGGGTTGTGGCACCAGAACAACAATCCAATCGTCTTTTGTCAAGAAGAAGAAGCTTGAAGACAGGAAGGATCACCTGACTGTTAAGCAATGTTCGCTTGAGGTGTGGTAGTAAGTGCAGAAGCAGCTTTGATTAGCTTGTCAATGTCAGACGAACTTAGTGTTACCATCTGAGTAGTAGCAACACTAGCAGACTCTTCATCAGCTTCATTAGTGGAGACTTGGTTTGCCCATTTGGGTTATCCATGCTTCTTCCAGCATTTATCCTCGGTATGATTAGTTCGTTTATAGAAGTTGCAATCCCGAGGTTGAAGAGAAGACCCTCTTCTATAGGACCAAGGAGGAGGAGGCCCTCTGCCATCATTGTTAAGACCTCGGCCTCGGCCATTCGTAGAGTTTCCACGTCCTTGTCCAGCAACAACCAGGGCAGTAGGCTCTTCTTTGGTAGTAGAAGACACCAAGCGAGATAGCCGAAGATAAACATCGTCCATCATAGGTAATGGTTCGGATGCAAGGATTTGTTGGCGAACAGCTACATAGCTGGGGGGCAAGGATGCCAAGAATTGGCATAACTGGACTTCATCTTGTTTTTTTAACAGTTTATTGAGATCAGTAGATAATGGATGGTGGAGTTTGAGTTCTTCCCAAAAACCTTTGAAGGTATCAAAATGTGAGGCAAACGAGGTAGCTTCGTCAAGTCTTAGAGGATGCAGGCATTTATAGAGTTCAAAAACATGGGACGCATTTCCCTTACTTGAATAGATCTGAGCAATATGGTCACAGGCTTCCTTGGTAGTATGAATAAACAAGCGATTGGTGGATACATGTGATTCACAACTATTTAGAATCCAAGACAAGATTTGAGAATCACATTTTGCCCATTTCTTATACTCAGCCTTCTTTTTGTCATTCGTTTCATCTTTAGGAGGTAGTTCAAGGAGATGCTCAAACTTGCCCACAGATTGAGCATAAATTTGAAAGGATCAAGCCCAGAAAATGTAGTTGGATCCGCTGAACTTGACAGAAGTTACATATCTAGCATGTGTGTCCATCACCTCAGAGGAAGATGAAGCCATAGAGCAATAGTGATTTATATCCAAAGAGTCTCCAAAAGCAGCAACAAGGTGTGTTTAGAAAAGGATACGGGGTGTCAGACAGCAGTAGATAGTCTTCTGGAAAGAGACATGGCGTGTCAAAAATAAAACACGACATGTCAGACAGCAGCAGATAGTCTTCTGGAAAGAGACACGGCGTGTCAAAAATAAGACACGACGTGTCAGACAGCATCAGATAGTTCAAATTGCTAGTATCCAATATATTTGCATCATGTTGTTCCCAAGTCTTAGGTGTGGTCGGATCTTCAGGTAGTTACAAAGTTAGATGCCTCATGTGCCTTAACCCTTGGTATATATATTCAAATTGCTACACTATTGGGTTAAATTCTTCCCATCAATTTTGATTGGTGATAATATGATTATGGACAGTCGCCGCCTAACTTGGGAGTTGAAACGTCTTTCGTGACTAATTTTGAACAATGGCCTAAGCTTACTTCTGGAAACCACTTGGAACAGGGAAGCATGTGAAGCAGAGATCTTTTGGGTTGTGTTTAATACATGGTGAAAAAAATGATGGTGAAGGGGACAGTGATGGTGATGGGAAAGGGGACGATGATGGTGATGGGGAAGGGGACGGTGATGGTGATTGGGAAATTGTTAAAATGTGTTGTTTGGTAACATATCCATGGTGATAGGGATAGGGATGGGGAAAAACCTGAAAATTGTTCATTGTTACACGGTTACAGGGACGGTGAGCGGGGGATTCTTTATCAAAAAAATCCTACACAAGTAAAAATCATATTTATTAGAAAGATTTTTTTGCACGTGTCTAAATAAGTAGTGGAGTCTTGAAAGAAACTTCTTTCACCGTGATTCACCATGTTTTTCCATGGGGACAAAAACAGACTAAATTTCACCATCGATTCACCATAATCCCTATCGCCATGGCAAACAAACAACATATTTTGTTTCACCATCATTCCCTCCCCATGTCGACAAGGAATGGCTCAAGTGGTCAACTAGCATGGTGTCCCTTAACAAAGGGACTCGGGTTCAAATCCCAACTGCCGCCTTGGTTTACTATCCTCCCGGACTTTCGGCCGACATCACAGGCATGGGAGAAGGGGAGAATATGTCTCTCTTAATCCCATCATTCCCCTCCCCATGATTCACCAATGTAACAAACGCAGCGTTAGGCAACTTCAAGCATACACCGCTTGACTCGTGACCATTGGCGTCATTGGTTCATCGTGGAGGAGAATGGCATCTAGCCATTGTTTTTTGGTTGTAAGGGTTGGAGCTGCATGTGGTAACCATTACTACTAGCCAACCCTAAATGACACTCATTGAAGACGGCAATTGACTATTGATAGACATTACATGCTAGTGGTTGGATATTATGGTGTTTTCAGGACCAGACAACTAAACAATGTTGACAAGACCCTTTGGCGGCTAGATGATAAGACTCATTAAGCCCAGATGACAAGACGACGGCGTCAAGAGCCTTTGGCGGTTGGACATGACAGTGACAAGGGAACCCCTTCAACAGTTTAGATTGTGGGCAATCATAGCCACTCTCCAACACTTCAATTGCCCCAAATCGCAAACCCTAAGATTGGAGTTTCAAATCAAATCATGCACAAAGATCCAAGAATGAAGAATGGATAGAATCTATGCATTTTTTTGATGTAAATCACTTGTCTTGATTGTACGACTTCTAATTAAGATAAAACTAGTAATAGATATGTTGGAACCATTACGACACGCTTGGGATAACTAGAAATACCCCAAATAGACATCTACATCGGTTGAGTTTTTCCCAAGGATACCGGACACCAATCAAGTTGAGGTTTTCCTAAATCCATGTGTTGTTGTGTTTCTTTCCCTACAAACTCGGTCGGCCGATAAAAAATGCTACAGACAGGAAGTATGATCGGCTAGATTTTAAAAGAGAAACTCAATAGACTGGCATGCCTTGGGTCTCCAATGGATACATGTATGTCAAGAATTTCCTAGTATAATCTCAAATGATTGTAATGTTGTTATAGATTTTGTTAGTGCTAGTACAACCATTAGATGGGGCTAAAAGTGAAAAAAGATTCATTGCTTTCCTACATATCCCCCCTAAAACAGTTAGAATTCTTCTCAAAATAAACTACTTGGCTAGTAAGCACCCTTAACTATAAATTATAGTAACTTGAGAGCTTCTTAAAGTTACCAATTGGCCCATATACTATATTTAGAGATTTTGCCTCAAAGAACCCTTAATCACCCCCTTGAGCTCCATTCCTTCAATTAGATCAAATAGGATACATCTAAGAGAGATAACACTAACTATGATCTCATGAAGCTCTCATCTCTCTTTCAATCTCTTTTTCTTTCAGAAAGGTCGATTGAAGTTCTTCCTAGGCTCATAAGGCAATGAATTTAAAAAAGGGCCAGACGGCTGATTACGCAGTCATGGGCCCTAGCTGTCTAATTTGTGCATGGGGCAGTTGTTAAGCACTACGCAATTAAGTGCCTGCTTATGGGTCGTTTAACCCGCCTAGATTGGCTCTTTGGGCGCTCGCCTACACCCACCTTTTTAAAAAAAGGCTCCTTGTTATTATATCTCTTTATATTCTATTATTTGTAATTTCTATATATTGTTGGACCTCTATGTAATTTCTCCAGTTCTATTAATAAAAGGGTGAGTGGTCTTGAACCTTCACACAAGATACATTGCAAGCAGCCTTGCAACATATGTTCACATGGTACCAGAGCAAGGTTGCTCCTAGGGTTTCATCTAGGGCATCGCCTTCCCCCCTCACCTTTGCGTCGTCGCCGTCGGGCAGCAGCACCGCAGCGCGTCGGGCAACACCGCGCCGCCTGGCCACACCGTAGAGCTTCGCTGGCAGCAGCCGCCGCCACCGGTCTTGCAGCCGCAATAGCCACCGGCCAGGGCAGCAACGTAGCCACCACCTGTCAGCAGCCCCTGGTTCCTCCAGTTGACTTCGAAGGTAGCATCTACGTAAGACGGCTCGTTAAAACTCATACCGGAGGCTCCGTCCGTACACAACAAATTCCTAATCACATCTCCTCCATGTTTGATTAGGGAATTTTCAATTGGGGGCTGTGGATGCGTCAGAAACGCATCTAATCTTTTGACGTGACGTGTATCTCTCTGTCACTCTCTACTCTTATGTGACGTGTATCTCTCTGTCACTCTATCTATCCGTTGAATCATGGAAAACACCAAGGCATCTACTATCTACAACGAGATGTCGCCTATCCCCTCCATCAAGCTTAACGGGAAAAATTATCTCTTGTGGATGAATGTTGTCCATACAGTGTTAGAATCCCGAGATAAAGCACGGCATATTGATTCTGATCCTCCTGCTTCTACTGACAAAGGCTATGTTGAATGGAAACGTCATAATAGTCTGGTGAAGACTTGGCTATGGAGGAGCATGGAACCTGCTATTGTTGCTAGGTTCATGTTCTATACTACTGTCAAAGACATGGATGTTGTGAAGAAGCATTACTCTCAGGGAAAGAATGCTCTGCGTCAGTTTATGATATATGATCGACTGTTCGCCAAACGATAGGGAGACAAGCCTTTAGAAGAATATTTCTGAGTGATCCAAGGTATTACTCAGGAGCTGAGTTTCTATCATCCCGTGACTGTCTAAGAACAAGTCAAAAACAGAGATGACTTGATTACTGCAATGTTTCTATCGGGTCTGAATTCATCTTGCAGTTCAGCCCGCAATGTCATCCTCACTTCTAATAAACTTCCCAGCCTGGAAGAAGCCTACTCGAGAGTTGTACAATCAAATTTTGAACCAGTTGATTCTACAATATTCTCGCCTTCTGGAGATTATCATGCATATGTAGCCGTTGTAGTTCGAGGAGGTCGTACAGGTATGGGACGAGGACGTGGAGCACGTCCCAAGTGCACCTTCTGTGACAAACATGGACACACTGTTGAGAAGTGTTAGAAGAAGCATGGAAGACCTGTTGCACCACCTGTGGGGGCAGCAAACTATGCAAGTATTGTTGAGTCTTCTGAGCCGTATGCATCAAATTTCGGTTCTTCTGGCATCACACTCACAAAGGAAGAATATGATAGATTTATTCTGGCTACATAGCATGAGTGTGGGATCTTCTTCTTCCTCTGCAAATCTGGCTTCTACCACTAGTAATCAAGCTACCTCCCTGCTGGCTTCTGGTTCAACTTCTTCATGGGTAGTTGATTCTGGAGCATCACAGCATATGACTGGTATGAAGAGACTACTTCACTCCATTGACTCACATATTCCTCACAAATCTGTGACCATAGCAGATGGTTCAGTGAGGAGAGTGTGACATGTGGATCTGTTTCCCTGACTCCTAAAATTAATCTTAAATTTGTTCACTATGTGCCTGCAAAATTAGTTGATATTGTGAACTGTACCGCGACATTTGGGCCTTCTTGCTTTGTATTACATGATCTCAAGAGTATGAGGACGATTGGTGGGGGGGCTAGGAAAGATCATCTCTACCTCTTCCACAGTGACAGTCTGACTTGCCAAGTATATGTTCCTACTCCGGCTATCCTTTTGAGCGGTTCTCCCTTACTGTGGCACTACAGATATGGACATCCGTCGTTGAAGAGCTTGAGAAAGTTAGAACCTGAGTTATCCCAAGTGTCTTCATTAGAGTGTCAGTCCTGTCAATTAGGAAAACATCATAGACTGTCTTATCCCAGTCGTGTCAATAAACGGGCAACTTGTCCCTTTGAGTTAGTCCACAGTGATGTTTGGGATCTTGTAAAGACCAATAGTTATAATGGTTTTCGCTATTTTATTTCCTTTGTGGATGATTTTTCTCGCATGACATGGATTTATTTATTAAAGAGTCGAGAGTCTGTGTTATCCATTGCCAAGCATTTTCATCAAGAAATAAAAGTTCAATTTGATTGCAATATTAAAATTCTTCCATCTGATAATGTCTTGGAATATGTTCAAACTGCTATGGCTGATTTTTGTAGCTCTGTTGGGATGATTCATCGTACGTCTTGTCCTCACACTCCTCAACAAAATGGAGCTGATGAGCGTAAAAATCTCATCTTCTTGATATTACCAGGACTATTATGTTTCAATCCAGGTTCTGGTCCGATGCTTTACTTACTGCATATTTCCTTATCAATAGGCAACCCTCTTCAGTGCTTCGAGGACGTACTCTTTTTTCTGTCTTACGTCCAAAAGATCAACCTTTCCTTGTTCCTCTCAGAGTGTTTGGGTGTACTTCATTTGTCCATAATCTTCATCCTAAGGCTGATAAATTATCCCCTAGGTCTATTAGGACTCTCTTTCTTGGGTACTCCAACACTAGCAAAGGATACAAGTGCTATTGTCCCAGTCTCTGTCGTATGTTTGTGTCTCAGGATGTAACTTTCCATGAATCCACACCATATTTCTTTAGTGTTCCCAGTAAGGAGGAGCAATTGTATGAAAGTGAGAGAGTGCCACCATCAAACATCGATGAGAGAGTGCCACCTATCATTCCTGACTATACTTTCATTCCAGAAGAGCAGCCAGCAGGTGATACATTAATTCAACAATATCAACATGTTTATAGCAGACAAGGCAAGCAGGATCCAAAGGAGGTAGCGACTCCAGTCTCTAAGCCTTCCCCATCTTCCTCTACTCAAGAAATTTCTACATAACCATCTGAACTTGATGTTCCCATTGTTGTTCGCAAAGGTACTTGTTCATGTACTATTCGACATCCTATTGCAAATGTGTGTTGTTTGTCCAAATTATCGAAGCAGGCCCGGTCATTTGCTCTTGGGATTGATTTTGTGGTCATTCCAAGAACTCATCTTGATGCTATGAAGGATACTGGCGGGAAACAGGCGATGCATATAGAAATGTCTGCTCTTCTACAAAATAACACCTGGGATCTTATTGACTTACCTCCAAGGGAAAATGTTGTGGGCTACAGATGGGTATTCACAGTAAAACATAATTCAGATGGTTCAGTTGAAAGGTTGAAGGCTAGACTGGTGGAAAAGGGTTATACTACATATGGAGTTGATTTCTTTGAGACCTTTTCACCAGTGGCTCGTCTGAACTCAGTGTGGATTCTTATCTCTCTGCCTACTACCTTTGATTGGCCTCTATTTCAGCTTGATGTCAAAAATGTCTTTCTCTATGGTGATCTACAAGAAGAGGTGTACATGGAGTAACCTCCTGGTTTTGTTGCTCAAGGGGAGTTTCAGAAGGTGTGTAGATTGAAGAAAGCCATCTACGGGATGAAACAATCTCCTAGAGCTTGGTTTGACAAGTTCAGTGATGTTGTGCTAAAGATGGGCTTCTCTCGTTCTGTTACTGATCACTCCTTATTTTATTCTAGCTCTTCTATTGGATCCATCATTATTGTTGTATATGTTGATGATATAGTTATCACTGGCAGCAATTCTACAGACATATCACGTGTGAAGGAAGACTTTCATACAAAGGATCTGGACAAACTGAGATATTTTATAGGCATTGAAGTACTTAGATCTCATGCAGGTACTAATTTGTCTCAGAGGAAATATGTGTTGGATTTACTACAGGAAGCTGGTATCAGTGAATCAATTGGTGTCTACTCCTATGGACTATCACGTGAAGGAGATGACTGATGATACTGATCATCCAGATCCAGGTTACTACAGGAAAATTGTTGGGAAGTCGATATACCTGACAGTTACTCGCCCTAATATTTCTTTTGTTGTAGGTGTGGTGAGTCAGCATATGAGCTCACTACAACAGTCGCATTGGATGGCAGTCTGCCGTATTCTAAGATATCACCTACTATAGACCCAAGACTCATGTGTCTACTCTTGTTCTTACAGGTTATGCAGATGTAGACTGGGCTGGTAATCTGAATGACAGGAGGTCTACTTCTGGGTATTGCACGTTTCTGGGAAATCACCTTATTACCTGGAAAAGTAAAAAGTAGAATGGTGTGGCTAGATCAAGCACGGAAGTTGAGTATCGAGCAACGGCTCATGCCTGTTGCGAGTTACAGGGGGTTCAATCTGTACTTTCTGAGTTAAAAGATTTCTGTTTCGTCTCCCATAGAGCTTAGATGTGACAATCAGGCTGCTATCTACATTGCCAAGAATCCAGTCTTCCATGAGCGCACTAAACATATAGAGGTTGACTGCCACTTCATCAGAGATCAGTTCAAGAATGGCAAGGTGGTAACTCTGCATGTCAAATCCGAAGATCAACTTGCAAATGTCCTCACAAAGCCATTGAGTCCAGCAACATTTCAGAGCTTTTGCAACAATCTGGGCATACACGATGTGTACGCTCTAGCTTGAGGGGGAGTGTTGATATATCTCTTTATATTATGTTATTTGTAATTTCGATATATTGTTGGACCTCTATGTAATTCATCTAGTTCTATAAATAAAAGGGTGAGTGGTCTTGAACCCTCACACAAGCTGCATTGCAAGCAGCCTTGCAACATACGTTCACACTCCTAATGGCCCAAATACTGAGGCCAATTCAACCTGGCCCACTAAATTAAAAAATAAACTAGCCCTATCCCATTACTCCCTACGTTACCCCGTTACGTCGCGATAGCCGTGTGTGGGAGGAATTGTACATCAACTGTTCCAACAGCAACAGTTATGCGGCTTCCGCCCCCCATGCTCTCCATGCTTCTTGGTGGAGGATTCCTTTGAGAATCTTGTCCTAGGCCTCCAACATACCAGCAGGATCAAATCTCAAGGATTGTCGGGTGCTTTCTCCGGTGGCCGGAAAGATGAAGGTGACGCCGCCTATTGTGTTTGTTGCTTCTGTGGAAGGAGCGCAGTGATGATTTGTTGCTTCCTTTCATCTCTAAAGGCCTCTTTCAATCAGGAACAAAGGTTGTTCATCAAAGGTAAGTGGGCATACAATCATACACTTTTTGATGGTTTTGGTATAGTTGGGCATACACTTTTTGGTGTTTTGCGGATAGTGGGCATACAGTCATACACTTTTGATGCTTTTAGGATAAGACTAATGTTATTGTCCTTGTGGACTTGTGGACACGTCCTCTCTTATATTATATAGCTACTCACTACTTGTTTGATATTTACATTCTCACTTATATTACTTATGTTGCATTCTGTGTGCCTATGAACTCAATGTATAAATATTTGGTAGCATTATGCTAACTATTTCTTGATTCCATATATTCATGTTGGTGTATTTTGATGTTTCTTCAATTGGGTGAACTTTTTTGATGTTGAGATCGCTCCATCTACAAATACAATACTAATTTACATCTATTTCTTTGTGTTAAATTTATCATTTATGCAATGGATTTGTATTTGTTCTTCATAACTTAAAATTATTATTTTATAGTTGTTCTAGAAACTACTTTGGTGTTTTAATTTATAGTGCATGATGTTTAGATATGTATAAAGTTCTTTAGAAATATACTTTTATATACAAATGTGTAATTTTGTATAAAATTGTTAGAATATAGCCTATATCGTTAATAGGTTATTAGTCTATTGTCTACATGGGCATGTTGACAATGGCCCATTAGGGTTAGTCCGCTTCCTTTGTGCTTCATTGTAATAGTCTCCTTTCCTATATATAGGACAGGGGTGTACATATCAATAGAACAACACAACATTGTCGTATACACTTCTTCACGAAAATTTTATATGTATTTAGGCACCCAGCACCTGCTTTTTCAAAAAGTGCATGCGTAATTGCCCGCCTGCCACTTAACCAATTACAAGGAGTTGTTTGCACGCCTCCCGCTTCCCGCTTTTAAAACATTAACACAAAGTGCTACTCGAGGTGTTGAGAATCCTAGAGGTTGACCTCTCTAGGTAACGAAGCTACGGAATTTCAAGCCGAAACCACTCTAAACACTTGCGTTCAAATTGTGGTTTGCTCAACTCTCTCATCCTTTTATTTATCGCTTCACTTAGATTGTGATATCGTTTGAAAGCTTAACAATGGTATAAGTTTTTGATAGCACAATTCAACCCCCACCCATACCGTATTAAGCCTAGATCCTACAATGTCATGTTATATGTTTAGAGTTACATAGGCACAAATAGATATCATTAAAATGTTTACATTTACATCATTTAAATGTACCTAAAATTGTTGCTTAATTCCCTTTAGTTATATTTTTATGATTTCGTCAATGTATACAAATGAAAGACAACATCCCAAATAAAAAAGAAAAACTTTAGTGAAAATGTCATTTCTCATGGTTTTCTATAACTTATAGCCTATGAGTATACTAAAGCATGATCAAAGTAACCATCAAAAACCAAAACAAATTTATATCAATCAAGATGTTTCTTAGAATTAGATTAAAAAATTGTAACATAAGATCTGAGGTTGTAGAATTCATTAAAGCTTTGTCCAATTGTCATGTCTTATGGATGTACAAGTATGAAGTGGTGTAGTAATAGTTCATCTAAAGTGTTAATAAGATATCACTTAAGATATGAAGCGGTGCATAAACTATCCTTGATTTACCTCTTCATTATTAGAGTTGTCCATGGGCTTCCCCTCTATTATTGTTTTTTATATCACCTCAACATGGTTAAGCTGGTAAAACAAGTATTACATGACCAAGTCTATACAATGATATAATGCTTAAAATGCTATATAAATCTAGCAACATTTTTTAAATTTCATGAGTGATGGATTTGGCAGCAAAACATCATAGTTCTCAAAGCCTAGGAAGCAGGCAAAAACCTTAGAGTCTAGGTCCTTTGGTGGGTTGGGCGAGCGTCTTTGTCTTCTTAGGTCAATTAGAGCAATTTGTGTCTGGTTTAGGCTATTGCGATTTTGAATTAGGTCAATATAAGTCTGATTCGAAGCAATTCAAAATAATATAATTTGTAAAAAAAAATATTTAAAAGAAAAGAAGCCTGTAGACTAGCCATATGATCCGTAACACAGCTGAATGAAAAGATGGATCCATGTAGATGATGATGATGATGGGTTCCTAGTCAGCTAGGCAACCCATCCCTGGAGGCCACCATCTACCTGCCTCGACAGCATCCAGCACATTTAGCCTTAATGACTGCTTCAGAGAGTAGTTCCCTAGCCCGGAGTATTAATATAATAATCTAGATGTGTGAGTAACCAATAACCTCGTAACCTCCCAAATAGAACATAAAACGATAGCATGCAGAGATGTCAAACGTCTAAAGGGTTCTGGCTTGGACAAAACTTCAGTTTCTGCCTGTAGTCTGTTAGTCAAAACTCGGAAGTCTGAACTCAACCGAAATCCGCACTAGTGACGGAATGTGTGACCAAACCGTCAAACTTACTCTTGAGCTAAGTCTAAACCAAGTTGCCTATCCCATTTTCTAGTTCTTTAGAGGGGGGAAAGGTAGTGATTGAGAGAATCCGAATTCGTTCCAAAATATGTATCTGTCTCATCCCAGCCAAAATTCAGTACATAGAAGCAAAGAATCACAACTACTCACCCGAACTTAGCTTTTTGAGATTGCACTAAGTTGGGTCACAAGTTTGGAAAGACTACTGATAGCCCTGATAGGTGCATGACTATATTCTTAATATCAATACATCCAAAAGGTATTCAAACAATAAACCAAATAAGATCTTTTAGAGTCACCTGCGTCTCTCTGAAGCTTCGATAAAGTCAGTATATATTTTCAGCATATCACAAGCAACAACTCTCTGCAAATAAATGGATGGGCAAGAAAACATCATGAGACTAACATTAATCCAATGTAAACCCTAGTTACAGTATTATCACTAGTTATTTTCCTATGTTTGTTTTCATAAAGTATTATACAGTTTTCCCAAAAGAAGATAAACACTTACTTGCCAACCTTGATCAAGGAACAATTTCTCTTTTGCTTGTAAGGTGGGTGTATCATATATACCTAAAAGTGGGCACCCTCGGCTCTGCAAAACAAACAGCAGCAAGCTCTGGACTTCATTATAGAACATCACATATTGTTCGCTATTAACCTACAGTTTCGGGTATTAGATAAACTTTGCCAGGACACTTATTAGTATATATATTTTACTGTGTTTTGTGTTGTTTCTTACTTAGCGTATATTTGGCTTTTGTCTTTGTAAGCCTTTTGTACCTTTATCTCATATTGCCTAGCTCTGCACTATGTCTCACTCTCTTGTCTTATAAAAGAGAGGGTCATGTACTCGTTGTTATTCACTCAATAAGAAATAACCTTTACCCTATTCTAGATGGTATCAGACCCTACTCTAGAACACTGAAAAGAAAGTAGTGTTGAAGTATGATGTGCCTTGAACATCTAGTTAAAAATCAAATGTTTTAAGTGTTTGTTTAGTCAAACTCAGCAAGCAAGACCATCTATGCGTTCACAACTTCCAAGATATTGGTGTAAAAGGAAAAACACCATTTACTGCATATTGTGTGTGATACCTGATGCTTATATGTGAATTAAAGATAACAGAATAATATTAAATCAAAGAAAGGGCAATCTGTATATGATGAATGCAGCATATTGCAACGAGACATACAACAAAAATTTCAACATCATGATATTGTATTCTAGCTGAGATGTATCTTCAAAGCAGGAAATGCAAGGATTGTTGTGTGCCAAGAAGAAATAACAATTGATGTAGCTTGTCTGTTCTTCGAATTACATCTTCTAACCCTATGAATACAGGTGACCAGTCTGTTTGTTAGTTATTCTAGCAGCTAAGTCGGTTGCTTGATAGATTGTTCCGTCCTTATCTACTCCAACATCAGCCGTTTTTTAATCTATTTCTTCCACCTTTATTTGAAGGTATACAGTACTCTAAGATTAGTCTCTTTTTTAAAATTTCCACATCTTCATAGATATAAAGTTACAAAATTTGTATCCATTCACAAGTAATATCGTTCAGTAAGTAATATTGGCTTTAATAATTCTAAGGGTACCAAAAAAAGGGTTACAGTCAGTTTCCGGTGTACCTGGGTCAATGCACAACAGCCCAATTCGAAAAGGATGATTTGAGTATTTTTGCACAATAGTCATTGTCTTGTTAATCAACATCCCTCTCTTACCAGATTGTTTATTTATTTTTAGAGAAGCCTTATTCGCTGTTTTTCTTTCCTGCTTTGCGGGAAAAAAATGGGAGAGCACGACCAGGCATAGTGACCGACAACTAAGTGTGCCACTACCAATGTATGGCACAGTCTCAAAATGAAGGTACGTGTAAAAATATTGTGAATGGTAGTGTAGAATCGACAATAAAATAGTGTGACTATTGTGTATGACAGTGTAGTACCAACCAGAAATCTGACTTGGTGCGATCCAGAAAAATCAGTTTTGAGTTTAGATTTTGTCAAACCAGGTTGGTTCGAGTCTGAAAGTTGATCTCTGAACTAAAAGCAAGTTGGTTCCTTGTTTGTATTTTGTTAATCCTAAGAAGTGAAATGAAAAACGGGCTGAGCGCCCGATTAAACGGCCGCTTAATCGGCCAAATGCCCAGGCCGTTCGATTTTTGCCAAAATCGCCAGTTAACGTTTTTGTAATTAATCGGCCGTTTTTTCCCGCTTTTCACCCGTTTTTTTCCGTTTTTTGCCCTTTTTTCCCCGCTTTTTGGCCGTTTTCTGTCCTTTTTTTTATTTTGCTGTACACCTGTAACTTTATATAAACTATATGGTCCCAAGTATTACTGACTACAATATATTAAACTTATATACATTAAATATCCTATGATAAGCCTAGTTCTAATAGAATGCATACTTGTATGCAAGTTGGGATAATAGGGTACTGTTGTAAAGTGTAATTTATACAAGTAAATATATGTAACTATTATCTAATTTTAAAATGCATACTTTAGTTAATTGTACTGTTGTAATGTATGACTAATTGATGATATGCACATATAACAATAAGTTAGAAAGGTATCCAATAATTAGTCTATTGTTTACTGCTTAACTATGTAAACACGTGATACAAAAATATTTCTGAATCATGTATGTAGGGTATTTTATCTATGTCAAATCTATTATTTATTATATTATGGCTATAATTATTGTCTTATAGCTATCTTATAAACTATTTTGGTGTTTTGTATTGTTGGGTAGAGTGTTTAGAATCTTTAGATATATATAAAGTTCCAAAGAGTATTAGTATTTATATACATATATATGTAATTTTGTATAAAATTATATAGGAAATTAAAATCCGTTTTTTCAAAAATCGGCCGCTTACCGCTTAACCAGTTACAAGGTTCTGTCCGCACGGTTACCGCTTAACGTTTTTTAAAACATTGATCCTAAGTATGTTTCGTGTTGGCAAATTTGGACAAACCATGTTCTAACAATACGGTGCAAATCAAATATTATTTAAATATGAATTACAGACAATATATTCGGTTTTTATTTGAGGTTAGACATTACAAAATCAGGTCCCGGTGCAGACTTAAATGCAAAAATATGGTTTGTCCTGGGTTGGAACTTAATAATATTACGAAGTTATCTATACAGTTATATCTATATCTAAAGGTGATGTGCCTATTTTTTCTAACATGTCTAGCTTTCAATTTTTAGAGGGAATAAGCGGGTCGTTAATTGAGATGCTTTCTCTTGCTAGGTTGTTTATTTATTTTTCTAGAGAAGTGTTATATGTTTTTTTCCAACGGCTGCTTTGCAAGTACAAATATGACTGAGAGGTCGAGTGGGTGTGATGACTGTCAACTATGTGTGACAATGCCAATGCATACCACATCTTAATATGGAGATACGTATACTACTATTGTGTAAAGTAGTGTAGTACTAATCACAAACCCGACTCGATCCGATTGAAAAAATCAGTTTTTGGATTTAAATTTTCCAATCCCGCGGTTCCAGGTTTGACAGTTAATATTTGAACTAAAATCAGGTTGGTTCCCTATTTGGATTTTGTCAATCTGGATCAGGTTTTGATTTCACAAATTTGGGCAATCTATGTTCTAACATGTGGTGCAAATTCATATTGTGAGTGTATTTGGGTCAAACTGATACCCATCTAGAGTGGGTTCTCCTTTATTATATAGAGTGAAAACATTTATATAATAGACCCAACAGGAAACGAAAATAGTAAAGAGATACATAAATAAGGAAATTATTTTCTAACACTCCCCCTCAAGCTGGAGCATACATATCATGCATGCCCAACTTGGAATTCATATATTTGAAAGTTGAAGATGGAAGCGGCTTGGTGAAGATATCTGCCACTTGTTGTCCAGCGCGAACATGGGGAGTTTGAATCTTTTTGGAGAATATTAAATCATGAACAAAGTGGCAGTCCACTTCAATATGCTTGGCCCTCTCATGAAACATTGCATTGCTAACAATCTAGGAAGCACGGATACAGATACGTATCCGATACAGGTATGGGTACGGGGATACGGCAATTTTTGAAAATATAGGATACGGGTACGTCATGGATACAGCAATTTTTTAATATTTATTTTAATATTTTTAAAACTAACCAATATATTTATTTTAAAAATAGATGAAGACAATCAAATTCCATTCAAAGATCACAAAATTTCTAAAGCAAATGCATACCAATACCATAATATCAAAGAATGATTTAAAATGGGGTCTTTCATTCATATTAATGTGAGACAGAAGTTACAAAAAGACATGATAATAACATATTCTAAACCTTTCACATTTCAAGTATCATGTAATGTTGTGTTGTAAAGTGAGTAGTGTCATCTGTGATACCAAACTATCTTCTGTCATGTATGGCTAGCTACTATGAAGCACGGATATAGATACAAAAATGGATACGGGTACGGGTACCGTAGGGGGATACGACAATCTTCGAAAATATAAGATACGGGTACAACATGGATACAACAATTTTTCTAATGTTTATTTTAAAAATTTAACAGAAAATAACAATTTCATTCTCAAATCACAATACAATAGGGGGAGTCTAGAGTTGGAAGTCACATGGTTTTGGGATTTTGAGGGATCACACGAGTGGGGTGCTCTCTTAGCTGCTAAATGGGTTGGTTGTATCCTGGCTGCATTGAGGTCATATCCTGCTATAAAAAAAAAAAAGGAATACGACTTAAGAAGTATTTGGTATGTATTAGAGGGTATCTAGGGAGTATTAGTATCAGATATGCATTCAGTACTGGTAGGACACCTATTTTGGAGTATCGGTGCTTGGAAGTTCTTTAAAAAGTGAAATCCCAAAAAACAGAGGAAGTACAAACAATAAAGAGAAGGAAGATTGGCATTTAGCAAGAGGAAAGGTGACTAACCTTGAACTACTTCAAGGAAGCAACTGTGATAACCTTGCAGCAAGCTACTACTTAGCAGAGAGGGTTGAGACATGAGCTGGTGTCAAATGCTAATCAAGAAATGTCATGCCCAGATTTTTTTTCTAGTTTTTACTGCCTGGATACGACCTGGATACGGCATGGATACGGATTAGGAGTATCTGATACGTATCCAGGAGTATCCACGGAGTATTGGCATCCAATACATATAAGATACAGGTACGGCATCTGTTTTGGAGTATCCGTGCTTCATAGCTAGCAATATGGATTGTTGTCTGATTATCACACATGAACGACATTGGTGTCTCAACAGACACTCCCATTTCAAATAATACAGACATAACCCATTGTAGCTCACCGCAGGCATGTGCCATAGCCTAGGAAGCACGAACACGGATACGGACACGGGACACGGCGATTTTCCAAAATTTAGGACACGGACACGGCGATTTTTTTACACATATATATGTATATATTTTTTATGTTCATCCTATTACAGAAAATGAATTGTGGAGTTTGTATTTCATTTACTTAAAAGACATGCAATCATCCATAAAGCACATTCATCAAAATAGAAAAACAAACCATCGACGACAACAGACATAACCTATTTATATTCAGAAATTAATGTAAACACATTCATGTCCATGTTTGCAGTGAAACAAAGCAAATTGAAAATTCAAATTCATAAAGCAAGGACTGCTGGAAATAAACATTAATCAAATCAATTCAATAATAAATAAATCCAACATAGAATGATATCAGAAGATACAACAAACATTACAGATTCATACATCACAATTGAACCAACAATGATTATTTTCAACATTATAACAAAATAGAAAAATAAGAAGAATAAGAAAAAGTAGCCATAGGTTGGTAAAGGGGCAGGGCCGCACTAAGAAAATAATGGGAATCTGGAATGAAATTGGGGAGAACGGGGAGAAGACATCAGTGAGAATGAAGAAAAAGGGGGAAGATGAAAAGTCGGACTGAACATATTTAATTTGAGGGAGAGGGAAGAACGAGAAGAAGAGGATGGGGAGGAGACATTGGTAAGGGTGGAGAGAAATTAAGAGGGAAGAATCAGGAAGAACTGACATGGATATTGAAACGTTGGTACTTAACTGTAAAGAGTGGGACCACTGCCCATGGCTCTAGTAAAGTTTCAGGAATGACGACTGGCCCCACAAACCACCACTAGCCTTAACTGCGCACTTTGTCCACACTGACGCGCAAGCTAGGATCAACTTCCCGACTGGTCACCCATCCTAGTACTACTCCAAGCTAAGCACGCTTAACTATGGAGTTCTTTAGAGATGGGCTCCCTGAAAAGGAGGTGCACCTTGGTGATATGGGTAGTCCAATCATTCCTTTTAAGATCATTATATCCGAGGCCTCAAATCCTGGGACTTACATTAACAGTAGTAGGGAGAAGAGAGTTGGAGAGAAATGGGAAGAAGGGAAAGAATTGTTGGGAAGAAATATAGAGGGGGGAGGAATAATCAAAGATAGGACAAAGTTGGTGGAAACTTGGGGAAACATATGGGGGGATTTGATAGGAGGAAAGGGTTTAGTCTTTTTTTAACTTAACTGGACACAAATGTGGTTGGACTGGGTTGGTCGTGTCCAAGTCGTGTCCCAACCGTGTCCATGTCGTGTCCACGCCCAAAAATCTTTTTAAAAAAAGTTGGACACGCTCGGGCCGTGTCCACCACGTGTCAAGCTGTGTTCGCGTCTGACATGCGGCAGACACGGCCACGGCACCTCTCGGGAAATGTCTGTGCTTCCTAGGTCATTGCTCAATATTTAGCCTCTGTGTTGGAGCGTTCTGTCACATTTTGTTTCTTGCTCCTCCAAGTCACAAGGTGTGACCCAAGAAACACACAACAGCCAGAGGTAGAACGTCTATCTCCAACATCAACTGTCCAATCAACGTCAGTGAATCCAGTGAGCTTCAAGGATGTATGTGCGAGATTTTTCCCTATAAAGTAAGTGAGGCCCTTCCCTAGCGATCCTTTAACGTAACGTAGAATCCGAGTGACTACCATCCGGTGTGACATTTTGGGCACACTCATGAAATGTATAACAACTCCCACAGCATAAGAGATATCGGGACGAGTAACTATCAAGTAAATCATTTTCCCTACAATCCTTCTATACTTTGTTGGATCAGAAAAGTCATTGTCATTAGACATAGATGTCTTGGTATGATAATCCATACGTGTGGAAATGGGTTTGCACTATGCCATGCCCTTCTCTGCAAGGAGGTCAAGAACATATTTCCGCTGAGAGAGGTTTGTGCCCTTCTTAGAACGTATAACTTCTATCCCAAGGAAATAGCGGAGATCACCCAAGCCTTTTGTCTGAAATTGTGTTTGCAACCACTTCGTGAGTTGTAGAATGCCAGTAGAGTCATTACTTGTGATGACAATATGATCTACATAAACAGCTAGAATAATAGGGCCACTTGAAGACATACACAAACAAGGAATGATCAGTAGAAGACTGGGTAAACCCAAACCATATAAGTGCAACACTAAATCTATAAACCATGTCTGTGGTGACTGCTTCAAACCATACAAAGATTTTTTCAAATTGCAGACCTTATGACACTCCCCCTGAGCAACATACCCAAGAGGTTGCTCCATGTATACTTCCTTAAGTAGATCACCATGAAAAAAAAACATTTTTAACGTCCAGCTGAAGAAGAGGCCAGTCAAAATGTGTAGCAACAGAGGTAAGGATCCGTACAGAATTGAATTGAGCAATTGGAGAGAGAGTCTCAAAGAAGTCTACAGCATGTGTCTTGAGTGTACCCCTTCGCCACCAAACGAGCCTTCAAGCGATCAATAGACCCATCTAGTTTCTGGCTCACTGTATAAACCCAGTGGCAGCCTACAATAGATTTTCCACGAGGAGGTGAATCCACCAAATCCTAGGTGGAGTTCTCATGAAGAGCTGCCATCTCATTGTCCATAGCCTGAATCCAGCCATCATGTCGGCTTGTTTATGTATAGGAGCGAGGAACATCTATAGAATCAAGTTGAAGAGCAAACGTGCAGGTTGCTGGTGACAGATGAGACAAGCAACAAATATTCGCCAGTAGATGGTGTATAGTGCAAGAGTAAACACCTTTACGAGCTACAACTGAAAGGTGTAAGTCTGAAACTAGAGCATCAAGAGAACTCTTAGTAGGAACAGTTACCTCAGGAGTGTCTGAGATGAGGAGGCAATCTGCTGGACTGATGATGCTACATCCTCCTAGTGATGCACTGCTCACCTGGTGTAAACCAGCGAAAAAGGTTGAATCGGTGGAGGTATAGGTGGTGGTGGTGGAGTATGGGTGGTATCTAGAATAGTCCCATCACACATTACAGGAAGAGGTGGCTCTCTCTCTTACGCTCAAAGATGTAGTCACTCTCAAAATTGTGCTCCCCTAACTCTGAGCAAAGTCACAAAAAAAGGAGTAGACTCATGAAATGTAACGTCAGCCAACACAAAAAGACGACACAGACGAGGGCAATAACATCTGTATCCCTTCTGTGTGATAGAGTATCCCAAAAAGACGGTGTGAACTGCGCAAGGAGACAACTTGTCAGGACGTGGATCAAACACATGAATAAACGCAGTGCAACCAGACACAGGAAGAGGAATAGGAAAAGGTTGCCCGTCAAGTCGTAAAACAGATAAAGGGGTGGCACCATGTAAGATAGAAGATGGTTAACGATTAATCAAAAAACATGCAGTAAGAAGAGCACTAGATCAATATTTCTTTGGCACAGACATCTGAAAGAGTACCGTACGTGCTACATCAAGTAAATGGAGGTTTTTACGTTCAACAACCCCATTTTACTGAGGTGTATGAGGACAAGTCATATGGTGAATAATGCCAACAAAATTACAAAAAATAGAGACAAACTTTTGAACATATTCTAGGGCATTATCAATACAAAGAATCTTTATACGAGCATCAAACTAAATTATTATTAACTGAAGAAAAGTTTGAATGACAGAAACAACTTCATCCCGAGACTTAAGTATACCCAAGTCAAGCGGGAGAAATCATCAATGAAAGAGAGAAATATCGAAAGCCATTATAACTTGGCTCTTTAACAGGGCCCCTAACATTACTATGAATAAGATCAAAAGGACGCTTAGCGCGTTTCACAGTGCAACGTGGAAAAGAAATGTGATGATGCTTGCCCAGTTGACATGACTGACACCCTAACAAATTTATTAATGCTAAGCCTTGGACGAGCTTATGAAGACTTTGCAAGGTCGTATGCCCATAGCGACAATGCCATTGTAAGGGAGAGCAGCTGAACACGGTAGATGCACTGGATGAAATCTGGCGAGTTGGGCGACCACCTTCAAAGAAGTAGAGATCACCTTTCCTAGATCCCCCGCCAATCGTTTTCCAGCTCTTGGGATTTTGTAACACAAAGAAAGAGTCTCTAAATATTACCAAACATTTTAAAGAATCAACCAGCTTAGCAACACATATTAAGTTAAAAGGAAAGTTTAGTAAATAATGTACAGATTTTAAAGTCAAACGGGATGATGCTTGTACAGTGCCACACGCCTGGACTCGTCCAATAGAACCATCAGCAAGTGTCATAGAAGAATGTGGGATATACGAGTCAGAAGAAAGAAGCATAGATCGTATACATGTCATGTTGGGAGGCCCTCAAATCAACCACCCATGTAGAAGATGGATGAGAGGCAACAAGCAAAGTCCCTTGATTACCTGTATTTGAAACTTGATTGACAGAAGAGCCAGGGAAGCTTGTTGGATAGCCTGAAGAACACCGTCATACTCCTTAGAGATCGTAACATCTGATTGCACATGTTTAGAAGCTCGAGATGCAGATGCTCCTGAAGAAGTAGTCGTATAATGTGCAGCACCAACAAGGGGTCGGCCATGGTTAGAAAAGCATTTCTCTTTTGTATGTCCAAGTTTCCCACATAAAGTACATTTGTCTCTAGGACGATTGCCTCATCCCTGACCAGCACCTCGTCCAGTTCCTTTGGCAGTAGCAGCAAGGGAGGCATGATTATCAGTTTAGTGTTCTCCTAGAGTAGCAGAAATAGACTCAAATTAAGACTGTTGAATGCGCACAAACGTTTCTTCAAGGCTTGGTAGTTTGTTTGTGGCCAGAATAATACTCCTGGTTGAAGCATATACAGGATTGAAGCCGGATAGAAACCTTACCGCTACTACATCATCTCGGCCTTTCATCTAATCACCAGTCTTCAGTGGTTGGTAGAAACTAAGTTCTTGAGAAATGGATTGGATAGTACCAAAATAATCCTCAAGAGGGACTCTTTTTTCTATCTGCAAAGAGTTGATCATAAACAGTATAGAGATGGAGAGCATTCTTCTCATGAGAAAAGTGTTTCTTTGCAACTTCCCAGATTTGTTTGGTTGTAGAAAAGAACGTAAATTTGGAAGCAATTTAGGGCTCCATGCTATTCCATAGCCAGAATTTCACCAGCCCATTGTTTTTCTACCAAGTAGGGTAGTCTTTGCTACTCTCATCAGGAGGTTCTGACTCAATTATTTCCACCTTCTAGATGTATATGGGGCAAAGCGATACTCGTCTAGAGCGGGGGTGACAGCTAGGGTTACTGCAACCGAGAATGCACTGATACCATGTGAGTGTATATGGGTCAAAGCGATACTCATCTAGAGCGGGTCCTTTTTTATATAGAGTGAGAACATTTACATAATAGACCCAACAGGAAATGAAAATAGTAAAGAGATACATAAATAAGGAAACTATTTTTAACAAATATTATTTGGACTATTGATATATATGCTTTATGCTATTTATGCTTTAGAATTATCTTGGTCTTTTGCATTTTCTTTTATCCCATATATGCTTCTATTTTTCACTTACTCTCTTGTCCTAAAGAGAGTCTTATAATTGTTTTCAACACATCAAATAAATATTCTCTTTATTTACATGGTATCAGAGCGGTTATAATCCCCTTTAGCCTCTCCACCCTTTGCCCTCCCTAATCGTAACACCTCCCTCTGCCCCCACACCCATCCTAATCCTTCCACTTCCTTCTTCCTCTGCTACCCCCCCCCCATTTACGCCACTATTGCCCTCTCCTACCTGTCGCTACCACCCTCCCCTCTTCTTCCCTAGTTGTTTTGCCCACCACCTTCCCTTCCCTGCCTGCCGCTCACCCATCTTTCCCGCCGCCACCCCCACCCTCTCCTCTCCATCCCTAGTCAACGCCTACCACCCCTCTTCCATGCTCGCCACCCACCCATCCGCCCCTCTGTCCTTCCCGCCGCCCCCCACCATCCCCTTCCTGTTATTACCAACTGTAGCCCTCTCTCCCTCCCCTTTCCACCACCAAGTCATCTCTCTCTTGCTCCCCTTTACACCACCAACCCATCTCTCTCTCCCTCCCTTCTCCACAAATAGCTCGTCAACGTGATAGATTGTGCTCCCTCTCCACTGTCTACTCCACATGCAAGGAATAAGGTATCCGATTTTGATGCCGTTTCGACGGCATGGAAATCAAAATTTACTGAAATTTCGACAAAAATTTCAATAAATGCAACAGTGCCCGTTTCGACGCCAAAATCAACGAATTAAGCCATGAAATTTCACAGGCACAATCTTTACACCTAAATGCATCGATTTATGCAATAAATTTTGATATAGGGATAGGTGGGGGTTCCTTCATGTGGGAGGAAAGGAGATTTTCCTGTTCCCTAAGAAAATTTCGAATTTTAGGCAAAAAAATTTGACGATTTCGACATAGCGGTATGGTTGCATGGTTTCGTATCAAGTGCTGCCGAAATCGGTATTTTGCGGCAAAATTTCGGTGGTTTCGCCGAAACCTTATTCCTTGGCCACATGGTGGAGTTAAAATCTCACTTCTCCATGCTTTTTTGTTCTGCTCCTATGTGGCTTTCCAGGACCCAATGATCCAGAGCGACTGGTGTTGCTTACTATGTTGTATCGCATTATTTCTATTTTTGTGTGTCGCCACCCTATAACTCATGGCGTCTACGGATACTCCCCAGTCGCTCTGTGTTACGATCGTAAAACTGGATGACTCCAACTACCATCTACGGTCAGCTTCATTTGAGCTTTATGTAAAAGCCCAAGGGTGGCATTCCCATCTTACTTTTGCTGCGCCGACCCCTCCTACTGAAACGACTGATGAAAAGGTCAAACAAGCCCATGCTTAGTGAACCAAAGATGATTCGAGTATGATGACGTGGATGGTTAACAGCGTCGAACTAAAGATCAGACAGTCTCTACTTCACCACCAGACTGCTAAAGCCATGTGAGATCAACTTTCACATGTGTACTCTCGCAAACAGAACCCAAAGAAGGTGTTTGAGATCTTCAAGAATTTGACAAAAAAAGAATACTCGACTGATGGCTTTATGGAGGATAATTACAACCAGTGTTCGGCTCTCTGGGATGAATACGAGGTGTATAATTGTCTATCATTAGATATCAAAGAAGTTCAGCGCCAAGGCAATGAACTTCAGTTAGTTCAGTTTTTGGCTAGACTACCTAATACCTTTTCTGGAGTCAAACTGATCAGATCTTATCTAATGATCCCTTGCCTACTCTACGGGATATATTAACAAGAGTCCAACGACTTTCGTTCATGCCATCACTACCCTCTGCTTCTTCTGACAATTTTGCTTTTGTGGTTTGCTCTAGACTCTAGTCGAGGTCGTAGATAGGGGCGCAGTCGAGGCTGAGGTCGTTCTTCTGGTGGTCTTGGACGTGGTCCTCCATTTGGATCAGGACGTGGACAACCCCCTTCCGAAAATAGATTATGTGACTTACATGGTCGTACCAACCACGTTGAAGATTGTTCTTGGGCTAAACAGGGTGAACTCGCATGGGCAAACCAAAAGTGACAATCGACGCTTCTGAAGATCCATCCATCCAATGCTACCTCCAGTTCTAATCTACCCACTATTGAGTGGCTTCGCTCAGAGTTTGAGAAACTCCTTTAAGCACGCCTTCCTTCACAACCTCATGAAGATGGAGGCGCTTCAGCTTTATTGGCTTTTCCTACAACTTATGGCAAAAATACATGGGTCATTGATTCTGGTGCATCTGCTCATATATCTGGTTGCTTTGACTTATTTTTTGACCTAACTAAAACAACTAAGGTTCCATCAATTGTTGTGGCTGAAGGAACTCAAACTTCTGTGCAAGGAATCGAGAACATTTCTCCATTAATTTACCCTTGAAATATGTGTTATATGTTCCAAGATTTACTCTGGATTTTTTCTCTGAGAGTAAAATTGTTAAGAGCCTTAAGTGTTTAATCACATTTGATCCTCAAGATTGTGTGTTTCAGGATCTCCGCACGATGATGAGGAGTGGTTCAGGCCATGAGGAACCAGATGGACTATACTACCTGGATGTACCACAATTTGTTGTTGCTCTGCTTCTTTCCTTGGTGACTGGACTACAATGGCACTATCATTTGGAACATCCATCCATTGCTAAGTTGAAGTGCTTGTTTCCTACAAGACAGACTTTCACTGTGAAGTGTGTCAGTTTGAAAAGCAAATTAGCATTGTGTTCCTAAAGAAAAAGACATTAATTCTAAAAATGTGTTCGATGTGGTACATGCCGATATATGGGGGCCATGTTCGGTTACCAATCTCTCTAGATTTAGATACTTTATGACGCTCGTAGACGATTACTCCCGAGCAACTTGGTTGCTTTATTGAAAGATTGCAGTAACATTTTGGATATTATTGCTGCCCTTTTTGCTGAAATTAAGACACAGATCAATAAATCTATTAAAGTTTTTGCACTGATAATGCCATAGAATTTATGCAAAAAATTATTGGCCGATTTTGCACTAATAGAGGCACCATCCATTAGACATCCTACTCCTACGCACCATAACAAAATGGTATGGTGGATATGAAAATTTGTCATTCTCCAGAAGTTGCTCGTACCATCCTTCTTCACTATCATGTGCCAAAAAGTTTTTGGCATGAGGCGGTCTCTACTGCCTGCTACTTGATTAATCGAATTCCCTCATCACTTTTAAAAATCAGATCACATACACTATCTCTATCGTGTTGCTACTCTCTTTTTTGTACCTCCCCGCATCTTTGGCAGTACATGTTTTATTAAAAAACTTCGCCTAGGTTGACAAAACTTGATCCCAGATCTACTAAAAGTGTTTTTTGAGGGTACTCTAGAACTCAAAAAGGGTATCAGTTTTACGAACCCTCTACGCGTAAGTGGCCTTTCAACGCCAATGTGATAACTTTTGAATATATGTCATACTACTCTAAAAATGTGTCTGCCTTATTTAGTGATCTACTGGATCCTACTCCACAGTCTCCACTCCCCTAGATTGTGGTAGATGTTTCTCCTAAATACATTATACTTCTTGATCCACCTCTCAAAGTGTACAAAAGAAGACCCAAGGTTACAGTTTGCTCTATGGCCCCTCAACAACCACATCCTCCTATGTCGATAGATCGTAACACCTCTCAGGTAACTTCTAATTTAAACCTTCCAATAAGTCTACAGAAAGGTATTTGTTCTTGTACTAAGCATCCTATTAGTATTTTTTGTTCTACTGGTTAATCTTGGTGCTAGCTTTGCATTCTTTACATCTTCTATCTCCGCTATTTTTGTACCAAAAAATGCAACTCAAGTGTTGCAACATCCTTCCTGGCATCAAGATGTGGAAACTAAGATGGATGCACTTCGTGATCGACAGACGTGGGATGTTGTTGACCGTCCTCCAGATTTCTCTATTGTAGGATGTCATTGGATATACACTGTCAAATATTAGCTCGATGGTACGATTGAACGGTGCCTAGTTGTGAAGGGTTATACTCAGATTTATGGAGTCGACTAATTTGAAACTTGTTCTCATGTTGCTAGGCTGAATTCTATTTGAGTACTTATTACAATTGTTAATCATGATTGGCGCTTTTTCAACTTGATGTTAAAATACTTTTTATATGGAGACCTGCATCAGGAAGTATATATGGAGCAACCTCCTGGGTTTATTACTCAGAGGGGGGTTCCAAAGTCGGCAAACTTCGCAAAGCGATCTACGGCCTGCAGCAAAGCCTAAGAGTGTAGTTTGACAAATTAAGCCAGATTCTCCTTAAATTTAATTTTCGACGCTCGCATTCTGATCATTTTGTGGTCATAAGAAAAACCACTTCAGGGCTTGTTATTTTAATTGTGTATGTGGTTGATATTATTTTATCTGGCAAGGACAAAGAATGTATTCAAGCCACTAAAGATATCTTTAACATCATTTTGTTACAAAGGATTTAGGAAAACTCAGATACTTCCTGGGAGTTGAAGTTTATCAATCTTCTCCTGGCATATGTCTCTCACAACACAAGTATGTCATTGATCTCTTAAAAGAAATAGGCATGCTTGGAACTAAGCCCACAAGTACCCCCCCCCAAATCACAATACAGATTGGGATGATGTGTCATCTTCACCTTATCCTAAAAACCACCAATACAGAAGATTGATTGGTATCTCACCATCACTAGAGCTGATATTACTGCTGTTGTAGGACTTGAAAACATGTATTTGGATAAATCTCAACAATGTCATTGGGATGTTGTCTGTCACATTCTTAAATATCTGAAGAATTCTTTAGGAAAGGATTATTATATCGACGACATGGACACTGTAGCAGCGGTTACTCTAACTCCAACTATAGTTGGTAGTAGAAGTGATAGAAAAATCCACCTCTAGCTATAGTACTTTTGTTGGAGGAAATATGATCACATGGCGCAATAAGAAACAAATCGTTGCTCCGTCTAGTGTTTAAGCTGAGTATAGAGCCATGGCTCACACTACATGCGAACCAATGTGGGTCCAATGACTCCTCAAAGAATTTCATATATGTGATCTGGAACTTGTTCCTATGTTTTGCGACAACAAGACCTCCATTTTTATTGCTAGCAATCCAACCTTTCAAGAGCGCACCAAAAGGATAGAGGTGGATTGTCACTTTGTCCAGGAATCTATTATGTCAGGTCGCATTTCCACTCCTTATATCCGGACAGAAGATCAGATTGTTGATATCTACAGAAAGCTACTTCCGAAATCTCGATTTGCAACATTGGTCGACAAGTTGGACATATAAGACATCTACGCTCCAACTTGAGGGGGAGTATTGATAGATATGCTTTACTGTATCTTGGGAAAATTTTCAAATTTGAACAAAGGATTTCGCTAATTTTGACACAGCGGTACAACCGCATGATTCCGTAGAAGAACTGATGAAATCGAACTTTTTCTCAAAATTTCGACAATTTCGTGGAAACCTCATTCCTTGATCATTAGTCGTTGTTGTCCAACACGCTCAAGCACACAGTTGCCTTTATACAGTATCTGAATGATGCAAGTAATCGGGGGAAAAGATGTTTCTTAAGAAGCTCCTTGTTCGTTAGTCCATGCAACCATTCGGCCACTGTCTATGAAATTACTGTGGCTCGCTAGCAGTTACATCCTCAGTTAAGGTTTTTTAATCACTTGTCCTTAAGACCTTAATCAGAATTGTCAATCGTCTCACCTATCTATGTACTTTGTGTTTTTTATACATTTTACAAAATGAAAATGAGCATTTTCGATGTCATGATAATGTCACCAGTTATATTGGTAAAACCAACTGAAAAATGGTGCCATGTTAGGATCAATTCAGTAATTGGTTCGGTTTCCAGTACCTTACAGATGCGTCTAGCATAATTTAATAGGAAAAGCAGGAAAAGCAGGACATGTTAAAACCAGAATAAAGTACGACTATAAAATATAAAATACAAGTTTTCCAGTGAATTATGTTTGTGCTATGTACATTTAAAGCATAACGGAATGCAGCTCTTACCTCAAGGTTTCTAATCATTTGTTCTCCAAAAGCATCGCTAGGACGAATCTAAATCAAAATGAACACACAAATTAGTATAGACAACTGTAAATGAACGATTGAAAGCATGTGGAATAAAAGACGATTGAAAAAAAATTACATAGGAAAGAACCTGCTCATATAAGAAAAATACTGCAGTTGAGAATGTATCTGCAGCCCATCTAACTATAGCACGGGATGAATCAGGATCCAAGTATATTAATACACATTCTGCAATTATAAATGTGGGCAAGCTGATGACAATATCAGAAACACTGAAATTATTCAAGGGAACCATCTGGCGAGAACTCAAAAGGATCAGCAGCATAAAGAAATTTGGAATATAGTAAAGTGCATCAATATACTTAATGAACAACAGATCAAACACCAAAGCCAAAGTGGATGATAAGATTCAAATGTAAGCCTCAAACTAGTTGATAATAAGCCCCTTTAAACTTTGAAAATTATAATGTAGAATTCGTATTATGTCGTGTTTTTGAGCTGTGCTTACTCAGAAGCTGTGCTTGATTGGTAGGATGGATAATTGATGGAATGAGTGAAAGGACGGTCATGGAAATGACTTTGAATAGAATGTTTTTACCACTTCCGACCATTGGATGGAGAAGCAGCTAAAAGGGGACAAAGCCACCGGAGGAACCCCAATCCTCTAATTTAGAGCAAGATGTCTGCTTGAAATATATCAACATTAGCAGCAAATTCAATAGCAGCTGTGTGAGATAGACCATCACTACCAAGCCAAAGTCATCACCATATGATACAACTGAACCCAATCTGGCCGGTGCCATTCTATGAGATCCTTTGTAGGTCTATGGTCACGCCTTGACTAGTCAATGGTCACATGGAATAGAGATTTGTGAGAGAGAGGGAAAATAAATCTAGACCACTGATTGAGGCTAAACCTTCCATCCAAGAGTCAACATGCGCCTCACCCATTATCTCCTAGCCCATGCAAGTTGTCCAAAGCATGCAAGGAAGATCTGACTGGAGATCTCTAGTGTGAGGGAAGGTGGTGATATAGGGATCCATGGACCATGAAAATTGGTCGTCCAACCTGGATGATTCTAGGAGAAGACAACGGCGGGCTCACCTTGGCGTGATGAATAATGGGCAAAGAGTGCGAGCAAACATGTCTTACCAACAATGATTTTCAAAAACAGCTCTTTAAAACAGATAAGTTGAATCAATTTGCATGCCATGCAAGGAAAAGTGAAAATGTTAGCATTTTCTTAGAGTACGTATGTAGATTTCTAAGACTTCGAAGAGATAGACAAAACATAATATAAAGATTGAGAGATGGTCGGATGATGCCATCCAAACGTCCCTCACGTTACTCTTTCATAATCTCAAAGCAAAGTTTGCAGGAACAGCCTAATATTTTGTCTATGTTTCTTACGTCTCAGTGTCTATCTTAGAGAAGAAGAGGTTCCACATACTCATTCCTGATTCCTGAGTAGGGTCTTTTATGAATATTAGGAACCAGATGATCCAACTCATATTCATCCGAAGTTCAACAAAAAAATCAGATTTCAGATATCAAATTGAATTCAGTCGAATTGTGTATCACGTCATTCTTAATCCTACTGAAATAAACATCGATAAACACATACACATGTAGCCATATATAGCTAAAATACAAAGTTTCTTATAAAAATAATATAGTTCAGAATTTAGTTGAATAAAATAAGTTTTTTTATTTATCATCCATTGCTTATTATATGATGAATCTACTCTCAGTCCAGATCAAATGATATCAAGATCTAAAGAGCAATTAAATCAAATTTAGATGTTCTATTCTACTATTGATCAGACTTTGGATTTTAGGTTGGATAGAATAATACTACTCACCCAGTGTAAATTCAATCCAGTAACATACCTACTCTGAAGAGACCCACTCCTGTTAGAAATGTTATATTGATGCCCTAAGATTTTCCCATGTTTAGTTGCACATGTAGAGCCAATAGAGTAGGTCCTTTCTTCCCATCATCTGCTTGAGTAATATGTCTGAAAGTTTTATTATTGACTTATACAAAAAGGTAACCCATAATCATTTCAGTAGCCGCATTTTAAAGTCCGCAGTCACATGGTTACGCCCAATGTCAGCTTCAATGCCCTAGTTGGGGGTTTCTTTGATAACCTAATCGTCCTTGTAGATTTTTTATAAAAGTCATAAAGAAGTGATAATTAAGATTCACAAGACTTCCAGCTTGTTGGAGAAATGCGAGAAATATATGCCAATAATAACACAGGTCGATCACGAACGCCCAAAGCAAGACACCCTACAGGCCACATACTAGCATTAAGATTTCCCCATCGGTGTCTTAAATGAGGTCAAAACATTGTTCTGATTTAGATGTGCTTCTAAAATTCTGGAATTTTCTTATCAAAATGCCAAGAAAACCAGAAGGGTTGCTGTAAACAAAAACAAAATATTAGTCATGCAACATAAACTGCTCTCACTATCTTGTTATAGATCAACACGTACATAGATTGTAGAACCCTAGGTTCCACGTACCCTTGACTCTCTCTGCTCCCCCTCTCTATTGTGTCTACCCTCCTAAGCCCCATTATGCTTTGTGTAACCGTCAAGCTAGAATCACAGAGGGTCGAAGGGAGTTGTAGAAGATCGGAGGGAGTCATAGTGTTGTGTGCGTAAAATTGAAGGCACTAGGTTGCACCTGCTATAGTTTCGTGCATCTGAAGGTGACAGTAGAAGCCTGGACACATTGACCAAACCATTTAACACTTGTCAACACTGTACTCATATTCCATTCAACAATTCCTCTATGGCATAATTTCAGAATAATACCATAAAATTGAAGTAAAACAGTCAACATTGATATGTCTCTAACCATCATTGTAAGTCAGAATTAGTTAGATAGGGCTACACTGATTTGTGTTTCTTACCACGCACATACCCATTTCCACTCACAGATTCGCAATAATGCCATATAACTACAGTAGAAAGATGAATGTCCACTTTCAATGTGTTTATAGCAATCAGAGAATTATATATTTAAAATTTGATCATTTACTTTCAACAACCGCTCAATAGCATCTAACTTAACAATTACATTACTAATCACTGTAACTTGAGAAAATTGCCACAAATCATTCTAATAAATTATATTCAATTTAAATCAATTCAAGTCTAATCACATAAACTATCTCGAGGGAAATTAATTATCAATAAGAACTGGAAAATTCCATCAATTTACTAAAAATCAATCAGAACTCTAAAAATCGTTTAATTGGAAATTACCAACCCTTTATTGGTGTAACTCAACTAATTAATTTTCTGGCGATTCTGGACACCCTCCTCACCATCGGCAAGGCAACAGTACACCTTCCACAAACTCTACTCCTGGTGGTGGCCAACAAGTTGGTTCCGTTGAAGGCACTAGATGATGGGCTGATGTATTTCGTGAACACCTGGATGCAAAGAGTAGCATCAACGTCATTGTCTTGAGTTGGTAGATGGGAGAATTTCGTACCATCAAAAGGAAGTACTGGAGAATGTAGATTGATGGAAGAATACTCTATTTGGGTATTAACTGGGTTTCAAGCCTCACCTGCCGACTCTGGAGAGCTTTGTCATTTGGAAGTGGGAGTTGAAAGGAACGATCGAGATTCTTAGCAGGGAGAGAGGTTGTTTCATGATCAAATTTTCAGGGGTATATGGCCTGGACTATGCCTTGGAGAAAGGATCCATATCAGACGTCCCTATATGGGCTTCCGCTGGAACTATAGGGAGAATATATGTTTGAAAGGTTTGCTTCATATGTGGAAAAACAGATCCGCAATGATCTTAATACCAAACACTATAAGACAATTGATTTCATTGTAAGAGAATTGATTTCATCAAGGAAGCACATAAGCAGACACGGACACGGCCGTGGACACGGACACGGACACGGGACACGGCGATTTTGGAAAACATAGGACACGGACACGGCTATGGACACGGCATTTTTTAAAAATTAAACTATATATATATATAACACATAAGAAATAAAAAATAGATAATTAGACAATATAACTTAATTTAAGATAAAGCTAAAAAATGAAACCAATTGGCGATTGTATAACCACAACATTGAAACATTGAAGTAGAATTATCCATAAAAGAGGTCTTTTCATTTTTATGTCAAATATAAGTTAAAAAAAAGACAATTTTACTTCCATTCGTATTCAATGTGTAATACCCAAAACATGACGAGATATAAAAATTAAAAAGAAGAGAGACCGGTAGATTAAATAAGAGAGATTGAAACATGAAAAAGTGGAATTCAATTTCAAGATTTTAATGTGTATGATGAGACTCATATGAAATGATGTAAAGAAACCCCAAGAACTGAAGTTGTGTATTTTGAAGTCAAAAAGAATCAAAAGACAAAAAGATAGGAAATTTTAATAAAGAGTAAGCATTTTTTGCAATTCCAGTAGCCTAGTCTAAGAATAGACTTCATGGATTCAGTCCCATGATGTGCCACACTGCTGAATTTCGGAATATTGACCATTAGACATACATAAGAGTCTTTAAGTTAATACCTAGTATTCAGTAAATGTAGATGTCATATAAATTTTGAGACTGTTCATAAGGAATTTATTTAGATACACAGCAGCAATTAATATAAATACACAACTGGATATTCAAGAAAGTGATAAACATAGAAACATTGATAGAACAAGGAAACAATGGATAAAGTTTGATAGTTTCCCTCAGTTAATCAGTTTTCCAGAACTAGAGGGAGGCCCCAAGCCCAAGAATAGATGAATGAGTCGAGAGATTATATAAAAACAAGAATAGGGAGACAGTTGTTGCTGCTCTGGACTTAGATATGTGATAAGAACAGCAAGAATACAACTGCCACCCTCTTGCGAACTGAGCTGGATTTGATCTATCAGAGACATGTTTAGCTGCCTAGTTATGTGACTATGTTAGTGGAAAGGCAAGCCTGTTTTGGGCTGTTAATGGGCCTGGCCGTGTCCAGGCCGTGTCCAAGCCGTGTCCACCTATTAAAAACAAAAAAAAATGTTGGACACGGCTGGGGAAGTGTCCAATACGTATTTAGGCGTGTCCACGGAGTACGGGTGTCCAATACGTGTCAGACACGGGTACGGCACCTGTTGTGTCCACGGAGTACGGGTGTCCAATACGTGTCAGACACGGGTACGGCACCTGTTTTGAAGTGTCCGTGCTTCCTAGGCTAGAATGCAGGTTTTGATTGCTGCTTCTTCAAACTTAGCTCAATTTGTCGAACTGATGAGTGACGAGGTCATATTCGTGAAGTTTTGTTTGAATATGAATGGCACCCCCCATCTGTTCTATCTGTCACAAGAATGGACATGGGCCGGCAATCTGCAATTCAGAGAAAGAGATGCAGAAAGTCTCAAAGACAAAAAGCAATCATGTGCCCCGGGGAGGTTTTGTGATAATGCTCAGGAGGTCTCGGAGAGAGTTGTTACTGATTCTGTTAATCTGACCCAAGAGAAATCTTTTGCTTCGGACACTTTGATGAATAGGCAAGAAAGTGTTGCGATAATCACTCATGTTAGTTCTTTGGGGACGGAGCAGAGTGGTTTTATTACTGTCAAAGGAAAATCCAGATATGGTCATGGTTCTAAATCTCCTCCTAAGGTGAGCTGGGTTTCAAAAAAAAACTATGTGGAGTTTTCTTCCTATGATCGGTTCAAGGGGGTAGAGATCCTAAACGAGAATGAGGATTACGCCGGCAAAGCACCGGTTAAGGATGTCATTAAATGAACATTGTTATCAAGGCTCCCACCTAGGCCTCCTAGGCTCTAAGTCGGCCGCCTTAAACTGGGCGCCTAGGCTTTCAGATTACTAAAGTGGATGCTTAAGGCCTTTTAGGCCCAAATTAAGACACTTAAAGACCAAATCAGCAACGATTAGGTCTGAATTTGATCAAATTAGATAAAGTTTTATATTTTTGGGGAAGAAATAGGCCTGATTTAGGCCAAATCAAATTTAATTTTGGCAGATTATGTCTGATTAGGGGGGAATAAGTCTGATTTTGCCAAATTAGGGCTCATTTAGGTAAACGTTACGTCTGATTAGGTCATGTTATGCTAGAATAGGTCTGACTTAGGCCAAATTCGGGCAGACAAAGTTAAATCAGGACCAATTTAGATCATGTTAGGCCAAGTAAAGGCTGAATAGGTCTAGCTTAGGTCATGACAAGTTTGATGTAGGTGCATTTATGATTAATTAAGCTTAGTGATAATATTAGTACATATATTTTACTGGGTTTATTTTTATTATTGTGTTATGGGTTTTAAGTCTTGTCTTGTATATATTTCTTTTATCCCATATTGTTGGTCTCTGCTATATGCTTCACTCTCTTGCACTATAAAAGAGAGGCCTATGTAATTGTTTTGATCATCTAATACAAAACCTTTTATTATTTTAGATGGTATCCGAGCACCTTGATCCTCCTTAATACTTCCCAACCTAATCCTAACCTATGCCCCCATAAACCCTATCCCCCACCCCTCCTTTCCATTCCCTCTTCTACCCTTCCACCCCCCCCCCGCCGCCATTGTCAATCGGCGCTACCCCTGCCCCCCCCCCATCTCCCACCTGCCGCCTTCTCCTCTCCTCTATGCCCCACCCCTCGCCGCCTACTCCTCTCCTCCTCACCCTCCCCGCCAGTGCAGCCCTCCCTGCTGCGACCCTTCCCTTTGTCGCCGCCACCATCACAGCACCCTAGCCCCCACCACAAAAAACCCTACACCATCCCACCGCCACCAACCCACCCAACAGCCCCACCCTCCGCCACACTCTCCCTCCCAACAACCCCCGCCTCTTTTGCACCACTTTTATCCCCATCCATCACGATCTCTCTCTCCGGCTAGCCACCCCGTTAATTATTCTCTTCCCCACTATTCTCTGAACGTCTCCGGTAACTTTCCAATTATAGCACGTTGACGGGTTAATTAGTATTCGCTCTCTGCCTACACCTCATGGTGGAGTAATTCTACCCCCATGTTGGCATAGGTTTTTCTATATCTTTTGTTGCCCCTACATGGGTTTCTGCGATCTGATGTGTCAGAATTCCTACTGCTATCTTCTGCCCCCGTGGAGGTGTTACTAGCTCTGCCCATGTGTTGGGTTTCTGTTGTTGTTTCTTTCTGTTGACTGCTGCTCCTGCCTGCTAATCCTGTCTGCTGCTCATGCCTGCTCTGCCGTCTTGCATATTGTGTGATTCATGACGTCCACCGATCCACTCGAAAATTTGTGCGTCACTATTGTCAAGTGGGACGGCTCCAACTATCACACTTAGGCGGCTTCTTTCGAGCTTTATGTCAAGGCTCAAGGACGCTATTCCCATCTTTCTACTAAAGGTCTGATTGTTCCTGATGCAACTGCTGATGACAAGACAAAGCAGGCATATGATCTGTACAAAAGAAGATTCTGGTGTTATGACCTAGATGGTCAACAGTGCTGAACCTAAAATCAGCCAATCTCTTCTACGACTGCGGACGACTAAGGACATGTGGTATCAACTTTCCCACTTGTACTCTCATCAGCGAAACCCGAAGAAAGTGTTTGATATCTTCAAACACTTGGCCAAGGAGTACACTACTATTGATCCTATAGAAGACTACTACAATCAGTGTTGTGCACTCTGGGATGAATTTGACGTCTACCATCCGCTCTCGGCTGATACTAAAGAAGCCCAATGACAACGCAACGAGCTTCATCTTGTTCAGTTCCTGACTGGCTTACCACCCTCCTTTGCGGGTGATGTGGATCAGATTCTCTCCAGTGATCCTCTACCTACCTTGCGAGACGTTTTGAAACGTGTACAACGCTTACCTTCTATCTCTCAAGCATCTCCTGACTCTTTTGATGGTGCCACCCTTATTGTTCGGTCTAGTCATTCTTTCCGTGGTTGTGGTTGCGGCAGTGGGCATGGTCGAGAGCGCTCTACTACTGGCCCTGATCGTGGTTTGTACTTGTCTGATTCTGACTCCTCTATTGAACAGCGCTACTACAAGCGCACGAATCATACTGAAGACCGCTGTTGGATTAAGCACGGCAAACCTGCTTGGGCAAATCAAGTTTCGTCTAAACAACCTGACACTACTGCTTCTTCGTCTGCTCCACCTTCTGCGGACTAGATCTGATCCGAGTTTGAGAAGTTGCTCCAAGCACGGCTGGCCTCCTCTGTTGAGATTTCAACTGATGGCAGTTCTGCTCTTCACGGACAGTTTGATAAAAAATACATGGGTGATCGACTCTGGTGCAACCTCCCATATTACTGGCAATTCTACTTTATTTTCTAATATGCATAAAAACTTCTGATATTCCGCCTGTTACCCTTGTCGATGGCTCTCAAACACCCGTTTCAAGAATATGAAAAATATGCACTCCTAGTTGTCTCCTATTACGTTCAGCATTATATGTTCCTAAACTCCCTATAAATTTGTTATCTGTGAGTAGAACTGTTAAGAGCGTGCAGTGCTCCATGACTTTTGACCCGGATGGTGTTATCTTTCAGGATTTGCACACGAGGATGAAGATTGGTTCGGGCCATGAGGAACCAGACGGCTTATACTACCTGGACACGCCAAAGGCTGTTGCATTCCTGACTACTTCTGTGACCGACATCCAGTAGCAATATCGTTTGGGCACCCTTCACCGGCTAAGTTGAAGCACTTAATACCTAACATTTCTAATTCTATTTTTCATTGTGAAACCTGCCAGTTGGGCAAACATATTAGATCTACTTTTACCAGGAAACGTTGTATTGGCTCAAAACAGCCGTTTTATATAGTGCATGCTGACATTTAGGAACTATATTCTATTTCCAGCATTTTTGGTTTTCGATACTTCATGTGTCTTATTGATGATTTCTCTAGAACCACCCGGTTATTTTTGTTAAAAGACAGATCTCATATTCTTGATACTATCACATCGTTTTTGCTGAGATACATACTCAGTTTGATAAACCTATCAAAAATCTTTCATACTGACAATGCCCTTGAGTTATGCAAACTTATGTAAGTCTGTTTTGTCGGAAAATAGGTACCATTCACCAAACTTCTTGTGTATACACCCCTAATTAGAATGGGGTTGTTAAACGCAAGAACCGTCATCTTCTTGAAGTTGCCCACACTCTCCTTTTCCACTACCATGTCCCCCAATATTTTTGGCCGGAAACCATTTCTACTGCGTGCTATTTCATCAACCGCATTTCGTCTTCTGTTCTTGGCAATCAAGTGCCCTATCAAATTCTATATCCTGATGCAACTCTTTTCACTATGCCTCCTTGGATTTTGGGAAGTACATGTTTTGTAAAAAAAATTTGCGCCCTGGCTTAACAAAAATGGATCCACGTGCTACCAAGTGTGTTTTCTTGGGGTACTCTAGGACACAAAAAGGGTACAAATGTTATGATCCAAGTACCAAGAAGTCGATGGTTTCCATTGATGTTGTCTTTTTTTAACATATGTCATTCTATTCTTCTGTTGGCACTGCCTTGACATCTGATTTACCTGTGGATACTCCTTTACCTATGATTGATGATACTGCTCTACCGGATACAACTGTTGCACCTGCTCCGCCGAAGAAGACCGAAGGCGCCAACTCCCTCCATGGCCCCTCCAAGTCCTCCATCCTCGTCGGCAGATCCATCCAGCTCAGGTATATTCTGACTCAGATATTCCTATCAGTTTACGCAAAGGGACTTGGTCTTGCACTCAACATCCCATTGGGAATTTTTGTACTACTGCTAACTTGGGCACTAATTTTGCAAACTTCACTTATGCTCTTTGTTGTTTCTATTCCTAAAAATGCTACCAAGGCTCTTCAACATCCTCCACGGCGTCAAGCCATGGAATCTGAAATGCAGGCTCTCACTGACGACATACTTGGGAGTTAGTTGATGCACCTGTTGATTGTTCACCAGTTGGCTGGTGATGGGTTTTTACAGTCAAATACCATCCTGATGGAACTATTGAGCGACTCAAAGCTCGTCTTGTAGCCAAAGGCTACACTCAGACATATGGAGTAGATTACTTTGAGACCTTCTCTCATGTCACTCGCCTAAACTCAGTTTGTGTTCTTATTTCTATGGCAGTAAATTCTGACTGGTCGTTATTTCAACTAGATGTGAAAAATGATTTTCTATATGGTGATCTACATGAGGAGGTATACATGGAGCAGCCTCCTAGATTTGTGAGTAAGGGGAGTCATCCAAAGTCTGTCACATGCGCAAAGCAATTTATGGCCTTAAGCAAAGTCCTCGAGCCTGGTTTGACAAGCTGAGCTCCATTCTCCAAAAATTTGAAATTTTTTGTCGTTCCCAATCTGATCATTCTACTTTTGTTAAGAAAACTAATTTCGGTCTTGTCATATATTGATTATCTATGTTGATGACATCATTTTATCTGGCAATGACTCCGTAGGAATCAAAGCCACTAAAAACTACTTGGAAAAACACTTTGTTCCAAAGATTTAGGAAAATTGAGATATTTTTTGGGCATTGAGGTTTCTCGATCTTCCTCTGGTCTATGCTTGTCTCAGCAGAAATATGTTCTGGATCTCCTCTCTAAAACTGGAATGCTTGGGGCCAAGGATGTTGTTACTCCTTTGGATCCAAATACTAACTGGGATGACGAAAATTCTCCTACTTACCCTGACCATCATCAGTATCGACGAATGGTTGGGAAACTAATATCTCTTATTGTCACTAGGGCTGATATCACTTCTGTTGTTGGCCTGGTTAGCAGGTATCTAGATAAGCCCAGACAGTGTCACTGGGAAGTTGTATGTCACATTCTGAAGTACTTGAAAAGTTCTCCGGGAAAAGGCTTGCTTTACAAGAAACATGGGCACTGCAATCTTATTGGCTATTCTGATTATGACTATGATGGGAGCAAGATAGATCGCAGGTCTACATCTAGGCAGTGCACTTTTGTAGGCGATAACCTAGTCACATGGCGAAGCAAGAAGCAAATTGTTGTTGCTCGTTCTAGCGTTGAAGCGAAGTATCGAGCGATGGCTCATACTACATATGAACTCTTCTGGGTACGAGGACTTTTGAAAGATTTTGGCATCTCTGATTCTAAATATATTCCCATGCACTGTGAAAACAAAGTAGTCATCTTTATTGCCAGCAATCCCACATTCCATGAACGCACTGAACACATTGAGGTTGATTGTCACTTTGTGTGAGAAGTTGTCTTATCTGGTCAGATCTTTACGCCTTATACACATACTTCAGATCAAGTTGCAGATAGCCAGCGGGGAGGATGGCACTACTGGCAAAGACCGTCTGGCGAAAACGCCGCAGGCGCAAAGCGTGGTAGGCTGCGTCAGGGGAGCAGGGAAGGGAGGAAAGGGAGCCCGACGGACGGTGGAAGAGCCAGGGGAGGCCACTTACTACTCTGATAGACAAGTTGGGCATGATTGATATCTATGCTCCATGTTGAGGGGGGTATTAGTATATATATTTTATTGGGTTTATTTTTATTATTATGTTATGGGCTTTAGACTCATCTTGTCTATTAGCCTCTTTCTTTTATCCCATATTGTTGGTCTCTGCTTTATGCTTCACTCTCTTACACTATAAAAGAGAGGCCTATGTAATTGTTTTGATCATCTAATACAAAGCCTTTTATTATTTTAGAGATAATGATGGTTGTCATTACCAAACCAAACTAAAACGGCCGATTGAACTAGGACCCGATAGCTTGAACAGTTCGGTTCTTTCACAAACCCGGAAATGACCTCAAACCGTTGAAAATCGGTCAATTGATTGGTTCAACCGGTAGAATCAATGAACGAACGTCGTTCTATCCACCTGATCGGTTCTTGGCCTTGTGTATACCTTGACCCTTGAACCCAATTTTATGTTTCTCCTTCCATATTCTCATCCCCTTTGTTCTTCCACTATAATGGCATAGAAATGAAGTGTACAAATGAATTATTGCCATTTATATGCTATTTTATAATAATCTCCTTCGTGTGTTTACCTTTCCTTGATTTTTCACATATTATACGATTTATAAAAATAATTTATGAAGTCATGTGGAGCTAGTCCAACCATCGGTTGAACTAGTGAACCAAGAATCGGAACCCTCACCGGTTCATTTAGGGGTGAGCATCAGTCCAGAACCAGACCGGACCGAGGACCGTATTTGTGCAAAAGTATGGACCGCGGATTGGACCATTTTGAAGTAGGACCGGACCGTTTGGACCATAATCAGAACTTTTTAGCATTCTATGACTTGTTTAATAGTAAAACTTTGATAATTTTAGTTGCTTTTAACTATTGTTTAGCATTACTATCAAACATTTACACTACTAGTGTTGTAATATGTGATTTGTTTATACTTTTGACATAATAAAACTTCATATTTAAAGGCATTTTACATATTAAAAAGTCCACGGTCTGGACCGCGGTCTAACTGGTTTTGGACCGGACCGAACTGCAAACTGAATTACCAGAATTTTCGGACCGTGGACCGGACCGAACTCATAACGGTCGAGGACCGGACCGAGCCGAACTGACCAATCCGGTCCGGTTTTGCAGTCTAGACCTCTGATAAAGTAGGTAGGTCTTTTCCTTCTATCTCATCTATGATCAGTGCAATGATTGGATTTTATTATTGTGGTTCCATTGATCTAGAAATGAATGGTCCAGTGTTTACTAGGGCTAATAGAAGAATAAGGTTGCGTCTGGTCATGTCTAAAATAGACAGAATGTTTCATAACTATAGCCTTTTGGAGATGTTTGTTGTGTTTCGTGGTGAGATTCATTCTACTTTACATAGTGATCATCACATCTTAACTATTCAGATGGGGAAGAAACAAAGTTTAAAGGTCCTTTTGTTTCATTAATGCTTGGGGTAAGGAGGGCTTTCGGATGTGGTTTCTGATGCTTGGAAGGTAGATCAGTAGATGAGACTAGATGCCCTATGTATGGACTAATCTAGAAATTAAAATCGGTTGAAATGCTCTCATTCAATGGAATAAAATGTGTGTGGGTGATTTGCATGCCAATAAATGCTATGATGCTGCAAATCCTGCTTCCATTGTTATCAATTTTGGACATTGTTATTGATTCTAGACAAAATTGAATTGTGTGTATCAATTTTTCAACACTAATCGAGTGATCTTAGATATAATTGATAGTAATTCTAATGCCATGCTGATGTCAATACATCAATTGGGTCAATTGAATGGTGAATTAAAGAACTAGGAGCTGAGTTTTCAGGTCCACCTCCAAGTCACATGAAACCTTACTATTATGTTTGTTTGAACTATAGAATGGAATGAAACAAATAGTCAAAAAATCATTTGGATGTTTGCCTCCATTAATTTTCAAGCTAATCTTAAGAACGCCAACATGTCATAATACTTCTATTGAGCAAATATGTAATATTGTATTCAATTCTATGCAATAAAAAAGAACATTTTTATATTTTTCTTAGAAACTATTCTAGGAAAGGAGTTTGCATGTAGTTAATATGATGTGCATCATGATTTCATCATCTTAAGTACAAAGATACAAGGATGGTGAAACAAAAGAGAAAAGGGCAATCTTGCAAATTACCTAGAATCCATCTCGGCGAGTTCCATAATTTTGTTAAGTTTTGGTATCTCACGCAAATCAACAGGTAGTAATTTGTAATGATCACTTAACACTTCGCCCCTTTCTGCAAAGCATATTCCATTGAAGAGTTAGCACATGAAGAGAAGAAGAAAGACAATATATTAGAGATAGAAAGGGCATTGACATGCTAACTTTATGTATATAATTCAAAGATGCACCGTCTTTATATGTAATATTGTAGATTGAGACTAGGATTTTATCTACAAATACTGTATCATCGTGTACCCTAGTCATTTTACACGCCATGTCAAAATATCCAATTTATTTCACACGTTTGATATTATTTGAATGGCTTATAAACCAAATTTTAGTATGATTATATACTTGTAGGATAAAACTCTAACATCTACAATAGTTCCATACAAAAAGTTCCTAATCCATACATTTTAAAGTGCCTTGATCAAGGAAGCACGGACACATTCCTAGACACAAACACAGACACGGATACGGGACAACAAATTTTCTGAAATAAAGGACACACACGGGATTGGATGAGGGGATAATTTTTTTATATAAAAATATGTGTATAGTATAGGAATTGGAATTCTTTCATAAAATATAGAAATATATGGGATTAAGAAAGAAAGATTTATCCCCCGCCTTTCCATAACTTGAAGCAGAGGTGAGACGCCTAAGGTGATATTAAATCAAAAATGCTTGATCGGTGGTTCGAACCCGAGTCCCTTCATTGGGGAACATCTGAATTAGCCACTATGCTATCCCTCGCCAACAGAGAATTTATGAAATGTATCGGATCTAAAAGAAGGTTCCTTCTCCCTTTCTCCGACACAGGGAGTACAGCCAAGATGCTCCTGAGATGGGTAAGTCAGCCTTAGTCCTCAGCTGGGGTTCGAGCCAAGAACGCTTCATGAGGCGCCACCAAACCCGACCAGTTGAGCTATCAACCGCGTGTGTTTGTTTTGTGTGTGTTTGTGTCCGTGTATGTGTATGTGCATATATGTATGTATGTCTGGGATTAAGAGAGGCATTCTCTCCTCCTTTCCCATGCCCGTGACGGAGGTCGAACATCCGGGAGGGTGGTAAATCAAGGCGGCAGCTGGGATTCAAACCTGAGTCCCTTTGTTAGGAGATATCGTGCTTGACCACTTGAGCCACTCCTTGTCGATTGTATGTATGTATGTATATATGTATTATATGAATATAAATATGTGCTTTTGTGTGTAGTGGTAACAAAACGGAAAACTAAGCATGTTGCCTTTTTAAATAAGTATCATTGTACTAAAAATGGCCCAGGCGGCCGCTTAAACGGCCAAGACCCTCGTCCGCTTAATTTAGCCCCTAAGCACCCGCTTAATGCGTTTGAAGAAAATCGCCCGCTTTTTTCCCGCTTTTTGCCCCTTTTTTAAAAAAAATACTGTTTTAAGCATGTAACATTAATTAATTATATTGTCCAAGTAGTATTGGCTATAATATATGAAACTTGTATACATTAAATGTTCTATGATATACCTAGTCCTAATTTAGAATGCAAACTTTGTATGTAAGCTGTAATAGTAGAGTAGTGTTGTAATACATCCAAGTAAATATCATATTACTCTATTATACTTCTGATGGATGATTAATTTTACTGATTTTTTTGCAGATTTCATTAATTACTGATTGGTACTACTGGTTAGTATTACTGATTTCTAGGAAACATATTTTTTATATACACATACGTGTAATTTTGTATAAAAATATATAAGAATTTGGGCATCTGCTTTTTTCAAAAATCGCACGCTTAATCATCCGCCACTTAATCGTCTATAAGGTCTCGTCCACACGTTTCCTGCTTTGCGCTTTTTAAAACACTGATAAGTATAGTAAATTTTCAAAGTATATACATGAGTTCTTATTACTCAACTAACCAATTTATTAGGCTACAATATAATTCACATATCTTTTTAAAATTGGGGAATCTATTCATCTTGTCCCCATTTGGTTTCGAACTAGAGACCTTGCTCTCACAAATCCACTCACTTACAATATAATTCACATATCTTTTTAAAATTGGTGTCACTACTTTGGCAATTCGCATATCTAATTTGGCACAGATTTTACATGTTCATTTTTAAAAAAAATTGTTTGCAAGTTCGAGTAGATCTCAATTTCCTGTTGCATTTCCTCAAATGACAAGACAAAAACAATGACTGCCATAGAAAAGACAACATAAGAAGTGGTTGTAATATTCAAAATATGCACATTCAAAAGAATGATATTGCAACAGAAGCTGCTGCACTAATGTGTCCAGGGAGTGTCCGCGCAATGTCCACCAGTGTCCGGGCTGTAAAAAATGACTACAATGGACAGGCCACCTTTTGGTTATGTCCAAAAGGTTTTGAGCCATGTCCAGGAAGTATTTGTGTCCAAAATGTGTCCAACGCAGATACCGGGGTTTCCTAGAAGTGTTTGTGCTTCGTAGGTCTTGATGCAAGGCCAGCAATTTTGCAAATGTGTCCAATTTCTTTTCTATTGAAAGACTCACTAGTATTTTTTTTATTGCCGGGGGAAACCCACCCCCCTAGGCGGAGGCCCAAATAGCAGGGATGGTAAACCCATGAGACCCGTGTGCCCGCACACCGGTATCTCAATAAGTCGCATCAGAGGCCGGTTGACGCTGCGGGAAATTCATTTCCGAGCAGCGCTTCCAGCGAGAGTCGAACCCGGGACCCTTCGTGAGGGGCCCCGAGCTACGACCAGCTAGGCTACTACTCGCCGGCAAGACTCACTAGTATAGATGAATACAAATCTTTTTTTTAAATAAGTCATGAGATGATTTCATTCATCTTGTCCTCCTCAGCCAGGCTAACCGCTCAAAAAAAGGTAGTACTAATCATTTAGGCTTTCAACAAAGACTATTTTTAAATCAGATGGATGAAAAAGAAAGTTGTACATACAATATAACTACCAACCCTCAACAAAATCACACAATCTACATACAGCAAAATAATTTGTACCTATGTGGTTACACAATGAAATTGAGATCTTAAGTCTTATTAGCAATGTTTTAGAAAGCGGGAAGCAAGAGGTGGGAGGACAAGACCTTGTGGCCCCTTAAGTGCCAGGCAAACACTTTGGAGAAGCAGATAATTAAATTTTATATATTTTCCATATAGGTTTAGCTTCAATACATGAGTAAATGTTGGAACATGTTAGATGATGAATAGATTGATAATGATGTACTAGTTGTTATCCCATGCATATGGTTCCACTCTATTTAGATAATAATACATGCTTACTGATAAATGTATACAACAGTATACGATTATACACTACATGATAATTGTTATCATACATATCAAAAATTGTCGTTTACGTTAAGTATATATATTACAATGTGTTATTGTATGTATTATGCATATAAAGATATAACATATATAGTTATATACATATATCATCATCATCATCATCTAACCTCAATCCCAACCATGTTGGGGTCGGCTGCATAGACCCTTCTTTTCCAATTAACTTTGTTATAGATCATGTTCTGATCAAGATGTAAAGATTCAAAATATCTCTTTATAAGCTCTTCATAAGTTAATTTAGGCATGCCTCCTCTTCTTTAATTGGTGTTTGAATCAATGGCATTGCTTTGTATAGGCATGTTAGTCGGTCTGCGTTGGACATGTCAATACCATCTCAGTCGGCGCTCACGCAACTTGTTCTCAATACTCGCCACCTCCACTACAGTCATTTCTCAAACAATCTTTTCTTGTCTTTCCACGCATTCATCTAAACATACACATTACAGCCACGAGACCTTATTTGTTCACCGCCAAAAATTCACTCCCATATAGCATGATTGGTCGTATAGTTGTTCTATAAACCCTCCTTTTTAATCTGAGAGGGGTCTTCTGGTCACATAATTGATAATACTCCCATTGCACTCCTTTATTTTGACCATCTTATAGTGATCCTATGAAAAATATCATCTTGAACATCCACATCTATTTGAGTAATAGAACCCAAGAAATTTATTGACATTTCGGTACATCTACTCCCAATGTATTAGAAAGCGGGAAGCGGGAGGCATGCGGACGGCACCCTGTAACCGATTAAGCGGTAGGCAGGCGATTAAGCGGGCGATTTTTTAAAAAGCGGGTGTCTAAATTTTATATATTTTTATACAAAATTACATGTATGTGTATATAAAAAATATATTTATACGGAACTTCTATACATATCTAATCAGCAAATCAGTAATTAACTAAGTATTCTTCAATCCTTACTATTAATCAGCATCTCTAATCACTAAAATCAGCAAGCAGATCAGTAATTGTATATAACAAACTATGAATTATTGAATTAAAGTAATCACTAAAGTAATACTAACCAGCAGTACCAATCATTAATCACTGAAAGCAGCAAGGAAATCAGTAAAACTAATCATGCATTACTAGTATAATAGAGCAATAGGATATTTACTTAGATGCATTACAGCAGTACCCAATTATTACAGCTTACACACAAAGTATGCATTCTAAATTAGGACTAGCTATATCATAGAACATTTAATGTATACAAGTTTTGTATATTATAGTGAATACTACTTGGCTATGTAATTAATTAATGTTAGATGCTTACATTAGGATTTTTAAACAAAAGCGGGAAAAAAGCGGGAAAAAGCGGGTGAGGCGGGCAAAAAGCGGGTGATTTTGTTCAAAATGATTAAGCGGGCGATTAATAGCAAAATTAAGCGGCTGGGGGTCATGGGCGCTTAAGCGGCCCGCCTGGCCGTTTTTTATTTCACTGTCTACTCCATCCAATTTGGCCCCACCATTAACAATTCTAGAGTGGCTGAAATTGCAATGCATATACTCAGTTTTGCTCCTACTAATCATCAATCCATTTAATTCCAACACATTTCTCCAAAGTTCAACTTTATCATTCAATCCATCTTCAACACAATATCATCAACAAATAACATGCACCAAGGAATATCATCCTAAACATGCTTTGTCAATTCATCCATAACAAGAACAAATAGATATGGGCTGAGTGTTGATCCTTGATGTACCCCAATTGTGATAGAAAATGGTGGCATCTCTTTTTATAGTCTTCACACTTGCAGTCGAGCTATTACACGTCCTTTATGCACAAGAATATTTGTAGTTAAACATCACTTTTCAAAAAGCAACGATTAAGCGGCCTAAGCGACAGGGTTGTCAAAGTTTTTCCGGACCCATCCCGTCTAACCGGAAAAAATCGTTTTGGTTTCGAATTTTATCGATTCGGGTCGGTTCCGGGTTTGGATATTGATGTATGAATTGAAACCGAGTCGGTTCTGGGTGGTGATTTGTTCAACCCAAATTTTATTCGGGTTGACAAATTTAGAAAAAACAAGTTCTTATCATGTACAAATTACTACATATCATGCATAATTAACAAAATTAAATGACCATATTCAGTTTCGGGTTTCACAGTATAAACTGAGTCCGGTTCCGAACATGCCATCTTGTAAAAAAATTGGTTTCGGGTCAGTTCCGAGTTGAGCTATTATGTATCAACCTGATTATTGTCCGATCCAGAACCGACCCGAAACTAGTTTTTTGACACCCCTACTAAGCGAGCTAGGCGGTGTATTAAGTGGCTAATTAAGTGGGCTAGGCAGCAAAATAGCGAGCAAAAAATTAGGCACCCAAGGGCCTTAGGTGCTTAAGCAGACGTCAGGACCGCTTTTTAAAACAATGTTTATTAGCCCTGAGATCCTATAGTTGTTCACATTTCATATGTAAGGCATGTTGATCCCTTAGGTATAGTATCTCAAATTTTATGAGTAGTTTAGATGTTGAGAGTTATTAGTTAGTAGGTACTGGATAGTTATGTATGACTAAGTTTGTCCTTTTGAGGTTTAGTCCAAGTTTGTAATTTGTCCCCTCTCCTTCATATAGGAGTAGGGTTGTTTAACAAGACTATCTTACAGCCTTGTTTTATTTTCTAACATTGTATCAAAGCAAGTTCGACAACCCTAGCACTATGGAAAAGGAGAGAGGAACATGCACACGGGTGACGGCCCCACCCTCCTTTGCTTGGATATTTTCATGCATATATCGCAGGCCATTGCACTAGTATTGCTGCAACAAATTTCCATCACGTTCCCACTCGCTAGGGCAATTTATATGTGGTCTATTTCCCATTGCATGTGCTTCCATATAAAAATATGTCGTTGTCATCATGACCCCCATTGTTGCTTGTTCATATTCACCATTGCAGGTATAGGTGTTGTAGTTCCCTTTTCGTCAAATCTGAACAACATGTGCCTATAGTTGTAGCCCTTGTTATTGCAATCAAGCCTCTAGGGGCAGGGCTGGAGGTAGGGGTAGGGTGAGCAAATATCGATCCAAATTCGACCCTATCGATCCGCTCCTCAACCGTTACAAGTTGGGTCTGGTCCACGGTCCATCTATAGTTGAAGTTCGGTCCGGTCTGGTCCAAGACCGGCCAGACCACAGACCAAACCAGGGACCATTGTATATACATATATATACATATACATATATGTACATGTACATATATGTACATATACATATATGTACATATACATATATGTATATATGTGTGTGTGTGTATGTGTGTGTGTGTATATATGTATGTATATATGTATATGTATATATGTATATGTATATATAGGTCTGTATTTGAAGTTTAATTTGATCCGGTCCAAGACTGGCCTGACCACGGACCAAACTAGGGACTGTGTGTGTGTGTGTAGAGAGAGAGAGAGAGAGAGAGAGACCGTGGACCAAACCGAACTTGTTATATATATATATATATAGAGAGAGAGAGAGAGAGTCAGGCTAGAATACACTCGAGTGTACAGATCGCATGGTACACTCAAGTAGGATTTGCGTATCAAGACTATTTTTCGACAAAATGTAAACCATTGATCTTCATTGTCATACTATAATTAGGCTACATACAAATTTTTTAGCCCATTTGAATAAATGTAAGTCACTCATCAAACGGCAACAAAATCGACACACGAAACTAATTTGAAATGCATTATTTTTGTGTCCTTTATAACATGACTTGTAAATGTCCTAATTGGCTCAAATTTTATGTATGAGCTATTTACAAGATGTTTAAGAAGATCGATGGACTAGATTTATAAAAAAAATATTGCATCATGAAAAATTTACTTGAGAGTATTCTGCTCCGGATACACTCGAGTGTATTCTAGCCTGACTATATATATATGGGTATTTATTTACTACCCGCATAGGTAGATTGCTTAAGTTACCCTTCCATGTTAATCCATGTCGTTCCGATTGTCCCCGCCGTCCTCAATCGCGCTAGCTACGATGTCCAGTGTCCTCAATTCGTGACACGTAGCGGCGGATTTTGCCCCACTTAAAATCCTCAAGCACCTATGACCCCCTCTCAGAACGAGCGCTTCCTACCTCTCCATTCATTCAAATTCATTATGTTCTTCATGATACTCAATTGCTTAGAAGCCAGCATGCTCCGGCAACGCTGAGATACGTATCTAAGGGGGATATGGGAACAACGGTAAAATTGGGAACTTTATCGGCATTTGCAATGCCAGTGCAGGATTCGGGGTGTTGCCAATAACTGAATAGAGGTAGCAGCCACCATTGTGTCGGCTCTCGTTCTTTTTCTCAGTGTTCTCATCTGCGTCAGGTACCATATCTACAAGCTCGAGGAAGCTTGTCAGAATAAAGAATTGGAAACCGACAACTAGAAGGGCAAGCGTTTGTTCTGCAGGGTTGAATTGTTCCACCCTGAGAAAGGCTCTTGAAGGAGATTTGCTCGGATAAGGTCCTCACAACATCGAGAAAATTGTACGAATTAATCTAATTAATTGGCAGGTATGCAAAGGGGAGACAAAAAGTAGTGTTCTTGATCAACAACTGCAGGCCAGATTTCTTACTGGTAGACAAGCATAGCTTTTCCCGGATGATCCACAGATGTTTGCCCAATACCAGAGGATATTTGCATCAGATATGGTTTAGAATAAAAAATTATAGCAGTTTTCGATTGGGTACCAATCTATTAGCTATTGCATGTCGCTATGCTCCCCTCGAGCAGGTTACTTCCTCGCCAGCGTGAAGGTGGTGTCTCGCATCAGTCGAGGATGATAATGTCTCTAACAACCACTTTTGTTAACGGTTTAGTTAGCTTGTAGTCCATGGACAAGCTTGAATAAGATGGACAAACCATATGCAATTTTCTCTTTTGTCTTAAGACCTTCTCATTGTATAAAGGCCTCAATCATCCATATGCTTATCCTCACTTTGTTTGTGTCAAATGTTTGTTAAAATGTCTATGTGATGCACAAGTACGTTCTTTGCTATGAATTTTCATTGTAACATGTTGTTAAAGTTACTATTTTCTTGAAGTATCAGTGCTATCCAGCTGTATTCCACTATGCAAATCTACTCATAATACAATCTCTTCTGAGATATTACAGTTTATCTGTGTACACTACAAAAAAATTGCCCATTTTACAGTCTATTCATACATGTTACAATTTCTCTACATACATTACAAAATGTCCACACATCTTACAGTTTGTTGAATGTACAATTTCTCTATGTACATACAAGATAACAAGTCACTTTATAGTTTGTGCATACATAATACAGTTTCTCTATGTACATTATATAATGTCCATCCACCTTACAGTTTATTTATGCATGTTATAGTTTCTCTATGTACGTCACAAAATGTCCAACCAAATTACAAGCTATAGTGTCTCTATGTATGTTGCAAATTTCCACCCAAATTACTGGCTGCTCATGTATGTTACAACTTTTCTATATACATTATAAAATGTCGACCCAACTTATAGTTTATTACAACATATTATATTTTTTATGTACATTGCAAAATATCCACCCACCTTACAGTCTATTCATGTATGTTATAATTTCTTTATGTACATTGAAAATATTGGTAGGTTTATGATGTTTGTGTTATACATGAACAAACTGTAATATGATTGGATACATTGTAATATGCACGAGCAAATTGTAAAGATGGTAGACACTTTGTAATAGACATGTAGAAAGCATTATATGTCATAAGAGGTTGATTTCACTTGCTAAGAAGGAAAAGAAAATGACCCCAATTGTATTGTTGAATTAAGTAAATCGGTGCCTTGTGTATTTGATGGCCACTTCGTACTTATTACACGTATAAAAGAGAACGAACGACTAATATTTATATATCATATACCCATCACTAATAATTTGGAATGAAAATATTGACTGGTTTATGATGTTTGTACTATACATGAATAAACTATGATGTGGTTGGATATATTGTAATATTCAGGAACAAATTGTAAAGATGGTGGCCACTTTGTAATATACATATAGATTTCATAATATGTGAGAATAGGTTGATTGTAAAGATGGTGTCCACTTTGTAATATACATTTAGATCTCATAAATTGGTGTCTTGAGAATAGGTTGATACATTTATGCATTTGATGGCCTCCTCGTCCTTATTACACCTATTATATATAACGAACAATGACTAACATTCATATATCATATACCCATCACAAACATTTGGATTGAAAAGAGTGGGTTAGCAAGTTTGTATTATATATGAATAAACTGTTATATGATTGGATACATTATAATATGCAGGAGCAAATTGTAAGGACGGTGGACACTTTGTAATATACGTATAGATATCATACTATCTGAGAAGAAGCTGATTTTATTTGCTAAGAAAGAAAATAGAATGGCCCCAATTGTATTGTTAAATTAAATAAATCGGTACATTTAATGTGTTTGATGGCCTCTTCGTCCTTCTTACACCTATTACAAAGAACGAACAATGACTAACATTCACATACATATATCAATTGTAAACAATTTCGATTAAATAAACTAACGAGTTTGTGAAGTTTGTGTTATTCATGAAGAAATTGTAATTTGGCTGGATATATTGTAATATACAAAAATGAACTGTAAAGATGGTGCATACTTTGTAATATACACATAGAAATCATGCTATGTCAAAAGAGGCTAATTGTATTTGCTAAGAGGCAAAATAAAATAGTCTCCAATTCTGACTATTGAGTTAAGCAAATCCGTATTTTTAAATCCACACGTCCATTTTCAAAGATGGCTTGCAAATGCATTGTTGCCAAAAGATCTTTCATGCACGTAATGGCAGTTTGACAAGCCATTGTTCTTTTATTTTCCATTCTCATGCCGTGTGTCAACCACTCACACAATGTCCGGCGACTAGCATTAACGTGATTGGAAGCTAGCCATCTGAGTATGGACACTCGGATCAGCACGAGAAGCGTACGACAGCAGATGCAACGAATGACCGTATCAACGAGAATTGGCATGGTGGCAGGAACATTAAATACCAGATTGACTTGATCACACGGGTAACTAACGAATAATACCCGCGCGGGCAGCAAAGGCATACTATATATATATATATATATATAGAGAGAGAGAGAGAGAGAGTCAGGCTAGAATACACTCGAGTGTATCCGGAGCGGAATACACTCAAGTAGTTTTCCATGATGCAATATTTTTTTTGAAAATCTAATCCATTGATCTTCTTAAACATCTCGTGAACAACTCATACGCAAAATTTGAGCACATTTGGATATGTATAGCTCATGTTATGAAGACCACAAAAATTATGCATTTCAAATTAGTTTCGCGCGTCAATTTTGTTGCCCTTGAATGAGTGACTTACACTCATCCAAATGGGCTCAAAATTTGTATGTAGCCTAGTTATAGTATGACGGTGAAGATCAATGGTTTACATTTTGAAAAAAATAGTCTTGATATGCAAACACACTTGAGTGTATTCGTGCGATCCGTACACTCGAGTGTATTCTAGCCTGACTATATATATATATATATATATATATATATATATATATATATATATATATATATATATATATATATATATATATATATATATATATCCTATTCTTTTTGCAACTAAACCAAACCGATACCCTATTGTTGTAGGGGCATTTTCAAATGTATCTCTTACACAATTTTGTGCTAACTTTGCCCTGGTTTAGTAACCTTTCACAGAAATAATTGTTCTAAGATTATTCCATACACTCCCACAGTTTGAAACGTCAACCTGCTATGTATGTTTGAATTGGACCGGCTATAATATAACATGAATGCATACACTGTAGCCATATGTAAGGATGTGAGATTTTAGTATATCTCAACATGATTATTCACCTGATTTAAAACGACGTTCGATGTTGTGGTTCGGGCTTTGTTGTATATAATATAATGGCACTCCACAATCAAATTTATTAATCAATGCTTACCTCGCATCTTCTTGCCATTAAGACCTATCTCATGTGCCTTTCAATGCAACGCACCTCTGACTTTCCCCATGAATTGTTGTGTTATGTTATTTATTACATTTCTTTGTCTTTTCAGCTACCAAATACCGAATATAATAACTAAACGAGGGGTGTGAAAGCAGGACAGGTTGGCGCCCTAACTTTGCTACTGCTAGTTTAGTGTTATATTAATTAAACAATACGGTAGCTTTATGTTAAGTCTGAAATAAAATCTCACATATATATACACTATTCTACTGTAAACTTTTAATATTGTTGTACTATTAATGTTAAATTATTAACATGACTGAAATTTTACTTAGGTACAAAATATATAATAGTCTGGATCCAATCCAAATGGTCTGGTCCTTCTTTGAAAATGGTCTGGCCCAGTACGGTGTGTTCCTATTTTGATGAAACATTTTGGTCTACAGTTTTATCACTTTTTTTCTAATTCAATCTTGAGTCCATTCTGGTTCAGTCCGGTCGGGTCTAGTTGTGGACCGGTGATCACCCCTATCTAGGGGTGTAGGGCAGTACGGTCAGTCATCCCTCTACCAATCAACCTGACTCTGGCATACTTTGTCGTGCAATGTGTTGGAAGATCGAATCCCCCTAAAGCCATTAAGCCTACTCACCCAACCAAAGATGAGTTCATGGCTTGTTGCTTCTTCCTACCTGCCCCGACCCCACTTTAGAGTTTGTGGTAGACTCCATGCTCCTTCCTACCTACGACCAAGTTCTAGGCCCTTTATGGCACTGCCAGCCGACTCGTTGCTCCTTCCAGATCACAATGACGCATTTCTAGACCTTATGTGGCAGTTGACTCCTCCTCCACGCATCAATCAACATGCTGCATCAACCAGCCAGTATATTGCCCCTGTCCTCAAGGGGCCATTGTCACCCCCCTTTCACCTTAGGGCAAGCTGTCAATGTTCCCACTATTATGTACAGGGGGAATGTCTTGTCCACTGTTGCCCCCGGGATAGAAGCGTTCACTGCTACTACCATGTTTCTCAGCGAGATGAATCACTGTAGTTGCTACCGAAAGTGGAGCCCCGCCTAACTGTTGAAGCCTACTATGCAGTGGCCACTTCTATTCCGATCGATAGAATTAGAAGCCCATGCCCCTATACGTGTTGCCCCTCTGCTTCAACTGATTACCACTCATGCGGCAGTCATTTTCCCAGTCGGCCACACTTGGAGTTGTTACTAATATTCCCTTATCAGTCTTTCCCCTATGTGCCTATCTTTCCCTTTTTCACCTCTTGAATGGTGTTGTCTATTATATATATTCCTTGTCTGCTTCTCTATTCATATTGTGTGAACAATTTGTTTTATTGTTAGCTTTTAACATTATCTTTGTGGCTCATCATCTATGTGCACTATGAGACACACTCCTCCCAAATGCTATTGTGACTATTGTTGTCTTATCTTTACATTTTTTGTCCATCTCAACCAAACCACTCTCTTCTCATATCATGGTTGGGGTGAGGGCGCGTAGGGGGAGTATAAAGAAGCAGACTTTGATGAAATGGAGAAAGAAAAGATGAAAATCTTTCTAGAACATGTTATGTCGGTGTCTTACTCGCTCCTTAACAACCTAAAAGTGTTGTTTTAGCATATTGGGGTTGTTAATGTTTGTAAGGATAACTGGGACATTGCAATGAAATTTACACCCAAGTGTTTGATGCCTTCTGCAATTACAAGTAATGAAACAAATCATTCTTTGCAAATCAACGCGAGAAGACCTTGGAGGAGTACTTTGAGACTATTCAATCATTGTCAATGTCGCATCAACTAAACCTCACACCCATTTCTAGAAAAATTTAGACCAAGGAACGGGATGACCTCATTACAGCCAAGTTCCTTCATGGCATGCACCCAAGTTTGCTTTAGTCTAGATTATCATCCTCAACGTTGATAACCTTCCCTCCCTTGACAATGCATATGAATGCCTCTCTCAGTTTGATGTAATGACGACCATCATCAAGCCTATTAAGGCACATGCGACACCTATTGTTGCTACTCTATAGTTGAATGTCTCAAGGTCCTTGCCCCAAATGTACCTTCTGCAACCATATGAAGTTAGGAGACATGAATGATAGATGCTACTTTAAACCTACCAAAGATGCAGTCATGGCATAACTCTTCTTATTCAGAACTCTGATTGTTGAAGTGCCATCCCGGTCTCACTAACAGTTGAAGACTATGACCAACTTGCTTATGCCTCTCAGCTGGTCTCTTCTGATGACTTTGTCCTGCAAACAGCATTATCATCTACCAATTTTCTGACTTCCAGCCAAGTTCATTTGGCTCCTTAAAGTTTGCTACCGGCTTCAACTGGATAGTGGACTTTGGACCCATCAGCACATGAATGGTATGCAACATATTACTCCTCTTTTGATACCTAAATCCCACACTCATCTGTAATTCTAGCAAATGGGTCCATCAAAACCGTAGAACATTGTGGTATAGTTCCCTTAACACCTACTCTTCAACTGAAGTATGTTTACTAGGTACCCAATTTCTAGTTCAACTTCATGTCTACTTCCAAACTTGTATATTCTTTGTAGTATCATGTTAGGGTTGGCCCACTAAATTTGTTTTGTTGGATTAACCAACTTTGAAGAAAATTGGGCAGAGTACGTGGACTGGTGACCTCTACTATTTCTTGGTTGCTACACCAGGATGTTATGCTCTCTTGACCAAAATTCGCCCCTAGAACCTCACCAGCAATACGACCATCCATCCCTTGACAAATCAAAGCATTTGGAACCTTCCATTTCTACTAGTTCTCACGTACCATGTACGTTCTGCTAATTGAGCAAGCATCCTCGTTTACCCCTTTCTCTTTGCATTAACAAATAATCTTCAATTTTGTTTACCTTAATACATAGTGATGTTTGTAGTCCTTTCTGTTACCACCAAATATAATGGCTATCAATATTTCTTAACTTTTGTCGATGATTAGACTAGTATAATGTGGCTTTATTTACTAAAGTCTGGGGGGAAATTGTAATATTTGCGCCTTTCACCGAATATTGTCTTGTTCAGTTTAAATTCAAAACTATAGTTCTTTGGATGAACAACACAATATATACAGGTTCGCCTTTTTTTTCTATTAACATGTCAAAATGAATAGACAACGCTCTTATTAACATATTCAACAGAACAAGTGGTAGAGCGCAAGAATCATCATATCCTATACACCACTCATATTCATGCTAGCATATCAAAATTTTCCCAGACTTGAGCAGTTTTAACTGTGTGCTTTTTATCAATCGACGGTCGTCGTTGGTTATTCAAGGCAAAACCATGTTTTCCCTTGTTTATCCCATTATAGAACCATTTCCTCTTTTAGTTCGAGTTTTCAGGTGCACAACCTTTGTTCACAACTTTGGTTGAAAGGCTGATAAGCTTGCTCTTCGAGCTGTTAATATGAACTTTTTAGGGTATTCTCAGGTGTTAGAAAGGATAAAAGTGGCATGTTCCTTGTCACAAATGAATGTTTGTCTTTACCAATGTCACCTTCCATAGATACCACTTGTTTTACTCCAGGAATTCTCCCCCAGCACCTTTATGCCACCCAATGTTTCCTTCTCTTCAGACATTGAGGTACCTCGTCCACCACAATATCAGCCTATCCAAATCATATCCTCTATCGTATCAGTGACAGAAATTATCGGATCCCCAGCTCTGAGGCCCCACCATCTTCGGCGCGTCTATCAGAATCCTCAAAACCATATGCACTAAGGAAAGGTACTCGCTCTTGCTCCATTCGTCACTCAATTGCTAATGCACGTTGCATTGCCAACCTTTCCTCCTGTTCAAGCCAGTGTTTTAAAAAGTGGTATGCGTTGTGCGTTCGGAGAGGTCACCTTGTAGAGTATATGCGGTATGCGGGAGTATATGCGGAAGTATATGCGGTTTTGGATTTTTTTAATTAATTATATATATATATATATATTAATCATGATTTACATATTTAATTTGTGCAATTGTGTATCTAAATAGTACAATTACAAGAATAATGGATGCAATTATGCAAATATGCAATCATCACAACTTAAATAAATACAAACATGCACTATAATCTAAATTTAAACAAACATAGATGAATGTAAATGTATAAAAGAAGAAATCAGAATATCTCTAACTAAAAATCGGGGTTTAATCGGCCTTGTATGCGGCCATACAACCGATTATGCGGCTTGGTCCGCTTTTTGGAGGGATTTCCATTATGCGTTTTTTTGGAGGTCCGCACCTTGTATGCGGTCGCTTATGCGGCCGCATATACCGATTTTTAAAACACTGGTTCAAGCATTTGCCTCAGCCTTAGATACGACCATCATCCGCAAGCATTATGAAGAAGCCCTTCAACACTCAGGATAGAAAGTTGCTACACCTGACGAGATGGCTGCTCTACAAGACAATTAGACATGGACCTTTGTGGATCCACCATCAAATAAGAATGTTGTCAGGTCCAAATCTTAGTGGTCAAGGCACCAGTCTAGACGTTGGGTAGGGCGCCTCAAACTAGGCATCTAGCCCCTACATGGGCTTAGGTTGTCGCCTAAGGCCTTTTATGCCCAAATTAAGCCACTTAAAGGCCAACTTAGCATAAGTTAGGTTTAGATTTGGTCAGATTAGATCAAGTTGAATCATTTTATGATTATAAAAGGTCTAATTTCGCCCAAATCAAGTCAAATTTGGATAAAATGGCTCTGGTTTTGGAAAACAAGCCTTATGGGAAAAATAGGTCTGATTTGGCCAAATATGGGGAAAATTAGGGTAGTCAGTTTTGCTTAGATTATGTCCTACAAAATTAGGTTTGATTTAGGCCAATCCATGTAAAATTTGGGCAGATTAGGCCTAATATGGGGAAGACACGTCTGATTAGGGAGGGAAATAAATATGATTTGCGGAGATTAGGCCAAATTTCGTCAAATTAGGTCCCATTTAAGCCAATTTAGGAAGAAAATTAGAAGTTAGGTCAGATTAGGTCATAAATGCAAAATTAGGTTTGATATAGGCTAAATCATGTCTAATTTGGGCAAATTGGGTCTTATCTGGGGAAAACAAGTCTGCTATGGGGTATATGGGTTTTGATTTGGGGAGATTAGGTCTAATTTGGCCAAATTAGGTCTCATTTAGGTAAATAAAGGGGAAATTTGGGGAAGTTAGGTCTAATTAGATAATGTTACACAAAATTAGGTTTGATTTGGGCCAAACCAGGGCAACTAGGTCGCATAAGATCTAGTTCAAATTCAAGACAATCAAGTCTAGTTTAGGTCATGTTAGGTGTAATTTAGACTAAATACTATGCAATAAATGTCACTAGAATATAGATTTGAAATTATGAATGTAAATATCTAAATATCAGTATTATTTTAAAGAAAAAAAGAATATGCATTCACGCCTGTCTATGAGCCCTAGGCGCCCCCTAAGAAATGTCTAAGGCCTAGCCGCCTTAACAACTATGGTCACATTGGGTACTCTTTGTGACACATCGCTCTGATGGCTCTATTGAACACTTCAAAGCCTAACATGTGACTAAAAGCTACACAAACATTTGAATTTACTAATTTAGGACATTCTCTATAGTCACTCAAATTGCATCGATTTGCATTCTTATCTCCTTTCTTGCTCATTTAGGTAAGCAATTATTTCAGTTGGATATCAGAACACCTTCCTAGACGAGAACCTTGTAGAGAAAGTCTATATGTAGCAACCTCCCGACTCTATTGCTGAGGGGGATTTCTCCGAGAAAGTTTGTCGTCAATTTAAGGACGCTCTCTCTACGCCTGAAACAAATCTCCCATAATTTGGTTTAACAAATGAAGCAAGATTCTTGAGAGTCTTGCCTTCAGGAAATTGCCAAGTGACCAATCCATGCTTCCCTCTAAAACCACAAGAGGTCAAGTCATTATTTCAGTCTATGTTGATGATATCATAATCATGGGTCATTCGTTCAGATACATTCTTCCTTCTTCCCTTTTCAACCCCGGAAAAAGGAGCATTTTGCTCAAATATACCATTAACGAATTGAGCGGCAGCGAGAAGGTCTAGTTTTGTAGTGATTTCTTCCGCTTTTGGATTGCAATTCCTCACATTAGGAATAGTTTAAAAAGTTCATCTCTCTTTGTGATGAACGTAGGATCCCAGTTGGGAATATTGTTGAACCATGTTGAAAACTATCTTTTATTTGTGTACCGTGTCTAGTTTTTCTATATAGGTAAGCAGTTTGAAACTATTTGGTCATTCATATTGTCAAAGAATAAAAGACGGCTAGTTGTTGTATTGATAAGAGGAACCCTGCTCCTATAAATAGGAGAACATAACAGGGAAGCGTACAGACACAACTTAACCCTAATGGGCCAAGACATACTTGGGCCCATATTACAAAGACACTTCATAACATAAATAAACAGATTCTCTAATACTCCCCCTCAAGCTGAAGTTGGGAGAATCCCAAATCAGCGCGCAAACAGAGAGTCAGACTAAGAAACAAAGAAGCTTAATAAAAAGATAAACCAAGCCCATACAAGAATTTTCTCCCCTTCAATATTACATTAAAACACTCAAACACTCAGACACTCCCCCTCAAGTAGACACTCCATAGCAGGCAAGCAAGTCGTAGAAGTTTCTTGATCATCTGGAGAAGAAGTAAGCAGCAACACGATCATCTAGAGGGTAAATAAGCAGAAACAGCAGTGTTAACTTCGCAGCCCAGAGAGTGTTGGGTCACAGCAACAGTAGTAGTCAACTTACAAATAAAGTACGGATGGGTCAACGTGCGAAACAGAGCACGGACAAACCAGTAAGTGCTGGCACACAGAAGCAGAAAGTAGACGTGCAAACAAGGCACAAACAAGTAAAAAAGGTCAACATGCGCAAAGCATGGACAAGCCAGAGAGTGTTGGCGCACAGGTGGTCAAAGTCCCAAAGAGTGTTGGGTCACAACAGTCAACCTGCAAATAAAGCATGGAAAAATAGAGAGTCAATGTGTCAAAACACGGACATGCCAGAGAGTGCTGGCGCACAGGAGCAAAGTAGATGACATAGCCGGATAGAAGACCCTCAACACAAACAAGTAGGCAGTAGAAATAAATCTCCAGAAACCAGTCTCTTCAAGAAGCATGTAGTATTGGCAGCAGAAATAAACTTCCTCTTCTCTCCTTCTCATCTTTCCCCTCTACTCATCTTCTCTTCCTCCTATCTCCCCCTCACACCAAGCACAAAGGAGTCAAAGAGTGGTTGGGTGGAAAGTTAGAAAAAGTGGTAGAGGTATCAAATTTTTAGGTAGATATGTGGAGAAGGATAACCGATAACACGAGTCAAGGTGCAAAATGACCCGATTACGCAGAACCGGATACAAATATAAATGGATCTTTCTCCAACCTGAGAAGGGGGTTTGTTTAACAAATCTGGGGGTGGGGTGTGGGGGCGGAGCCCCGCAAAAATCCGATTAGGCTAAAAAATGGATCCGATTAGCACAAATATGTAGAGTGTATAAGGAGGGGCAATAGAAAATAATGAGGGACAAAAAATGGGTTGTTTAGTGGCACGATTAGAGGCAGTAGGGGGTGGTGGACGGCAGCAACGATCCGGTGGCAGCTCGCCTAGGAGTGGCAGGCGACGCTGGAGCGCAGACGGCGCAGTCTCATGGCAGGCGTAGAACGCAAGTGCTAATGGCAGAGGGCAGCACACATCATGCAGAGCAATAGGTAGCCAGCGGCGACTAGGCAAGAGGGTGTTGGCAGCGGCTAGGCAGCAGGGTGTCGGCGGCAAGGGGTGAAGCAGGCGACCAGTAGCAGCAGGTCGCAGAGGGGCAGTATTGGCGCAAGGCGGCAGCAATAGCAGCACACGAAGGTGTTGGCGGCGACAGTTGATGCAGGGGCAGGCAGCAGCAATGGAGAGCGTATAGGAGGAGGAGCGATGGCGCAAGGTATAGGAGATGACGCAAGCAGGGAAAGGAACGAGAAAGATCAGAAATTTTCCTGCGGGCAGCCAATCTCCGCCAAGGGCGGCGGCCACCCGCGGGGGGGGGGGGGGGGGGGGTACTCCTTTTCTCTCTCCCTCACGTAGGGCTTTGTCCCTAGGACGGCTGCTCTGATACCATGTCAAAGAATAAAAGACGGCTAGTTGTTGTATTGATAAGAGGAAACCTTGCTCCTATAAATAGGAGAACAGGGAAGCATACAAAAACAACTTAACCCTAATGGGCCAAGACATACTTGGGCCCATATTACAAAGATACTTAATAACATAAATAAACAGACTCTCTAATACATATTTTGTAAAATCATTTTCCGAGTTGTAACCAAATTGATTCACATTCTTTGTTGTTTTGTAGATAAACATGTTTAGGAAAGCAAGTGGATGTTTTGCTCCCAATTGAAGATAGAGACTATGTTGATCAATGTAAATGGGTGGATTTCGAATGGACAACTAGTTGTGCTAAGCTAAGAAGATTGTATGATAGAACTCCCCACATCTATTAAAGGATGTGAAAGGAACTATAGTATTTTTGAGCTCATCCGTTTAGGGAAAAAAAGAAAATAGAAAAATCGACGCCCAACGTATAAGAGAGCTAGTTTATGTGGGCTATGTGCATAAAAAAAGAAGTTAGTGGCTAAAATTTAAGAGATGGAATTCAAGGAAGTGGGTTTCATAACAAGTCACAATCCCACTAACATGGCCTACACTTTTTATGATCATTGAAAGTCGTAACAATCCAGCACAAGGATGGATGCATGAGATCGGTGCTCTAATTTTGGTGTTCGGAAGAGGCACAATCTTAGTTCTTGTGTGTATTTTAAAATCTAATGTTGTAGATGTTATAGAGGACTTTGAACAATCTAATGTTGTATTTCTTTAGATACATAAAGAAAGCAAGCTCACCAACTAGACTTGAACAAGAGCTTAAATGTGTTATAGCTCAAATAGGCATTGAAATAGATGTTAGAGAGGGCCTTGTTATAGCTAGTCAAAGAAAAGAGTTATTGTTATTCATACTTCCAAGTGGAAGTCCAAGTCAGTCAAATGGTGGGGGTGTTGATGACGGCAGTTGTGAAATTGGTGGTTCAAATGAAGAACATTCTTTAGGATCTACAAGTTTTGCAATGATGATAATGGCCATTAGTTGCCCAATCCATGATGTGACATATACCCAGCAAAAAAATTGTATACACTTGTTGAGAAAACATTTCATATGAGAATGTGACTTGTGAAAACAAATGGTAAAATAATGCACCAAAGCCTACTTCAATCAATGGGAGCACGAGCATAATACACCAAAGATGCATACAACTCCAAAATTCCAGTGACTAACTGAACCAATGGGGGCACGACCATAAGCAATTATGCAGCTTCCCGAATTGGTCAATGGTTTTTGGCATCTATGCACCACTATAATAAGGATACAAGCACATAGGAATTCCATATGAGTCAAGGTCTCAAAATAAAACCTCATTGCAATGACATACAAATTTTGTATTATGATGTTGTTCAAGCCACATATAGTGTGCTTCTTCTTCCATGCTTATTTCTCAACCAACAGTGGGCAAACATGGCAAAGACAAAATGAATGGTACTTGGGTTTGGGCATCTACGGGTGCCTATTTCACTACCAGTCGCATGGTCAAGCCCTACTCGAGCACAAGATACAATGACCATAGCAAAGCACTAGAGAAATTATATCCAAAGGATACAGAATTTAGAATGATGATGTTTGCTAACTCTAAAGTATATAAAGAGCAGACCATGACATACAATCAAGCATAGAAGTAATGCATAGGTGATAGGTTAGGCACATCATGTATATTACCACATCAACCATCAAATGTATGGGATACAAGATGCAACCACATAATAACCAGCACAAGACTACTTACCCTTAATGTGACGGATTGTTCTCATATATTGTCATTGCATTTTATGGATTGCTAAGAGCCAAGTATAAGAGAAAAAGAATTGTTTTATATAAATGTATTTTGTTATATTTTAAAACTTCATAGACTTAGTGCTTCCTTTCATGCACACATAGGACCTCCCTATATACAATACGTACAAATTCTTATTGTATTATCAAAAATGCCTATAAATTAGATGCAATCTTTCATGACTTGTTTCATTAATTTTGACGAGAAAACTGCTAAGAAATGTAGGTCAAAATCTCTACTAGTATCATGGTATGCATATAAAAAGGTTAAAAATCGCCATCAGATAGGCTTAGATGTATTTGGCGCCTCAATCCTTGCAGTACAAACTCATATTTCCTATATGACTAGATGAACAAATGCCAAAACTATCATTTGAACATAGATTTTTTTTGTTTTGGATGGTGTTCCAAACTTAGAAGATAGATTAGTCTAGTGTGATATTCTATGTTATCTTATGTACCATGTCTAAATTATAATAGTAGGTATTCCTCTTTTACATCTTGTAACTTAAAGGCGCATAAGAACAACACGGAGCCCATATTTGTACGTTCTTGTTATGGAAGCATGTTTAGGATGATATTTCTTGGTGCATGTTGTATGTTGATGATATTATGTTGACTGATATAACTCAAGATAATTTGAATTGCAAAGTTGAACTTTGGAGAAATGTGTTGAATTCTAATGGATTTAAGGTCAATCTACTAATGTGAGTGTGTTGTTAAGTAGGATGGAGTGGTTGTACCAAGATGTGACAAGTTTTGTTACTTGGGTTTCATTTATTTGTCTACATGGCTATGTGCAAGATTATGTGTCTCATAAGATTACAGCAGAATGGATGAAATGGAGCAATGCAACTAGAATGGCTTGTGACCAGAAGGTCCCTCTCAAGTTGAAAAGTAAGTTTTATAGAACAGTTATACAACCAACCATGTTGTATGGGACTGAATGTTAGGAGCCAACAAACTGAATGTGGCAGAAATGTGAATGCCAAGATGGATGTGTGAAAAAAAAACTGCTTGAGAAATATTCATATAAGAAGTAAAGTTGGATTGGCAGGTATATAGGACAAGCGACATGAGGGTCGCCGCAAATGGATAGAACATGTACAACATTAACCAATAAGTGCACCAATTTGAAGTAGTGCTATATAGTTGAGCACGATTACAAGAGGAAGAGGCATGCGTACAATTCTCTTGGGAAGAGCCCATAGGGAGAGATTTACAATTGTTACATCTTAATCATATTGAGCCATAATAAAGTTGACATGTAGCCAACCACAACATGGTAGGGAACGAGGATGGAAATAACAACAACAAGGCTGATGATGATTATGAGACTATAAGGTGTTACCACTGATTTGTATAGGTCTCACATGTCATTCATTGATTACTAGAAATACCTCGAATGTTGTTTGTTTACCTATGAGCATTCATCAACAAACATGTTGTGTTTTTTAGTTTATCGAAAAAAAATTATTACTAGATCCCAACTTTGCCTCATCTAGAGATGTACGTCTATTACATGTATTTGATTATGCCTAGGCATAATTATCAAGGACCCCCCCAAACCCCCTAGGCTCTAGGTGGGCCATCTTAAGTTGGGTGCCTAGGATTTCAGATGATGAAAGTGAATGCCTTAGGCCTTTTAGGCCCAAATTAAGACATTTAAAGACCAAATGCATGGATTGGGACTGAATTTGGTCAAACAAGATCAAGTTCATTATTTTAGGGAAGAAATAGGTCTGATTTAGGCTAAATCAGATCTAATATGGGCAGGTTAGGTTTGATTTGAGGGGAAATAGGTTTGGGGGAAAACATGTCTTATTTGGGGAAGATAGGTATGATTTGCCAAATCAGGGGTCATTTAGGGTAATGTTCCACTCATTCTGGCAGAATTGAGAGTAGTAGAAGCCACAGTAGGTGTTCGTTAGAACGAACCAAGGGAATCATGTCGTTGGGAATGTAATCATGTGTATCGTGTGTAATTTGAGTATAATCCACAAAGAGGGCACTCTAGATAAATGAGCATGCATGCAATAAATATGTGCATCATCTTGATAGCCTTGCTTCCGTTGATATAGTGTATCGCTCGTAGCCTAGTGTGAGACCCAGTTTACCCAAGAGCACTCTATTCTCACTGGTTGTCGTCCTTGCCATGTGCCAGCCCGGCCACCTATTGGTATCAATTTGGTATTAAAGAAGAAAAACCCACCACCGCTTCTAATAACTCCCACCCACTTTCACCATGAGCAACGCAGAGTAGTAGTTGTCAATTTCGCCTTGAGTTGTTCATCCTTAAGAATCAAATGATCGAAGCGCACGAGACAGCCTTTATAGCTCATCACAAGTAGCTCTGCAACCTCAGCCTGTTAATTAATGATCGCAGCAAAAACCATGAAAGGAATAGTTGAGGCTACTATTGTCTCTCTCATAACTCTGGTACAACAACTCATGCACCCCAATAACCGCATGATTAAGTACACACACCACTTCAACATGGAAGAAGTGACAGACAATGTGGAGAAGTTGAAGATGGCAGCACTACATCTGGAGAGAGCATCCTTAGATGGTTTACCATATCTACAAGAGATCTGTGGTCAAACCATCGTGTGAGGAGCTCATAATAGACCTCCTTATACGTGTCGACAATGCAACGCTCCTAGACCAATGTGGGGAACTCGCAAATCTGACAAATAGGCTTTTTAGCTTAGTACCAATTAGAGTTCGCCCTCCTCGTTAGTCGCTACCCCGACATCCGAGAAAGACAACTCTTGGAATACTTCTTCAATGTATAAAAATTGAAATTCAAGGAGTCAACACTGTGACAACACGGTCATCAGCACCAATTCAATGCCTATCACAGACCGAAGAAGCAGACCACCCAGTGAAGGGTATGTGTTTTAAATGCCCAGATGAATATTTTCCAGACCATCATTGCACAAACAATGTGCTCTTCTTATCGAGATTGATAATGAAGACGAATTCAACAGCCTGGATAGAGCTAGATAGGTGACGTCCTCTTCTTCGCTGACTTCCCCACCAAGCTCGCCTATAAGCCAGGCACATGACTCGTCAGCACACCAATGATATTTGTCATGGCCTTGATAGGCTCCACGGACAACCGCACAATCGAGTTGTTGGGTACTAATGCAGGGCAGTGCTTGCTCGTCTGGCTAGACTCCGGGATTTTGCGTAACTTCATTAATCCAAAGGCAATCACAGATTCATGGAGGGAACACATATGCCCTAGTAAGGGGCCCATGTGAGGGGAAAAGCATGGTTAAAATTAAAATGGGAAGAGCTTATAAGGAGAGATTTACAATCTTTACATCTAAATTAGAATATGACTCATAACAGAAATGATATGTAGCTGACCCCAACATGATTGGGAGTGAGACTAGATATAACAACGACATCAAGGACGGGAACTATGATGAAACTTTAAGGTGTTACCACAGATTTGTATAGGCCTCACATCTTAGCATGATCTCCGCATCTGTCATTCACTGATTTCTAGAAATACCTCGATTGTTGCTTGTTTACTTATAAGCATCCATCAGAAACATGTTGTATTCTTAAATTTATCAAAAAAAATTACTGGATCCCAGCTCTGCCTCAACTCATGGTTGTATAGGCGGCTAGGCGGCCAGGCGTTCCAGGGGGACGCCCAGACTGCCTAGGCGCCCAGGCAGAGGCCCAGGCGTTTTTATTTTTATTTTTTTTTAACAGATATATGTAAAATTTCTGAAAAATACAATCCTTACACATAAATGTACATGATAAATATGCAATCAATGTGCTAGCATCGTATGAAGAAAGCAACATTATCATTAGATATGGATTGAATTGTGGAAGTTTTAACTATACAAATATCATATAGAAATCAGAAAGCTAAACATGTATAATGTTTGTAGCCAAAACAATGTATAATACTATTATGTAGAATTTAGGCTAAATCAAAACTAACAAAACCTAAACTAGAATTGATTGGCCCTAATTTAAACTCATTTGATCCAAATTTGATCAAATTTGACCTAGTTTACCCTAATTTTTGCCAAAACCAGACCTAATTTTGTATACCATGACCTAATCAATCCCAATTTCCATAATTTTTTCATATATTCACCTAAATGAGACAAAATTTGATCAAATAAAACCTAGTCATCCAATTTAGAACAAATCCCCCCAAATCATACTTGTTTCCCTTAAATTAGACCTAATGTGCCCAATTTTGACATGATTTGGCCTAAATAAAACCTAATTTTGTATATTATGATCCAATCATACCTAATTTCCCCAAATTTTCCCTATATTGACCTAAACAACATTTAATTTGGTAAAATTAGACCTAATCTCACCATATCCGACCATTCCCCCAAAATCCGACTTATTTTCCCCAAATGAGACCTAATCTGCTCAAATTTGACATAATTTGGCCTAAAATCAAACCTAATATGCATAACACGACCAAATCAAACCTAACTAACCCTAAATTTCCCTATGTTGATCTAAACGAGGCCTTACATGACCAAATCAGACCTAATTCCCCCAAATTAGACCTAATTCCCCCAAATCAGACCTAATTTACCCTAAATTGACCCCGTTTGGGATAAATCAGACCCAATTTAACCACAAAATAACTCAATTTGATCAAATTCAGATCTAATTTATGCTAAATTAGCCTTGAATTGGCTTAATTTGGACCTCAAAAGGTTTAATTTGGGTCTCAAAAGGCTTTACGCAACAACTTCGGTCAAATAGGGGGTTGGGCGCCCAGTTTGAGGCGAGCTGACTTAAGCCTAGGCGCCCAGGCGGGAGCCTGTACAACACAGCCTCAACTATACACATATTTTTATATCAAAAAATGACTTAGTCGCTATATAAAAGCACTGAGCTGGAGGGTGTTTGAATTTGCCTAAGGGAACCTATTGGGAACTGGTAGATCAAGTTTAAGGTACATCAGGATTGTTTGATTAAATGATGAGCAATCAGCAAATATTTACCTCTTGATATGATAGCATCTGGTCCTATCTTCTCCCTCAGCTGACTGTGATGCTCGATCAGGGCAGACTTTTTGCTCGTCACCTGGAGAAACAAGAAAAGTTTCGATCAGAGATAAATGAAGGACTTAACCTACTTAGGCCACACCAACGTCGTTTATTAGGAATAGTATCACACCTCTTTGAAATCCAGTTCCACATACAGGTGAGGAGCCAATCCTTCCTCTTGAAGCTGGAAGAAGGTGGTGTCAAAGCCGGCTCCAAGAGAAAGTACCTGCTTCTTCACAGGAGCTTCGCTGCTCCCCTCCAACCGCAAGAACTGGTCCAGGAGTTTTCGAAGTGCCGCCCATCTTGCAAAGTAGCCTTTTCGTTCGGCAAAAAAGGACAGAAAATACTGTCGATACTAGTCTAAAAATTCTCACACGAGATGCCACGGGCGAAGGCAATTATCTATTGTTCATATGTGGCTAACCTCGATTGATAATGGGTGACCTACGGACGGGTTTCCTCACGAACAGGTGAACGAACGGATCATTCATGTATCCTTTCTGGACGCAAGACCTGCAAAACCACCAAGTACCCAGACAGGAATACCATTTTCAGCAATCCTGTTTGGAAATCCCGCTACGGGTTGGCGCAGCGTCCGCTTACAGTTTGCTTGCAGCAGCATCGTCATTGGTGGCCTGTACTGCCGCCGTGCTGCTCCCTTGACTATCTCCGGGTGGCCTCATCGCCATCACCGTCGAGGATCCAACAGCTTGAGTGCGAGTTCCGGGACGGTGAAAGGGGGCAGAGAATGAAGAACTGGTGAAAGGGGGCACTGCTCATGCCAAGTAGGTCGGTTGTGAAGCCTGGTGCTTGTGAAGCGCAAGTTGTGTGTTCTATATAGAGACTAACTAGTAATCTAATTTAGTACTACTTTCATCATGTATTAAAGTTACAAAAACAAAAAAATTAGGGTCAAAATGGGAAAAATAAATGAGTTTGGACCCATTTGTTTTTGTAACTATATTAGATTTATAAATAGTATAGAATCCCATAAGATAGGATCCCGTATTTTTTTTTATTTAATTTAATTAGGTTTTACTATGATTCACGATATCGGTATAACTTGTATGGATATGAGTTAATCAGCAAAGCAAGGTAAGCTATCAATTGAAATATTAGTTTATGTATGGTGTTCTCTCTCTCTAGCTACCTTGGACACGGGTGAAATTCCCCACTTCTAAAAAACTATTACTATTAGTTTTGGTAGTCATATAATTTTTTCCAACATTTTTATAAATTACAAACGCATCCTTTGTATCTAAGAAATCCCTACGGAGTTGGATGCAATTTTCTCTGTTATTTTTTAAAATTACATATTGGTTTCTTTATTTTTACACCACGTTTTTGTCTTTAATTTTTTAAATTATATATTATATTAGGAGACTCGGCTATACTATATAAGAAAGCCTGCATGGGGTTGCATTCAATTTTCTCCATTATTTTTTAAATTACATATCGGTCACTATGTACACCACACTTTTGTATTTAATTTTTTAAATTATGTTTGTATTAAGAGACTCATATGTACTATATAAGAAAGCCCATGGAGGGGCTGGTTGTAATTTTTCTCTATTATTTTTCTAATTTTCATATTGGTCTCTGTGTGCACACCACACTTTTGTCTTTAATTTCTTTAATTATATATGATATTAGGAGACTCATCTATACTATATAAGAAACTCCGCAAAAGGGATTGGATGCATTTTTTTCATTTTTTTATAAAAATTTACATACTGGTCCATGTGTGTGTACATCACACTTTTGGCTTTAATTTTTTAATTAAATGTTATATTAGGAGACTCGTCTATACTATATAAAAAAATCTACAGACGGGGTTGGATGAAATTTTTTTCATTATTTTTTGAAATTACATATCGGTCCATGTGTGTGTGCATCACACGTTTGTCTTTAATTTTTAAAATTATATAGTCTAGTAGAAGGCTCATCTATATATACTATATAAGAAAGCCCATGGTGGGGGTTGGATGCAAATTTTTCCAATTTTTTTTAAAATTACAAATTGGTTCTTGTGTGTCTACATCACACTTTTGTCTTTAATATTTTAAATTATATGTTGTAGTAGGAGGCTTATTTAAACTAAATAAGAAAACCCCAGATAGAGTTGGACGTGATTATCTTCATTATTTTTTTAAAGTTGTGTATTGGTCCTTGTGTGTGTACACCGCACTTTTGTCTTAATTTTATAAATTATATATTAAATTAGGAGGCTCATCTATACTATATAAGAAAGCCCATGAAGGGGCTTGGATGCAAATTTCTCCATTATTTTTTGAAATGACATATTGGTCCTTATGTGTGCACACCACACTTTTGTCTTTATTTTTTTAGTTATATATTATATTAGGAGACTCATCTATACAATATTAGAAAGCCTATAAAGGGGGTTCGATGCAATTTTTTCATTATATTTTGAAATTACACACTACTCCATGTATGTGTACACCACAGTTTTGTCTTTAAACTTTGAAATTATATATTATATTTGGAGACTCATCAATACCATATAAGAAAGTCCGCGGAGGGGGTTGGATGCCATTTTCTCCAATATTTTTTGAAATTACATACTAGTCATTGGGTGTGTACTTCACACTTATGTCTTTCAATTTTACATTATATATTGTAGTAGGAGGTTCATCTATACTATATAAAAAAGCCATGGAGGGGGTTTGATGTGATTTTCTCCATTATTTTTTGAAATTACATATTTGTCCATGTGTGTACACCATACTTTTGTCTTTAATTTTTAAAATTATATATTATATTAGGAGTCTCATCTATACTATAAAACAAAGCCGACATAGGGGGTTGGATGAAATTTTCTCCATTTTTAAATTACATATTGGTCCCTCTATGTGTACACCGTACTTTTGTTTTTAATTTCTTAAATTATATATTATATCGAAAGGCTCATCTATACTATAGGAAAACCGGTGGAGGGGGTTGGATGCAATTTTTTCCATTATTTTTTGAAATTACGTACTAGAATTCTGTGTACACCACACTCTTATTTTTTAAATTAAATATTATATTAGGAGACTCATCTATACTATATAACAAAGCCCGTAGATGGGGTTAGATGCAATTTTCTCCATTATTTTTTGAAATTATATATTGGCCCATGTGTGTATGAGAAGACCTATTAAGATATATATTGTATCTATGTATTGCATCTTCTTTTCTCAAAGTTTAACCTAGAGGTACTCATTGCAGCCTACCAAGGCACCCGTGCATATCACAGGTTTATGCCTAGTTAGAAGGAGAGGGAGCTCGGTTGGCAGAATGAAGGGACCGTTTATTAATACTTAGAGCAATTCAAAGCAATTCTTGGAGGAGTTAATTTTAGAATTTTATTAGTTTAAATTATAAAAATGTCCTTATAGAAGCACGGGTAACAAATTTGGCTCTCAGTCCTTCCTTTTCTCAATGGTGCCTACAGATCCAAAAATATGATTATAAATTGTAGAAGACGGTAGTATAAAGTTATTTGGCGTATTAAAGGCGTCACACGTGTTGCATCATTATCAAATAATTCAAAGGTATTAGAAGTAAAAAGTAAAATATGATGGTGATTTGTTATACAACTTGTATTGTGCTTTTGAGCCTTTTATGCAACAACATCACTAATAGTTCTTTTGCTTTAAAGCTACTTGAAAGAACACTTGAGAGAGGAGAGAGAGTGAGGTCAACACATGTGTGTTTTCTATCTGTTCAATCAGATAGGATGTCAACGTGACATTAGGGAGTGGATACATAAGGTCGTGTGTCAATAAAGACCACATGATCCTTTTGGGGGGACCTTTAACCGAACCCGAGAGGCCATTCGAAAAAAGTATCACAAACTAAGTCATGTTGAAGCTTATATACAGATCTCATGCGGCAATGAACAAAATTACCACTGAATGCGTCGAGGTATGTGATGTTGCAAAGCGCATAATGTTCATCACCAAGGTACAAGGGAATCATGAGACATAAAATGAAGGATAGCTTGATAATCAATAGGTCATGTGGACAAATCAATACCATCATTGAGAATGACATGTAGGAAGTCTTGTTCACAATCGTCTTGGAGAGAAGTGAAGATATTTGATTGTCGTTAAGAGAGGTTATTTGTAGTGAATTGTTGGACAACAATTTTGTAGTAAGTGTCTACCAAAATAGAGTGGGTATATGGAGTTGCAGAAGGTGTACGTGATAACTAGGATGAGCAAAATGATGACAAAATCTTACAGATGGCATCATGTATGATAACAAAAGAGGCTTTTGTAGGCACAAATATAACCTTTCACAGGATGTGGTCTTGAAGTTCTTGAGTGGATCGGAGAGGAAACATAAGCAAACTTGCTGACATCATGGAAAGATCTGATGCCCAGTCCTCCAAGGTGCATAGGAAGTGTGGTCAAGCGGCATTTTAGATCACCAAACCCTAGGTCATCGCCAACCACAATACGAGTAGAAAAAAGACTCTAATTAATGTTATGTGTCTATATATATACCTATTATACCATATAATAAGAGTGAATCTGAGGAGCTTGTGGGAGAGCTCAGTGGACCAAGTTGCTAGCATGTTTACTTGTTTTTTTTTGTTTTTTATTGATTTCATCACTATGTTTTGGGGTTTATATGTGTGCTCATCTTATCTGCGTGTTTGTCAGCTCTAATAGCATAGTTTAGTAGCACGTCTAAGTGTTTCACCAGTCTGTCTACACACTTTTTGTAACGGCAGTCGCCAAACTGACAAACAAATCGTTACTAATTAAGTGGAATAAACATAAACAGTGGATTAACAAAAATCATTAAAATTTAAAACCATTTTGCAAGGAGATCCCTGTATAGAAAACTTTTACTGAAAGATTCAAAACTCATACATATCATGATTGACATTGTACAACATTATTTCATCTCATCTCGAGGACAACATATAACAGTTGCTCTATCAAAACACATACTGGAGCAACATAAAACCTCGAGGCATTCAAGCCAAAATCTCATATTTTTCATGAAACCAGTACGAACCAACTCCAAGGACCTGAGAGTACAGAGACGACACATAGGACTCATATCTACAAGACAGGACAGACAGTACACTCAACCTGAGCTGTCACTGCTGCCCCAGTTGTTGTTCTTCCTCTGCAAAAAGGTCTTCACCTCCTCGTGCACGTCCACCTAAAAATTTGGATCCTGCGGGGGTGAGACAATTGTAAATTGCCCTAGTGAGAGATATAACTCTCCGCCAACAATATTATTATCACAGTTTAAATGGTATAAAACTGAGCAGAAGATAAGTAGTTTAGAATATTCTCATCTTTTAAAGCATTGCAACTATCTATGATAGAGCAGTAAGTCATTTATTCTCTTTATAAGGAATGGGAAGAACATGTATATCATTTACTCATCATACTATATCAACATCTCAAGCTTATCCAGTGAAACTCATTATCATGGTATGTCATCCATGAATCATTCTCATTTCTATTTATTGGCCTCAGCCAATCTGCTAACCAGATATTTAATTGTACCAGTCATGTGAGTATACATCATCATATTATATTCAGGCATTGGACTATGCCAATCTTGTGCAACTATTTCAGGCATTGGACTATGCCAATCCTGTGCAAACATCACTGAATACCACATCACTTTTACTAGGCATTATACCTTGGCCAAGCCATCATACTTATTCACATCCTTTCTATAAACAAGTATCCCTCTCATATATTTCAAACACTATAGCCCTTATTTGGCTATAAGCATAAAGCATGTATGATCAAAATTTCATTATTATTATTGTATCCATTTATTATTATCATTATATTACTAAGTTTCCATTTCTTAGTTTATTTTGAACATTATCATTTCTTACATGAGACTTGTATAAACACCTTATTACCTCTCACTAGGAAACAACTATCCTCATGGCTCACAAGGCCCATTAAGTATCTTGTCACCTCTCACTAGGCAACAAATTATCACATGGCTCACAAGGCCATAACACATCTTGTCAACTCTCACTAGGCAACAAATTATCACATGGCTCACAAGGCCATAACACATATTGTCACCTCTCACTAGGCAACAACTAAGCACCTTAGAGGATTATATTAAAGTTCTAAGCAACTTTATTAGCCAAAACAAATAGGGTTACCTCATAACCCAGGTCAGGGTCGTTACACTTTTATAATATGTCAATGAGCTTACCGGCCTAACATGTTTGTGTGCTTACTTATTTACAATTTTTTTAGAGAAACCCACATTGTAGGTTTGAGGGAGTCAAGCAACAGTTAATTGAATTGTTCTCTTTTAACATATTGTATGCAATATTATTTATTATATATTTTAATATCAATAGGCACATGTCTAAGAAACGAAGTGCGGGTAACCTTGGTAACGGAAAATTATAGGTTGAAAGGAGTTACCTGGTAATAATCGAGCTATTCTCTTTTAGTGAGTTATGTCTGTAAAATTGTTGTTTATGTAATTTTTTAGAGCAGAGACAATCTTGGTAATAATACATACATGTTGGAGAGAGTCAACTAGACATTTAATTGAGTAGTTCTCTTTTAATGTATCATATTTAAAATGTTGTGAGTACTATATATATATATATATATATATATATATATATATATATATATATATATATATATATATATATATATATATATATATATATACTATAAAAAGAGCGAGTTTGATGCTACGCTCTCCTTGGTTCACTCTCTTCTCTCCTTTTTTTAAGGAATTTTGTTCCTACAAATATTTATTCTCACACTCTCCTATTAACTTTTATTATCTTTAATTTTATATTTTTCTCTCCATCTCACGGAAACGGTTCCTTGATTCTCTCCTTTCAAACTAACCAACACAAATATCTTTTATCGTAGGGACTCTTTCACGGACGAGTCCTCTCCCCGCACATTTTCAATAAATTTTATATGTCACGTGAATGTGCATGTGTGCGTTCACTAGTATATATATATTTAGAGCATAAATAGTTACATGAATGACATGCTACGAATTGAGGGGAGTCACCAAGAAGTAGATTGTCAATGTGTCGGAGAAGGGAAATGTGTGTAATTTGCTAATGACACACTATAAATTAATGACTTTTCATGAAATTATATGTAGATTATTTATTATATATTAATTGTCATTAGACACATGTTTGAGAAAGGGGGCCTAGTTATCCTTGGTAATGACAAATTACAAATTACATGTTGGAGGGAGTTACTTGGTAATTAATAAAGTTATTTTCTTTTATTTGATTTGTTTGTAAATTATTGTGAGTATTAGTAATATATTTTTTTGGAAAAGAGGCGGTCTTGATAATCATATGTGCGTATTGGAAGGAGTCATATGGACAATTAATCAAGTTATTCTCTGTTAGTGAGTTGTATTTTAAATTATTGTGAGTACACTATATAGTTTTTAGTGCATAAGTAATTTTGGTAATCACATGTTGTAAATTGGAGGGAGTCGTCAGGCAGTTATTCATCAGTCATCACATGGTCAAGAAAGGACATGTAACTTTGCTAATGACACACTCCAAACTAGAAGTCATCTCCTAAAAATTAGTCGAATTATTCTTTTTAATGAATTTATCAAATTGTGTAACACATGTTCAACACATGTCTTCTGCTAGTACCTATGATAAGAGACTGTCACCTTCATGTTATTAGGCTGCTTGGTTTGCCAATTTTTCTTTTCATGATTCACAATGTACTTTTTTTACTTTGCTTTTTGAGTTTTAATTTCAACACTTAAAGAAGATGGAGTTGTTTTAGAAGCACCATGTTTTGGGTGTATGTGATGAGTCGTCCAGCATGTGTGTTATAGCAGTTTGGTTATGTACTCATCATTCCACTAGATATGTATGTTCAAATATTATTTACGTGTGTTGGACAATGTAGTATACTAATCATTACCTTGAAGGAAAACTCAAGTATGAGTTCAGAGAGAATTCTAGTGAACTGCATGCTTGCTCGTTGATGTAGTTTGTCTGTGTGTTCAAATAGCATGTTTGTGTGTTAGTTGATCATTTCTATTTATCTGTTGATACATTGGAGAGCGTCAAATGATTGTTAATAAAGCTAGTCTTTTTGTGGGTTTGTCTATGTGTTCAAGCAGTATGTCTGTGTGCTAATTGGTTATGTTTGTCATTGTGCTTACATATGTTGGAAGCACTCAAGTAACTATTGATCATACTACTCTTTCTTAGTGGTTTATCAATAAATTATTGTATGGCAATATAGTATCAATCATGAGCATGATAGTAAAAAATAATTTTGGGTTTAGATTTTGATAATCACACACTACATGATGCAGAGAGTCAAAGGGTTTTTAATTGAATGCATGTGCATGTGCTGGGTCCAAATTCGTTGTTGCAAGATTTGTTCTGGGCATGTTACAATTAATCTTTATCATGAAACACCTTATTAGTTTTCTAGGGTTGGCTCTTTGGGATTAGTGTATGATGAAGATGATTTGGAAGAACATATGGAATAGAAACCCATCACATCAAATTTGAGCTGATATTTCTAGCATCTTGGTTGCGTGCTCTCTAGTCCATTCACTCTATCTAATTGTATTGTAAGAATAATTATAAGCCTGGTGAAAAAATCAGTTTTAACGGAGGTTGAATTATTTTTCTACTTGCTACTCTGTCTAGATGTGTGTGTTATTTTTTATTCAAACTTTCTATTTGTGTGGTTTTATTCATCTACTTGAGTTACTCAAGATAGATATGTGTATGTTGGTATGTATGCCAGAGAGCCAATCATATGATGATTGGAGTGTGGCATTGGATACTTGATTTGATAATAGTAATAAAGGTGATTTTGTCTATTATGTTTTTCTCACTCATGAGATGATGACACATACATGGTGGATGTCTAAAGAATGATGTTACTCGATGACATATGTCTTCAGGTTGATGACCTAAACAATGAGATCATATTTATGATAAGAGTACATACATTTTTGTTATATCCCTAGTCGTATATTATTGTGGAAGCAAAATAGACAACAGTCATACATAAGACCAGAGTGTGTGTTGACTGATGACAAAATCTCATTAGTCATGATATGTGATATCAACTCAAAAACACAAATACATGTTAGGGAAGAATGTATCAGACAGACTCACCATGAGAGTAATACATGGATACCATGGAATGGTGGTCACAATCAGCTATCATAGTGATAGTGGTGATTATGGTTCTTAGACCTAAAGTCACTACACGCATCACATGTCATTCGATGTACTTAGACATCATCCAATGTAACCTTGAATAAGGGTTGTCAAAAAAGTTATTCTCAGATGCAGCGTGACACATGGGGATTGAGTGTGGGTGATGTATATGAGATGTGTCCCTCCTACAGGAGATTGATAACCAGACCACTTGATCATTGAGATTGAGAAATGTATGGCCATACTCATGCAACTCAATGTGTGATACATGATTTTACATGCATTTCAAACAATCTGCTCGAGTTTAAGGAACATGGATTGAATGTTGAAGAGGATGACGATTACATGCCTTGAGTTCAATCATGATATCAGAGACGAAGGAACTATACGATTACAATCACACTGATCACCGATTGTAGGTTGAAGTTGTTCTCCAACTTTCCAAGTTACTTAGGTAATAATGATGTGTTTCTAGACATTCATTGCCAACATAAGTCTGGACCTATAGGGTCACACACATAGGAGACACATAGAATAGGAGTTTATTCGTGAATGATGTTTAACTTGATTACTAAAAGTGTTTATGTATTGAATTAAACAACTGAGGTTCAAAGTTGACTCACTAGACTCTGAACTGACCGGTTCAAGTATTGAACTGATCGGAGTGTCAGATCAATTGGAATTAACACTAGCTGATCAATGGTTGAACTAGGGCATGAAATGACTGGTTGATAGAGTGAACTGACTGGTTCATGGTCCTAACTGATTGGTTCATATGATGAATTGTCCTGTTCAATGGCCAATTCGATTGGTTCAAGGATTAACGCTGACGTCATATTTTGCATTAGTTGTGCATTGAATACCAATGTGATACAAAATAGAAAACTACACCAACCGATCGATTCATGGCATGAACTGACCAGTTCATGCACAAACCGACCAGTTGGGCATGCGAACTAACCGGTTCCTCATATGAAGTTTTTAGAAAATTTGTGAATTCAACCTCTTTGACTCCCATACCGAATGGGAACCCTAACCCTGGCCTCTCCTAGAAATAGGAGGGTATTGGGGGCTTCCCAGACATGACAATTAGCTCTAACAATCGTTGTTCTATTTGGTTGTGGTAATTAATAGAGAGCCCGAGCAAGTCCTACCAGCGAAAGGGAGGGATAACAAGGGAGAGACAATTATAGGAGAGTGAATCAGTACTAGTACACCGACATTCGAAGTGAAAACTATTTCCTGTTGGCTTTGGAAGCACAACGTGGAGTTCCCGATAGTCCACGTGGACTACTCTAGAGACAAGGAGTTTTTCCCATTTGGAGGATACTGTCAACCGCCATCCGTGGTGGCAGACTAGGAGGTCATTGTTGACGAGTGCTCAAGTGTTGTTGCCTAAAAATGAAGCTTGTTGCTACTTGTAGAAGAAGAATGTTGCTACTGCAAGGGTATTGTCACTAGAATTTCTCCAGGTTCAAGTATAATCTTGCAAATATTCCTTCCTAGCTACATTGTTTTTAACGTGATATTGTTGATTGGGGAATCGTTTTTTTCCTTATCTATCACCCCAATTTCCCAATAGTGGTATTAGAGACACGTCAATTTACGGTGCATTTAGATTTAAATCGATATGATAAGATTTATTTTATTGTATATGATGTGAACATTAAACTGGTTAGTGTGCAAATATGATTAGCTATGACATACTATTCACAAACTAATATATAATTATGTATATGATACGATATATATGCAATTCACACACTTTGCCCTAAAAGTCGGTTTTGATTGTGGATTTTAGCATGGTTATGGCCAATAACCCTAGATATGTGTGTGGATGGTTGTGATTATTTATTCCTATTTATATCTTGATTTGCATACCGATCCTCTATCCTCTTTTCCAAATATAAATTAATTCTCTTCTTCCAATTTCTCCTTGAATGTAACTTGAGGTTTTTCCTCGTACAATGTAATATGAAATAAGATAGTTTTAATTTATGTTTCATCATGAGAAGAAGTTCCGCACAAGATGAACCGACCGGCTTGTGAGATGAACTGATCGATTGGAGGACCGAGGAGGCCAGACAATAGGAGAGAATGAACCGATTGATTGATGGTCCAACCGTTCGGCTAGAGAAGTCCAGACATCAGTTGAATCTAAGACCAGACGACTATTTCAAGAGCCCAATCGATTGATCGAGAGGCGAGCCGATAATTTGAAATGTTCAACCAATCAACCTAGGTTGGTTTGAGCATGGATCTTCACATACAACAGCTTACCGCATATGATGTAGACCTTAGGTGGTATTAATTCCTTGTGGCTTCAAGGAATTAAAATAGTATGGCCATAACCATCACTTGTGTTTATAATTGTATGTTTTTTGTTTATGGTAATAGAATGTATATGATACATATGTATGTGGTGATTGGATATGTACATGTATCTATATATAAAATCCCTCAATCAAACATATTAAGTCTTAGATGCTTTCCATAAGCAACACACATGAAAAGGTTGATCTACTATGAGTAATAATGCCAAGCGTGGTGCGATGTTGTAAAGAGTGGGATAAATCACCCTCTACTAATAACAATGGTAAACAAAATCCAATTTGGATAGCAGCGGAAGATAAAAAAAAATCTGACTATATTCAATTTCATAAAAGACTGTACAAAATACATCAAAAATCTCCCATTAAGGGTTACATCTTCATACACAACTAGGATCTAGGTAGAGGGAAGTCCGGACTACTCCACTTTTGTCTCCAAGCAACATATCCATCAGCTAAGTCCAAGCCAAGCTAAGATCTTCAAGTCATATTCATCACCTTGCTCCACATATGGGTGGTTGGGAAGGCACCCAACAAGTGGGAAAGAAAAGATAAGTATGTGTTACAAAACTATTCTAATGCAACAAGATAAGCAAAGAAAATATAAACATGATAGGGTTCATCATATGATGAAGATATCAAGAGAATGAGGCCATTTATATAAAAGAATATTTCAATAGATGCTTGTCATAAACAATATATAACTAAGGATTGCATGTATGATTAATGTTGACTATCTTAACTATGTAGGGTTGAGGCACCTATCGGACCTTCAACCAAAAGGGTGAGGGGAGAGTAACACATTCCCAGTCACCTGCACATATTTCATGTGCGGGGGAGAATAACACGTTCCCCAGGGGAGAAATAACACATTCCCCAACTATGGGTGGTTGTACATACAAGTACCACTACACTAGTTAATTAGTCTAATAAAATCAGCATGCTAGAAACAATGGCAAGTAATAGCATCATCCAAATAGAATATGGCAAAGGGGTACCAATACCCAAGAACAATATTATAAAATGATTATGAGGCAAGTATAGCAATAGATTCAAAATAAAAGAATACAAGGTGCAAATAAGCCTCATTATGGAAAGCATAGGTTAAGGAACAAATAATTACCAACTGAAGTGTATTAATCACATACCTTTAATATTGATTCCAATTATCAACTTGCACCACTTAATCAATTCCATGTTCCACTTTTCCTAATATCAACATTAGATCCATGTATTAATACTATGTTTAATTATTAAAGATTCAATCCCCGAAACGACGAATTCCCCCCCCCCCACAAATGATCGAATTAGACTCTGAAAACCTCACTACTGTATTATTTACATTCTTCTGATCAAAATAACATATATATTTGTATATTTTTTGAGATACTGACTTTTTAGGCTATTTTCCATATTTTTAAGTAATTAAAATCATCCTTAAAAATACATATTCGAAAACATCAGAATCAAACCACGAATATATTTTAATTAGATAGATTACGTTCTCCTAATTCCAAAACATATCTTACTTTTATTTTTCGACCAACAAATCAAAAGATACAAATTTTCTAAAACGGACCAATGATAACTTGCCATGTAGGCACTTCGTTTTAAAAAAAAACAAAAAGACTGGAGTGCCCCCGTGCGAGCACAGTGAGAGAAGAGAGGAGCGTGCGAGGGTAGAAATGTAAACTGACATGGGTTGTCTTCTCCAGTCTGCCCCATGTTGCTTGCTAGAATTTTGGGCGATTTTGATCTAGTACACGAAACTTAACGCAAAGACATGCAACGGAAAGCCAAGGGAAAACCGGATTCAACTATACCTCGAATCGAGTAGAAGGTGCACTATGGAGGAAGAGGAAGGTGCCACAAGCTAGGTGTCTACGACGTCTAGATGTAGGTCCAAACGTCCACGAAACCCAAAATCGGCAGTTTGGTTGAGTTGCTAAGATGACGGAGGACCTAGGGGTATGGTTATATATAGGCAAGGAGGCCCAAGCTAGGGTTTGACTAGGTGGGGGTAGAGAGAGGCGGTGCACGAGCTGGGCATTTCTTGAATCTTCATCAAAACACAAAATTTTTGGGATAAAATGGTGTCGAATTTCACAAGGAACTCGTAGAGACAAAAATCATCAAATTCCATCGAGTATTTCTTCGGATAATTAGATTTGAAAACTTGGAAAACAAGGAACCTATTTTCAAATCAGTTAAATGAAGAAGACAATACGTGGACCCTCAGATCAAGATCCAACGGTCGAGATTCAGCGCCAAATCATAGTTATATTTTTTATTCCTATTCAAATTCGACTAAAGTGATTTAATGTTTTTCTCTCTCCTTATTTGGAAGCCCAAACGACATCCAAAATTCACACCTTGACTGATTTTGACGTGTAGAAGCCAAATATAAAATTAGTTTTGCCTTATAGGGACTGTTAATAGGTTAAATAATCCAAATCATATTTTCTCTTTCCTCCTTTATTAATGACTCTAGGATTGTCCAAAAATAATATAACTTTACCCATAAGTCTTATTAAGTATGTTGGATATGAATTTGTCATTATTTTCATTTGTTGAAGTTGTTTGTTATTTTAAATAATGAGTTGAAAGTTTGCACACTTTCTCTCTCCTAAATTTATCTTGTCATCAGATGTTTTTCAAATTGATTCAAAATTCATAAAAAGGTCTATTTTAACACGTAGAACACGAATTTGGCATCATTTTATTTTTTGAAGACTTTTATTATTTTATTTAATTCGTTTACATTTTACCACTTATTTATCCTTTTAATTTATTAGAGGTATCTAGAAACTTTTTGAAAATGTAAAACTTGGCCTATAAGCAATACTAAACGTGTAGAACACAATTTTGGTATTAATTGATTTTTTTCAACATATATTTAATATTTTTGGTCTTTAAGTCATTTTCTCTCTCCTGAATAAAATAAAATATTAAACATTAGCCAAATTAAATACAAATTCACACATAGACTAATTTTGATATATAGATTACGAATTTGGAGTTAATTTTCTAATTTGAGGATATTAGATATTTTATTTCACCTTATTGGCTTATTTCCCATTATCTTGTAATAAAGGCTTATATATATTTATTTATTATCCAAATTAGATGATACTTGGCCATTAAGTATCTTTTAAGTCAAGAAAACGAATTTTGTTATCAAATTATCTTGTGGCTTTCTATTTATGATTTTTTTAAACAACATATTCCTCATTATCCTCTTTTATCCAATATATTCCATATTATCTCCAATTATTACATTTATCATCTCCTTTATATATATTTTGGGATTTATTTACTTTTTCATATTCTAAAAAGCACTAGAAAGTTCTAGGACGAAGTATTTTATTATCTTTATTACTCAAGTGGACATTTTACATATTAAACCCATTATTAAGCTTTCACTGAGGTATTTGTGCATAAAACCAAAATATTGGAATAAAAGGTGAACAAATGTTCATTAAACAATCATATTCTCCACAAATTAAATAGAAAGGTCAAAGAAGATATAAATGAAAGGAAAAGATGGAAAAGAGGACCAAAAAGGTAAAAAGTCCAGAATTCAGTATGTTACAACACTCCACCCCTTAAAGAGGATTTCGTCCCCGAAATCACTAGCAATTAGGGAAGGGTGAGTGTGCAACCTCACATCACAAAACTTCAGGTTGTTCCTCCAACCATAAAACTTCCACCAAAACTTATACTTCAACTACACCTAAGGGTTCAAAAACTTCACATACAGCTCAACATAGGTCAGGTTCTCAAGGATCACCTAGGGTTCCACTATTAAGATTATTTTTATGAGATTTAACATTATTTACATTTTTAGCTCATTAAAATTATATTTATTATGGTATCACATTGTCATCATTATTTTAATTATGTCATGTCATGTTCATTTGGTTGTAAAAAAGAATTATATTCATTATTATGCACAATTAGAGGTTACTCAATTATCTTAATATATTTTATCATTATCATTAATATTTTGTACTTAGACTTCATCATCCTTATATTATCCCCATATTAAGTTATAACCAATTAATGTCACATTAATTACTTATATCCATATTAAACATTATCTCATTGCCACATTATCTTTATTGCTCACATTATTGTCATCATTAGTCGTTTCTCATATTTATCCATTTATATTATTGAGTTTGCACATTTATGTGAATCCAATCATTTCATATTCACATGGAAGCCATTACATGTATTTTAATGATCAAGGTGAGACATATTACTTATCAATGAATTGATTCACATTAAATGACTAATAACATGTGTATTAGATAACAAGGTAACTTGCATTTTATATTGATGACTTGATTAATATGTGATTAGATGATTATATATATATATCATTTATGTGTATCAAAGTATGTTAACTGATTATGTCTCTTAACATAATTAATGTATCATGAAAGGCATTAAAGATGTATAGATTAGGGTTAGACTATTGCAAGTTAGGGTTTAGGTCAACATGACCCTTATTTTCACTTATCCATCCTTAGCATGCATTAGGTTACAATTACCATTTTCATCATATCATTAGGGTTTATGGCGTGGTTAGCATCATGTAATCCATAATTTCTTATTAATATGTGACTTATTCTTATTATGTGCATTGGTCATCCATTAAGGTTTGAACATATGAATTATTCCTCAGATGATCATTATGTGTTCATTAATATATAAACAAGCACGTTAGGGTTACAACTATGAACTTGTTTGGTCAAAATTGAAGATCCAAGCATACTAACCTCCTATTCACGGGGTTAGGGTTTCTAAAGATAGAGTGGATAGATTTCAAGATATCACAGGGTTCCATCCCCCTAAAGAGGATTTTGTCCTCAAAATCTAACCACTCAAACATCATCAACTAACCATACTCCACCCTTTAAAAGGGTTCGACCCATCAAGCCAAACTACATTAGGGTTAAAGGATAAGTCTAACTAAACCATTCTCAAGATCCATCATGCTTCCAATACGCACTCTGCTATCATTCCAAACACCCAAACTCTAAGGTATAGGTTCTAGGGATAAACTTATCCAAGCATGTGGTCCTAAGGGACATAAGGAAACTATCTTGGTGTCTATCCTCAAACAAATCAACTTAGGGTTTCTAAATATATACATCATAGAATCTAAGGTCACTATTGCCTAAAAGAAAACTATTTTGGGCAATTCGTATTAGCTCATGCCAGGCCGGTATCATATGGGCACAGGAGTTCTCGTAAACTAAGCTAGTGGCGCGGAGGAAAATATTGCCAGCCCCCGAAACCCTGATCCTTTCTAGACACCTTTTCTTCAACTTCATGCCCTAATAGCTGCCTAAAGGCAAAACCTAAACAACATCAAGTTATGCATATTTTAATTATGAGCATATTAGAGTTTTATTCATCATGACTCTAAGGTGAAACTATAGGGTTCTAAGTCAACCTATCATCATCATAGATCAAATCTAGGGAAAACATGTAACTTAAGGGAAACTATGCAAATCTAGGGTTCTAACTAGGGAGACAAAACCGAAATAGCCAGATTCCGACTACCATGGGCTCTGATACCATGTTGTAAAGAGTGGGATAAACCACCCTCTACTAATAACAATGGTAAACAAAAACCAATTTGGATAGCAGCGGAAGATGATTTTTTTTTTCTGACTATATTCAATTTCATAAAAGATTGTACAAAATACATCAAAAATCTCCCATTAAGGGTTACATCTTCATACACAACTAGGATCTAGGTAGAGGGAAGTCTAGACTACTCCACTTTTGTCTCCAAGCAACATATCCATCAGCTAAGTCCAAGCCAAGCTAAGATCTTCAAGTCCTATTCATCACCTTGCTCCACATCTGGGTGGTTGGGAAGGCACCCCAACAAGAGGGAAAGGAAAGACAAGTATGTGTTACAAAACTATTCTAATGCAACAAGATAAGCAAAGAAAATATAAACATGATAGGGTTCATCATATGATGAAGATATCAAGAAAATGAGGCCATTTATATAAAAGAATATTTCAATAGATGTTTGCCATAAATAATATATAACCAAGGATTACATGTATGATTAATATTGACTATCTTAACTATGTAGGGTTGAGGCACCTACCAGACCTTCAACCAAAAGGGTGAGGGGAGAGTAACACATTCCCAGTCACATGCACATATTTCATGTGCGGGGGAGAATAACACGTTCCCCAGGGGAGAAATAACACATTCCCCAACTATGGGTGGTTGTACATACAAGTACCACTACACTAGTTAATTAGTCTAATAAAATCAGCATGCTAGAAACAACAGTAAGTAATAACATCATCCAAATAGAACATGGAAAAGGGGTACCAAGACCCAAGAACAATATTCCAAAATGATTATGAGGCAAGTATAGCAATAGATTCAAAAGAAAAGAATACAATGTGCAAATAAGCCTCATTATGGAAAGCATAGGTTAAGGAACAAATAATTCCCAACTGAAGTGTATTAAGCACATACCTTTAATATTGATTCCAATTATCAACTTGCACCACTTAATCGATTCCATGATCCACTTTTCCTAATATCAACATTAGATCCATGTATTAATACTATGTTTAATTATTAAAGATTCCATCCCCGAAACTACAAACTTTTTTCCCACAAATGATTGAATTAGAATCTGAAAACCTCACTACTATCTTATTTATGTTCTTCTGATCAAAATAACATATATGTTTGTATATTTTCGAGATACTGACTTTTTAGGCTATTTTACATATTTTTTAAGTAATTTAAATCATCCTTAAAAATACATATTCGAAAACATCATAATCAAACCACAAAAATATTTTTATTATATATATTACGTTCTCCCAATTTCAAAACATATTTTACTTTTATTTTTCGACCAATAAATCAAAAGATACAAATTTTCTAAAACGGACCAATGATAACTTGCCACGTAGGCACTTCGTTTAAAAAAAACAAAAATATTGAAGTGCCCCCGCGCGAGCATAGTGAGAGAAGAGAGGAGTGTACGAGGGTAGAAATATAAACTGACATGGGTTGTCTTCTCTAGTCTGTGCCCGATGATAGGAGCAAGCGGCAAGCTGCTGCTTGCTAGAATTTTGGGCGATTTTGATCTAGTACATGAAACTCGACGCAAAGACATGCAACGGAAAGCCAAAGAAAAACCAGATTCAACCATACCTCGAATCGAGTAGAAGGTGAACCGTGGAGGAAGAGAAAGGCGCCGCAAGCTAGGTGTCTACGGCGGCTAAATGCGGATCCAAACGTCTACGAAACCCAAAATCGACAGTTTGGTTGAGTTGCTAAGATGACGGAGGACCTATGGGTATGGTTATATATAGGCAAGAAGGCCCAAGCTAGGGTTTAACTAGGTGGGGGTAGAGAGAGGCGGCGCACGAGCTGGGCGTTTCTCGAATCTCCGTCAAAACACAGAAATTTTGGGATAAAGTGGTGCGGAATTTCACAAGGAACTCGTAGAGACAAAAATCATCAAATTCCATCGAGTATATCTCCGGATAATTAGATTTGAAAACTTAGAAAACAAGGAACATGTTTCCAAATCGGTTAGAGGAAGAAGACAATACGTGAACCCTCAGATCAAGATCCAACGACCGAGATTCAGCGCCAAATCACAGTTATATTTTTTATTCCTATTCAAATTCAACTAAAGTGATTTAATGTTTTTCTCTCTCCTTATTTGGAGGCCCAAACGACATCCAAAATTAACCAAAATTCACACCTTGACTGATTTTGATGTGTAGAATCCAAAATATGAAATTCGTTTTGCCTTATAGGGACTTTAATAGGTTAAATAATCCAAATCATATTTTCTCTTTCCTCCTTCATTAATGACTCTAGGATTATCCAAAAATAATATCACTTTACCCATAAGTCTTATTAAGTATGTTGGATACGAATTTGTCATTATTTTTATTTGTTGAAGTTGTTTGTTATTTTAAATAATGAGTTGAAAGTTTTGCACACTTTCTCTCTCCTAAATTTATCTTCTCAACAAATATTTTTCAAATTGATTCAAAATTCATACAAAGGTCTATTTTAACACGTAAAACACGAATTTGGCATCATTTTATTTTTTTGAAGACTTTTATTATTTTATTTAATTCGTTTACATTTTACCACTTATTTATCCTTTTAATTTATTAGAGGTATCTAAAAACTTTATAAAAATGTAAAACTTGGCCTATAAGCAATACTAAATGTGTGGAACACGATTTTGAAATTAATTAATTTTTTCAACATATATTTAATATTTTTGGTCTTTAAGTCATTTTCTCTCTCCTGAATAAAATAAAATATTAATCATTGGCCAAATTAAATAAAAATTCACACATAGACTAATTTTGATATATAGATTACGAATTTGGAGTTAATTTTCCAATTTGAGGATATTAGATATTTTATTTTACCTTATTAGCTTATTTCCCATTATCTTGTAATAAAGGCTTATATATATTTATTTATTATCCAAATTAGATGATACTTGATCATTAAGTATCTTTTAAGTCAAGAAAACGAAATTGTTATCAAATTATCTCGTGGCTTTCTATTTATGATTTTTTTTAAACAACATATTCCTCATTATCCTCTTTTATCCAATATATTCCATATTATCTCCAATTATTACATTTATCATCTCCTTTATATTTTTTTTGGTATTTATTTACTTTTTCATATTCTAAAAAGCACTAGAAAGTTCTAGGATGAAATATTTTATTATCTTTATTATTTAAGTGGACATTTTACATATTAAACCCATTATTAAGCTTTCACTGAGGTATTTGTGCATAAAACCCAAATATTGGAATAAAAGGTGAACATGTGTTCATTAAACCATCATATTCTCCACAAATTAAACAGAAAGGTCAAAGAATATATAAATGAAAGGAAAAGATGGAGAAGAGGACCAAAAAGGTAAAAAGTCCAGAATTCAGTATGTTATAGATGTCCATCTCATGGAAGTGTGTTGGTAGTTGTGTAGGTCTGCCAAGTGGGGTGCATTACTATTGTGTTGGCTTTTGAGTCAGGCTTAACTGGGTGTCCTTAATGAGATTAAGCACCTAGAAGCATGTAAATGGACTATGGCAAGGAGTTGTGCATGCCATCTATTCAAGAATTGCATGAGATGCAATTGGTAAAAGTTTCCTATCTTAATAATTGATTATTGGTCGGGTATTAATTCAATTGTTTTGGGTCTTGGCTCACAAGAAGCTTGTATGTTGCAACCTTCTAAATTAATACATGAAGGCTATCAATTTGAAAAAAAATAGTGGGAGCAATAAATCCTAATTAATATTGTCAAACTTATCAAATCAAATTAATCAAAATATTTTGACTAAAGTTGCAATATCTTTTATAGAATCTAATGGCAAACAATCGATATATCCTTGAGTAGGACAAACTAAGCAGGATTAACTTCCACATATGGTTTAGGACTTTGAGAAACATTCTCACAATGAGTGCAAGCTCTATGTCCTTGAAAGACCAGAGCCAGAATAAACCACTCCAAATGCTCCTAAGGATAAGATGAATGCTTACTTGAAGCATGCCAATGATGTCACAGACATTGAGTACCTTATGCTATGTTGTATAAACTATGAGTTGCATGAGAAACATGAAAACATGGACATTCTTGAGATGGTAACACATCTTAAAGAATCATGTAAAGCAAGAAAGGTATAATCTCTCCAAAGCGTTAGGTATGAGTGCAAACTGACAGAGGGAGATCTAGTACAGCCCCTTGTGCTCAATATGATTGGACATGTGGAAAGACTAGGATTTCTTTTAGGCTAAGAGTTGGGCAAGGATATGATTCTAAATCGTAACCTAAATCATATAGCCAGTTTATCAAGTGCTATCACTTGAGTAATTTGGCTAAACTGATGTCTGAGTTGCTTGGCATGTTGATTAATGTTGAAGCACAACTAAAGAAGAACAAATCTATGATGAAGATCAGCGGAAGTGAGTATGAGTTATGAGGTTGAGCTGAAGTCCAAGTCTTCTGCACTCAAGATAAGGAGAAGGGTAAGCGCAAAAGGAATCTATCCTTTTCACTTAAATGATTAAGGAAGTAAAGTGCCACAAACTGGAAAAGGAACTGCCCTCTTTATAGAGGATCTAAGGAAGAAGAAGGAGATAGAGATATCCACTTCAGGACCTGAAAAAAATTAAGCTATAACTATGGAGAGCAACGGTTGTTGCCACTACGGTTAGAAGTTGTCATTCATGGGCACATAATAGAATTAGTGAATCACTATTATGTACCTACAATTGATGAAAACGTCATGCATCTTGTATGGATAAGAATTGATGTTTCATGGAAATGCTCTATGTCTCACAAACTATACTTGATAGTTCTAAGACAGATATGTGTATGACACATATACTGAATGACTCAATGGCTTAAACAATGAATACATGTAGAATTTCCATCTAAAGCACGTAAATGAGAATTACATTTCTAGAATTCATAATGATGGCTATCGAGACTCTTTTGGTTACTGAACCGATAGAGACATGCAAGTCATATTTATTGGGCAATATGAAAAAAGCATCTTCACTTGATGTAGTGGGAGAGCAACTATTCTATTAGGGCTCATACATACTGATGTATATAGACATTTTAGAATAAATGCTAAAGATAGTTATCAATACCTCATTATATTTACTGATGTTATTAGTAGATCTGAAAGTTTGTATTAAACGAAATACAAGTATGAATGTCTTGAAGTTTTCAAGGAAATCATGAATGAAGTACACAACTAACTTGGTAAAAGTATTAAGGCACTTCGATATGATTGATGTTCAAATATTTTAAACCAAGAGTGTGAGAACCTTTTGGAGAGATTGTGATAGTGTATCATGGTGAAATCCACTTGAAACATAATGATGTATCATAAAGAAGGAATCACACCTTGACTACTCCTCGGGTTGGAGGCTATTGAAAGGAGGTTGCTTGGTGCTACTTCAACAAAGTGAAGGCTTCTCCAAGGTGTGCTTGAGGTTACTTCAAGAAGGCTGCCTCAAAAGAGGTTATACCTACTTCTAGTTCAAGGCTATCTCAAGGTGGTGGAGATACTTCAAGGTGGTGAAGGCTGCTCCAAGGTTGCTTGAGGTTACTTCAAGAAGGCTGCTTCAAAGGAGGTTGGAGCTACTTCTAGGTGAAGGCTATCTAAAGGTGGTAGAGCTACTTCAAGGTGGTGAAGGCTGCTCCAAGGTTGCTTGGGGTTACTTCAAGAAGGTTGCTTCAAGGAGGTTGAGGCTACTTCAAGGTGAAGGTTACTTTGAATGGAAGGTGATTGTATTTTATTGTAACATCCTTGCTTTCAATATCCCTATTGGAAACAATTGAGTAGTGGACTGACAACCTTTGATTCAAAGGTTGGAACCACTGTAAATCGGAGTGTCTTCCTTGTTTTCTCCTCATTCTTTGCTTTAAGCTTTTAATTAAATTTTAAAGTACCAAAAGCTTTATTAACCCCCTTTAGATCTTTCATAATAGGGTAGCTAATCATTTTTCATGTGGTGGCTCAGGTGGTGCTCCTTCCTATGGTGGGGCATACTGGTAGACCAATCTTCCCCCCACTGGAGATTCCTTTGCACCTGTGCGTTCTGAAAGCAATACATGTGATTTATTTGATGTGCATCTGCTACTGATTTGACCACATTGCATATTGTCTTCTCTTACCGCTCTCTTGTGATATGTGAATACCCTCCAGCAACGCCTATATCTTAGACATGTCATAGACATTCATTGTGGGCCATTGTACTGTCGTCTCTATCTCATATCTTCGCATCCTATGGGCCTCTCTCTCCTATGTATCTCTCCTATGCTCTACTACATGTGACTCTCCCAATCCTTCATGCAAATTTGTGGGGTGTTGCTGTCATGTGTCTATGGGATGCTCCTCCTTCCACCTCCTAAAAATATCCAAGAAATATAAATATGGGCCACACCCCTTTGGGAGAGGTGTAGCATGGTAAGGTAGCTCTAGTGAGACTCCTGCATAACGAGGGTTGACCTAGTAAATGATCTTCTGGTCAATCACTGAAATCATAGATAAGTGAATCAAGTATTGCACCTCTATGAGTTCCCCCTATCTGCCTTGGTATATCTAGATACAAGACACATAATGATCCATAGATAGGGCAATGGAAGTTGCAATCCCTCCCATTATCAAAAGATTCTTACTCTTGGATGGGATTGTTTTCATATGATCAATAATGAGTGCTCCTAGAGTTACATGCTTTCCTTGTACCATCCATCCCAACACAAATAGATCTTTCTTAGTGCAGCTCCCCTGGTTCTCATACCGAGCGAAAACTATATTTGCTAAGACTTTATGAACATATCTCAAGAAGCGCTTATGAATCAAGCTTGCATTTGATTTACTTGGTATAAGATTGCTATGCGCAATATCCTCTTCTACATGGCTACATAATTGGCATTAGTGTTTTTGTCTATGCTCCCTTGATCAAGGATGGTTTCCGCTTGAATGCTGGGAGCAAAATCTTATTAAGCATTTTGACGGTGAGGAGGCAAGTGTCATTCCTCAATTTGAAGTGGAGAGCTTCTTTCCCATCAAGTGTCACTTTATCCAAGGTGGAAAAGAATTATCGTGTAAGCTCAGTATATGTCTCCTACACAGTTGTGGCCACCTTATATATTTCAATGGGTTTCATGACATCCTGAATAAAAGAAAGGATACTCAAAGCTTTAACTTTCTCCTGGCAAGCGTGGCAGGTGGAAATCACCCTATGTGGTAGGCACTCTGGATGTTGTGGCTTCTTTAGTTGAGTGTTTCTTACAGTTGGGACATCCTCATACTATTCATCTTGCACCTCCTCATTTAGTGCATCTCGCATCTCTTCATACTAATTATTAAGAATTAGCTACCTTTGGGCTTGCGGCTATGGTTGTGGCTATGGCATGGCAGAGGTGGTGGAGTGTCGGGTTGGTGCATGCAGTGGTGTTGCTCGAGAAGAATTTGAGGGCCATGATGAATTAAGTAGTGGTGCTGCCCTCAAAGAATTTGAGGATCGGGCTTCTCCAGTTCCTCCACATTGTGGTTGATTTGTGGACGCCTCCACCATAGGATATATAAATGTATCCAAATTGGATGCCGCCATATGGGGTGTTTTGCCATGAGAGCAAGAGGTGGGCAATGGCGGTGGAGAAGCAAGAGATGCATATGTAGTTGTAGAAGAGCCTTCTTTGGGCTGATGTCGATAAGCAAGGACATCCTTGGTTCTCGCCACCACTTGCTTTGTGTTTTTATTCATTTTAGGTGGATTTGGATGGAAAAATGAGGAGAAATCTAGGTTTTTGAATTCTAGACAATTGGGGGGGGAATGGAGAGAAAGGGGTGAATTTATTGGTGGAAATGGGGTAGAAATAGTAGGTGGAGGTAGGGAAAAGCTTGTGATTGGGGATGAAGGAGGATGAAATCGGAGGCTTGGAGTAACTTGGTGGTGCAACACGATCATGTTGGGTTGTACCTCCAGAATGTGGAAACCATTTTCCACAATAAGAAGCCAGAATTTTGCTTTATCAACTCCCTCAGAGTTGTCTTCACCCCACAACTTCTCTATATTCAACTTGACAAAGTCGAGGACAGTGGATCCAAAATGAGGTCGGATAAATAGAGGTTCACCATTATCATCTTTAGCAACATCTTTGGGTGTAAGGACATTGACAACCTTGGTGATCTCCTTCTGTTATCCTAGCCAGAGTGCATCAGGGGTATGGACAACTACTTGCCAGAGAGTAGGTTCATAAGTGGCAGCATGTATGGGGTCATCCTTGGGCTCATCTTCCATGATAGGCTTGCACCTAGGGTCAGGAGTATCTTCAGGGTTCAGGATGTCAAAGGGGAAACTATGGGTTAGAAACCTTCCTCATCACTGGCCTCCTCTGGCCTCCTTTTCTTCTTGGAAGTTTCATTTTCCATCATCCCCCTTGAGGACATTCTCTTCTGGTAGGAGGGCCTTCCCTCATGGTAGTCAAGGACGACAGTGGTCTTGGTGTGGGCCATTCTGTTTCACACAAAATAACTTAATTAACTCAGTTTCATACTTAAGGTATTACAAAATAATAATAATTATGTCCATGACATTTTATGTACATGTGCTATATTATTTGATGGAGGATGCCTTAATCCCTATTGTTCATGACCCTAGCATTCAGAAAGGGATAAAGAGAGAAGTTATAGGTACCTAGGGTTTAGTGAGTGGAGCAAGGGATAGAGAAGGGATGAAAATAGATGAGAAATCCTAGAGGTATTTTACTTTGAGTGCAATCCTCCAACCTTGGCCAGGTAGGATGCACAGGTCCAGGAGTCCTCGTAAGCTGACTAGCAATGCAGAGGAAATTATTGCCAGCCCCCATATCGTGATCCCTTCTAGGCACCATCGTCTTTAGGATGTACTCTAATAATTCTCTTGGGCTCTATAGAACTCTTAAAATTTAATAATTATTAAGAATTAAATAATAAACCTAGCTCTGATACCAAATATAATGACCCCCTCCCCATGTTATCCCCAATTAAGGTGGAACCAAGAAGGCAAGGGCCATTACCATAATTACAAGATTGAGGTTTAGCAATTAACCAATAATAATTATAACATTTCACTAAATGGAAAAGAGTTTGGAACAATATAGAAAGGTAAACTTATAGTAAGGAGTTACACGATATGGAAATCTAATGGTTTCACATAAAACAAATTCTATCTATCTAAATCCTCCAGAGTTGCATTAAGTCTTTTGTTTTTGTGCCTTTTCTTCTTTCAATGTCCATCTTTCATCATTAATTGCATATTTCTAGCAGTTTAACCTAAAACTATGTGAAGCAAAAACACGATCAGTATAACAAGTTATATTGGTATGTGGGGAAAACAAAATATTCACATGTAGGTGTAAGAATATAGTCAACCATAGCAAAAATATAATTACAAATTGAACATTCATTTTCTTTCTAACTTCTCAACTTAACCTCTGTGGGACACTCCCTCTCTAGAGTATTCATGTGGGGAACCCTCTCTCTAGAATTTAGTCCATGTAGTGGACATATCATACATAGCCTTTGGCCCAATGACCAGTCACCTTAGTGACATTTCATGCATGGGCCTTTGTCTGAGGTTATCTTCTCTTCTAGGTCAAATCACTAGTCACCATAATGGCATTTCTTACATAGGCCCTAGGTCGAGGTGATCTTCTTATCCCGACCTTATAATTAGTCACCATAGTGACTTGACTTACATACCACATGTGTCTCTTACATTTACCAGAGATAGTTGAGAAAGTTATACTTATATACTGTGAGAATCATAGTGGCTTTACAGATTGGGGGAATTAAATAAACATCCAATAGTTTATTTGCAATCAGACGGAAAGCCTAAGAAATCCTCAACAATCCTATAAGTCGACTAGTCATAGTCATAACCACATATCTTTCTTAGAAGTAACTTGATGTCCAAGCAAAAAGACAACAAAGTAACCAATCAAGAAACTACCCTGAAAATAAAGCATAACACCCATGTATTACTAATTTATCCATATTCGAGTATTAGAACTTACTTGAGTCTCGAGTTTGGATTTTGGGGTCAACTCTGGGTTTCATCATGGTTTTGGATTCCCAAACTCCAATTACCAATTTTCTTGTCCTTTTGATTCACAAAAACTAATTTTATCATCTAATGCACTTTTAATCTCAAGAAAATGCTAATTCATCAATTTATGAATTATCAAACTAGAATAGAACTAAGTTACCCTATTTATCCAAAAAGGCCAGTCTTTGACTATCAAGATCACTTGATCATATTAAGATAATCAAAACCAAGAAATTAGGGTTTTTATATATTAAACACATTAAAGATAGCAACTTTAAGCACTTTTAGAATTAGAGACAAAACTAGGTCTTGATTATATTTTAATTACATTCCTTGCATTTTTCTGATCATTTTTCATATATTACATGGTATCTTATACCACCCTCTGATTTACTAATTTTTTTGACAAATTTAATAAATTTCATCCAATCACAGGCCACCACCTAGGCAGCGGGCCTCGATCCCGTCTTGCCAACTAGGTTGGGAAGATCAGTGGGCTCACACCACCTAGTCCGAGCGAACATGTGTGGAATCACACTATCCAGAGTGGAAAGAGGGGGAAAGGGCCGAGATGTCGTTACAATAAAGAAGATGAGGCGGGGGTAGATAGGTCTTTTTACTACAAGTCTTCTTTAACCTTGGTTATCCCTTCCCACATGAGTAGCCAGTCAGCCTTCCAATTGACTTTGTGATTCCAGCCTTCTGAGTGTTGGGTGAAGGTGTGATCACCTTCATCGACTCATGACGAATGCACTAGATGCCTCAATTCCTCCAGTGGTGGGCAGAGTCGACATGATGACAAGGTAGCAACTCCGGTGAGGAGGTAGGAAGGGGTAGAGGTGAAGGACAAGGTTGGCAAAGCAACTGAACGTCGAGAAAGTTGTGCAACGTTGAGTAAGATTCTATAAAGAAGTGAAACCACCTCTCTACTAAAATTTGAACAATATAACCTCCAATCCAAACACACTTCAAATGTATGCTTGGAGTGGGTGTAAAATTTTCAAATATTTATTAATAGTATACAAAATGACCAAAGTATAGAAGCGGAATAAAACATGACTACATTCAATTATAAAACAAGGGTACATCTTAAACTTACATCATAAGGATCCATATAGAGGGAAATCTAAAGCACCTCAAAACTGTCTCCAAGCTTTAACTTTTCAATCTAAGTCCAGGCCAACATGCCTTGTCATCCAAGTCCCCCACCTAGGGTTGGAAGCATACCCCAGCAAGAAGAGAAAATGAAAGACATCAACAAAGGCTGGTATGTGCATACTAAAAAGTAAAAATTGAGCAATATATGGAAATAAGAAAATCAAATAATTAGAAGCTTCCCATAGAAGAGGTAAGTACCACCCAAGTGAGTATCAAGAGAAAAGAACCACAATAAAGAAGATACTTGCCATAAAACAACATAAAAAGAATGTGCCATAAATATATACATCCACTACCATTAGTGGGAAAATAAGCACATAACATCGCCAACCTGCATACATGTGAGATAAGCATAGCCCTAGAACAATATAAATACAAAGGCGGCCAAGAATCACACATCTTGCCCTGATGAGACATGGGCCAGGAATCACACATCCTGCCCTGGAATGGGGAATCACACATCCACCACCCAAATATATATAACATGAGCCAGGAATCACACATCCTGCCTGGGTATGGGGAATCACACATCCTCCATCCCATAAATATCACAATGTTGCCATGTTACACAATGAGACAAAACCAAAGCAATTACACTACTCTAGTGCCACTGAATCACATAGCATGTAAAATGTAGAGGCAAGTAGAAAAGTATAGTCAGAATTATACAATGTTGCCATATCACACAATGGACAACACATACATCCACATACATGTGAGAATAAGATATCACATATCACCAAATAATCATCCACCTCAAGGTGGGCACATATAATCAAATAAGTCCAACATGCACCAAGGCATAAGAAAAGAGTCCAAAATAATATCCATGGTCACAATATCAATATCAAATAAGGTAGTTCACATGAACCATGATTTTCAAAAGATAAGACATATTGTGTAGGCCAAATTCAAGAGAATGAAAAGATAGGTGAATTTCTCAACATTGAGTAATAGGGGATACAACATACCTCAATATCAGAATCCAAATTTTGAAGCACTTCTAGATCCAAGTCTAGGTCACCAAAGAGCTTATTAAAGACATATACATATTTTATGACAATTTCACACACATTAATCAAACCCTAAAAACCACCTTTTTTATTAACATGTGAATTAGGTTATGAAAATCATTCCATATTTTAGTTTATGTTATTAGGAGTCCAAAACATATTTTATTATATTTTTCTGACTTAAAAATATTTAGTTATGAATTATACAAGTTATTATCTTATTTAGTTAGATCTATTAAAATCACCTCTTAAAAACATGAGATTCAAGCAGCAAAACCAATACCATTAGAAAGTTTGCATTTTTCTAAATCCAACAAGTATTTATTTGAAATTTTTGGCCCAACAGATAATTAGTTATGGAATTTAGAATTTTGACCAATCAGATAACTAGATAATGCCACATAGGCGAGAAAATCCACAAAAAGTAGGTTGGGCCCACATGACTTGGCCCAATGAACGTCAGCGAAGTCAGCAGGTCAACGGTTCGATTGACTCGCCCCATAGAAAAGAGATATGAATGTGAAATGACTGAAACACCCCTAGGTGATAAAACAAATAAAGAAGGAAACGAAGGGCAGGTATGTAATTTCTAGAGGGGTCATCTTCCCCATCGCTTCTGTGCGACATGGTTGTAGATGACACGGCTGCCACAAGGTGTGATTTTGGGCTAAACTCATGAAAGCCCCGATTTGAACGAAGAAAGGTACCGAAATGAAGCCAAAGGCAAGGTGAACTCACCTCCGAAAACTGATTGAGGAACAATGCAACCAACTTCATGCATGAGTTGCCGCAAAGGCAAGGCTGAGTTTTTCTTGGATGCTGCAAAAAACATGATGGACGAACAAATTGGCTCGAGGGACGGATTGCTCGAGTTGAGGCGGAGGTTCGGGTGGGGTTACTTATAGATGTGGATGTGAGAGGCATGAAAATGGGAAGTTGCCACAAAGTAGCTTATCCATGGGTTGGGCATTTCAAGAATAGGGCATGAGAGGGGTTGAGTTTGGGCTTGGTGTGTGCGGAACTCTCTCCCGAAACCAATGCAAGAAAAAACATGAAAAACCATCAAGAATCGAGGAAGGAAACCATGAATCATTATAAATCTTGGTGGGTTACTGTTCGCGCGTACTGTTGTCTCCTACCCGAGGTAGGAGACACAATATCCAATGCTTACTGTAGATCAGATGGCCCAAAGGGGTGCAAAATTGTGACATATGTATATTCGAATCCCAAACAAAATCGAATAAAGTGTTGCATTAATTATTCTTCTTTTCTATCTCTTCATTTGAGGGTACAAACAAACTCTAAATGGGATGAAATTTGACACCCAACCTATTTTTGATATGAGAAATTTGAATATGAAATTATATTTTCCTTTTGAATATTTTTAATGTGTCAAATAAATCAATTACTATTTTCTCTTTCCTCCTTCATTAATGACATTAGTATTATCCAAATTTGATGAAACTTGACCCACAAGTCATATTTAATGTGTTGGATACGAATTTGCCATCAATTTTACATGTTGGAGTTGTTTGAGCATTTATTTCATATTTTGAAGGTTCTACACACTTTCTCTCTCCTGATTACATCTTTTAAGTAAACTTCCTCCAAATTGGATGAAAATTTACCCAAAGGCTATATTGATTATGTAGATTTTGAATCCAAGATTATTTTCCCCTTTTGGATTCATTTAATATTTTATTTTATATTTTGGGGAAAACACACATCTTCCTTTCCAATTTGAATTAAATGAATTAATATTATTTGAATAATGTGAAACTTGACTCCCATGGTAATTGGAACCCAAGGAACATGATTTTAAACTTATATTTCACTTTTGGGATTTTTTTAATGAGATATGACATATGACCCATTATCTTTATTACTTATTCAATTAAGTTCTTTATCATGTTATTTTCACCAAATGAATTATATGACATATTAGATTACATTATTCATGCATTAGATTATTAGGACCACTCTAACCTCAACCTTGTTTGGCAAAACCCAAAAGGTTAAACTTCTAGGGTAGGGTTCAAGATCTGGTATGTTACAACACTCCACCCCTTAAAAGGATTTCGTCCTAAAAATCTATGGATCCAAACATCAAACAACCAACTACTCTCCATCCCTCAAAGGGTTTAACCTAAACAGTCAAACTAAACAACTTTTTATTAGAGCTACCCACATCTCTTTGTTGTGAAAGTTTTAGAGATTTATGTTTCTCATGTATCAAACTTATAGTCATACCATCTAGGGTTGACTTTTAGGTCCTTGTGTCTCTAACCTATCAACCCTACATGAACATCCAAATGTCATAGGGTAGGTCAACTACACCTTTATATCAATCCTAGTCACAACTCCAAAGTTAAAACTAGGGTTAGATTTCTATTCCAACTATTTCTAGGGTTTCACTTCATTGTGACTTAGTTCAAGAAAACTTTGATAAAATCTAGAAAATTTTATACATATAGTAATATAATTGAAAATATATTTTTATTCAAAGAATCATGCGTTATGTAACAATGGTGAGCTCAAAATCAATGCAGAACCAAGTCACAATTTTCCATATGAATACTTCCTCATAACCTAACCTCATCCTCAAATCACACCTTATTGCATAACAAGATCATCATTGATCAAATCTAGGGTGAACATCTCACCTAGAGGAAACTATCTAAGTCAAAGGTCTAACTAGGGAGACAAAATTGAAATAGTCAGATTCTGACTAAAATGGCTCTGATACCATGCTGTAAAGAAGCGAAACCACCTCTCTACTAAAATTTGAACAATAGTACCTCCAATCCAAACACACTTCAAATGTATGCTTGGAGTGGGTGCAAAATTTTCAAATCTTTATTAATGGTATACAAAATGACCAAAGTATAGCAGCAAAATAAAACATGACTACATTCAATTATAAAACAAGGGAACGTCTTAAACTTACATCATAAGGATCCATGTAGAGGGAAATCTAAAACACCTCAAGACTGTCTCCAAGCTTTAACTTTTCAATCTAAGTCCATGTCAACATGCCTTGTCATCCAAGTCCTCCACCTAGGGTTGGAAGCATACCCTAGCAAGAAGAGAAAATGAAAGACATCAACAAAGGCTGGTATGTGCATACTAAAAATAAAAAATTGAGCAATATATGGAAATAAGAACATTAAATAATAAGAAGATTCCCATAGAAGAGGTAAGTACCACCCAAGTGGGTATCAAGAGAAAAGAACCACAATAAAGAAGATACTTGCCATAAAACAACATAAAAAGAATGTGCCATAAATATATACATCCACTACCATGGTGGGAAAACAAGCACATAACATCGCCAACCTGCATGCATGTGAGATAAGCATAGCCCTAGAACAATATAAATACAAAGGCGGCCAAGAATCACACATCTTGCCCTGATAAGACATGGGCCAGGAATCACACATCATGCCCTGGCATGGGGAATCACACATCCACCACCCAAATATATATAACATGAGCCAGGAATCACACATCATGCCCGGGTATGGGGAATCACACATCCTCCATCCCATAAATATCACAATGTTGCCATGTTGTACAATGAGAGTACAAAATCAATGCAATTACACTACTCTAGTTCTACTGAATCACATATCATGTAAAATGTAGAGGCAAGTAGAAAAGTATAGTCAGAATTATACAATGTTTCCATATCACACACTGGACAACACATACATCCACATACAAGTGGGAACAAGAAATCACATATCACCAAATAATCATCCACCTCAAGGTGGGCACATATAATCAAATAAGTCCAGCATGCACCAAGTCATAAGAAAAGAGTCCAAAAGAATGTCCATGGTCACAAGATCAATATCAAATAAGGTAGTTCACATGAACCATGATTTCCAAAAGATAAGACATATTGTGTAGGCCAAATTCAAGAGAATGAAAAGATAGGTGAATTGTCAACATTGAGTAATAGGGGATACAACATACCTCAATATTAGAATCCAAATTCCAAAGCACTTCTAGATCCAAGTCTAGGTCACCAAAGAGCCTATTAAAGACATATACAAATTTTATGTCAATTTCACACACATTAACCAAACCCTAAAAACCACCTTTTTTATTAACGTGTGAATTAGGATATGAAAACCATTCCATATTTTAGTTTATGTTATTAGGAGTCCAAAACATATTTAATTATATTTTTCAGACTTATAAATATTTAGTTATGAATTATACAAGTTATTATCTTATTTAGTTAGATCTATTAAAATCACCTTTTAAAAACATGATATTCAAGCGACAAAACCAATACCATTAAAAAGCTTACATTTTTCTAAATACAACGAGTATTTATTTGAAATTTTTGGCCCAACAAGTAATTAGTTATGGAATTTAGAATTTCGACCAATCAGATAACTAGATAATGCCACATAGGCAAGAAAATCCATAAAAAGTAGGTTGGGCCCGCATGACTTGGCTCAATGAATGCTGACCAAGTCAGCAGATCAATGGTTCAATTGACTCGCCCCATAACAAAGAGATATGAACGCGAAATGACCAAAACACCCCTAGGCGATGAAACAAATAAAGAAGGAGACGAAGGGCAGGTATGTAATTTCTAGTGGGGTCATCTTCCCCATCACTTATGTGAGACATGGCCACAGATGACACGGCTACCACAAGGCGTGATTTTGGGCAAACCTCAGAAAAGCCCCGATTTGAACGAAGAATGGTACTGAAATGAAGCCAAAGGCAAGGCAAACTCACCTCTGAAAATCGATTGAGGAACAATGCAACCGACTTCACGCATGAGTTGCCACAAAGGCATGGTCGAGTTTTGCTTGGAGGCTACACAGAACACAATGGATGAACAAATTGGCTCGAGGGACAGATTTCTCGAGTTGAGGCAGACGTTTGGGTGGGGTTACTTATAGATGTGGGTGTGAGAGGCATGAAAATGGGAAGTTGTCGCAAAGTAGATTATCCATGGGTTGGTCATTTTTAAGAATAGGGCACGAGAGGGGTTGATTTTGGGCTTGGTGTGTGTGGAACTCTCTCCCGAAACCAACGCAAGAAAAATGATGAAAAACCATCAAGAATCGAGGAAGGAAACCATGAATCATTATACACCTCGGCGGGTTACTGTTCACGTGTACTGTTGTCTCCTATCCGAGGTAGAAGACACAATCTCCACTGCTTGCTGCAGATCGGACGGCCCAAAGGGGCACAAAATCGTGACATATGCATATTCGAATCTCAAACAAATCGAATAAAGTGTTGCATTAATTATTCTTATTTTCTCTCTCTTCATTTGAGGGTACAAACAAACTTCAAATTGGATAAATTTGACACCCAACCTATTTTTGATATGAGGAATCCGAATATGCAATTATATTTGCCTTTTGAGTATTTTTAATGTGTAAAATAAATCAATTACTATTTTCTCTTTCCTCCTTCATTAATGACATTAGGATTATCCAAATTTGATGAAACGTGACCCACAAGTCATATTTAATGTGTTGGATATGAATTTGCCATCAATTTTACATGTTGGAGTTGTTTGAGCATTTATTTATTATTTTGATGGTTCTACACACTTTCTCTCTCCTGATTACACCTTTTAAGTAAACTTTCTCCAAATTGGATGAAAATTCACCCAAAGGCTATATTGATTATGTAGATTATGATTCTAAGATTATTTTCCCCTTTGGGAGTCATTTAATATTTTATTTTATATTTTTGGGAAACACACACATCTTCCTTTCCAATTTGAATTAAATGAATTATTGTTATGTAAATAATGTGAAACTTGACTCCCAAGGTAATTAGGACCCAAGGAACACAATTTTAAACTTAGATTTCACTTTTGGGATTTCTTTTTATGAGATATGTCATATGGCCCATTATATTTATTACTTATTCAATTAAGTTCTTTATCATCTTATTTTCACCAAATGAATTATATGACATATTAGATTACATTATTCATGCATTAGATTATTAGGATCACTCTAACCTCAACCTTGTTTGGAAAAACCTAAAAGGTCAAACTTCTAGGTTAGGGTTCGAGATCCGGTATGTTACAGATCTCACAAGCCAAAGAGTGGTCTTGTCTAGGGTCTAGGGTCCCCTATTTATACCCACCCATAACGACAGAGTGATTCCTAGAATTGTCAATTGGGCAAAGCTTCTAGATCCTTCTAGTGTAGGTGAAATCTAGGGTAGGTGAGTTTGTCTAGACCTCACAAATCCAACGGAGAGATTTTCCAACTTTTTTGTGCATTACTTCGCGAAGGAATCGATTTGGAAATCCCTACTCACCTACTTCATCTTTCCCGATTCATCGCAAGCTAAGTGCCGATCTCCAAATTGTCAAATTTAGATCTAACGGTTGGCATGGCAGTGACAAAATCCAATTGTACTAGTATGACAATGATTTTTCATGACATTACTACAATTCATTGTTAAACCATTCACTTTGGCAATTTTGGAAAATTATATGTCTCACAATCTTTAAGTCCTTTTAATCCAAGATTTTGAGAGAAAGTCTATAATGATTTTATCTAAGTGTCGGCAATGTTTATGACAAAATCTAAAAAATAAAAGATTTTTTCTTAATATTCAAGTCTCCTCCTTATAAGGCACATTTTAGGCATTAAAACTATTTTTTACTGTTTCTACTTTTCCCATATTCTTGATTTTGATTACCTTTCTTATTAGGAACCATGTGAAAATGAAAACCAACTACTTGTGGTCTTCCACTCCACTTTTTTAGAGAATTCCACACAATTCTCAAAAGTACATTATTTATCATCAATTATCTTTTGTATTTTTCTTAATATTGGATTTCTTTTTTTTCCTTTTTCCCGTATATCCATTATTGGGATAATAAAAACAATAAGAACCACGAAATATATAGTAAATGGAAATTAGAAAAAGAAAACCATACTTCAAAAATAAAGCACACCAAATTTCCAATATGTCCTTTTTATTGAGATAATCTCATTTCAACTAAGTAAAATACAAGTGAAAACCAAGTTATAACAAGGACCATGTTTCCTTAGAAAAGAAAACCAAATGCTTATGGCCTTTCACTCCACTTTTCTATCGAATTCGACACAATTATCAAAAGTACATTATTTATCATCCATTATCTTTTGTATTTTTCTTAATATTGGATTTCCTTTCTTCCTTTTTCCCTTGTATCCATTATAGGGCTAATAAAAACAATAAGAGACACAAAATCTATAGTAAAGGAAAATTGCAAAAGAAAACCATACCTTTAAAACAAAGCACACCAAATTCCAATATGTCCTATTATTGAAATAATTGCATTTCAACTAAGTAAAATCCAACTATCCTAGTATGAAAGGATTTTTTGTGACATTTAATACAATTCATTGTTAAACCATTCACTTTAGGAATTCTAGAAAGTTCTATATCTCAAAGTATTCAAGTCCTTTTAATCCCACATTTTGAGAGAATGTCTATAACAGTTTTATCTAAGGTTAGGCAAAGTTTGAGACAAAAACTCAAAAAGAAAAGATATTTTTCTTGATATCCAAGTCTCCTCTTTATAAGGCACATTTTAGGCATTAAATCTATTTTTTCTTTTTCTACTTTTCCCATGCATATTCTTTATTTTGATTACCTTTCTTATTAGGAACCATGTAAAAATGAAAACCAACTACTTGTGGCCTTTCACTACACTTTTCTAGAGAATTCCAAGCAATTCTCAAAAGTACGTTAGTTATCATCCATTATCTTTTGTATTTTTCTTAATACTGGATTTCCTTTCTTCCTTTTATCCTTATATCCATTATTGGGATAATAAAAATAGTAAGAACAACGACATCTATAGTAAAGGGAAATTTGCAATAGAAAATCATACTTTCAAAACAAAGCACACCAAATTTCCAAAATGTCCTTTTTATTGAAATAATTGCATTTCAACTAAGTATAATACAAGTGAAAACCAGGTTATAGCAAGGACCATGTATCCTTAGATGACTTAGTAATAAAAGCTCCCCCACAAGAAGAATCCACTGTAGATTTACCCATTGGAGAGAGACCAAGATAAAAAAAATTAAACAAGCTGCCATAATGGAATTTCTTGGTGTGAACACTCTATCAACATTTTTTAGAATCTATCCCAAGCATCATGGAATCACTTATTTCCCACTTGATTAAAACTCACTATGGCATGCCACATTTGTGTCAACCTTGAAATGGGGTAGAATCTCTTCAAAAAGGCATTCTTCATGTATCCCTAGCTCATGACGTCTGTTCTCGAGTCATACCAATCTTTGGTCTTATCTTTGAGGAAGAATGATAACATGGTCACTGTGATCCAGGCATCATTGGATGTCGGCATCCTTAAGGTAGAGCATACTTCAAGAAAAGAATCCAAGTGCTTCTATGGGTTCTCACTCTTTGAGCCGTAGAAGGTGGGTAGGAGCCCAAAAAACTAGGAGCGATGGAGAATTGCTCCCCTGGAATTTGATCAAATCTATTAGCAATTGGCAATTTGTAGTTTCTAGGTATGAAGTATGCATGAAGTGGCTTGTGAGTTGCATTTTGGCCTTCCATCTTGTCTTTTGCGGGTTGCTTGTCACATGCACAAAGTACAACAAAAAAATAGAGGACAAGTTAGCAAACCAATATGAACAAATAATAGAAAGAATAATGAACAAAGAATAGCAATGATGAGGGAAGTAGGGAAAGATCAAAGTTAAACTAACTATCTAGGATGAACGCCTTTATCCCCGACAACAGTGTAACAAATCTTGGTATGTCTTTTCCTCACCTCAAGGTATACACCTAAATCAATTGAATTCTGATTAGATGTGCCTCAAGGCTCGAACACACAACACGAGTCTTTTGAATTTATAAAGACCTAATAGACTTGCTAACATAATCTAACACACTTCAACTGCAAGCACACGAGGTTGTGTTATGATATAGGAAAGCAACAAGTTGGGGGTCCACCCAAGAGAGAAAAGGGGGGTACTAGAGATAAGTTAGTTTTGTCTAGGTTCCTACTGTGGAGTCTAGGGTTGAAGGGTTTGAAGGTTGATTTTATTAATTACACTAAGATTGAGAAAGCAAATAATTAAAGGAGAACAAGAATCAAAACCTAAGCTAACGCTAGATAATTTAGTTCTAATGAGCAAGAAAGGACGATCTAAGGAAGAAAATACAAGAAAAGGCAAGAAAGGAGAAAATTACACTAAGGCAAGCAAGAAGAGATTTGCACTACACTAAGATAACAATTAAGACTAAAGGTTAATTCAAGACCTAAACTAACAAGAACAACATAAGAGCAAGGCAATGGACTAATTAAGCAAGTAAAGAGCTAAACAAGTATATACTAGCTAAGCAAGAAGACAATTAGGGTTTAGTACAATAATGAGAAGTGTGGATTGTTTGGGGAAATGAACTTATCAATTGAGTTGGGATAATAACATGTGAACATCACTCTTTCATTTAGATTACCAAACCAAAGAATAAGATAAATGATAATGAATTTCCCTAAACTACTAATTGACCATTGATGGGATAGGGTGTCTATAGGGGAACTAATCCCTATCACCTCCTATCCACCCTTACGAGACTTACTTGGATTAGGGCTTAGGTGATATTCTATTAGGATCTAGTCAAGTCTAGGTTTCTAGGATAGATTCTCCTAGGGAAATTGGGGGTTGAGGGTAGTAATGGGAGGTGGAAATGAGGTTTTGGACCTCAAGTCACCCACCATCTAGCCTTTAGGAAGCTCTAAGCTAATTACACTAAATACTTACAGACTAGCTACTTAGATATCTCACCTAGGTGTAGGAGAATTGATTAGCATGTAGATAGGTTATCTAGGGATCCACTAATTGGACCTAGGTGCCATTCCCAAATTATCTACATACAAGCAATTTTCTTAGAATCCTAAGTATTTCAAAGCGCAAACCATAAAGAAATTTACGGTAAATGAGATAGAAATATAACAATATCATTAGCAAACGAAATTACAATATTTACATACCAATTTTCCTCAACATGCTATCAAAATAACATTTTGGACCCCAAGTAGCCCACCTAAGTCGCCTAGCTACTCATAGAATAAGAAAATATGAAAATGGAGAAAAAAGAAAGAGTAGAGGAGTGGAAATCATGTAGCTCGATGGAGACTCCTCCTTCTCCACCTCCTAGCAACAACAACTCGAGCACCTCCTTCATCTAAGGTGGAATGGCATGGATATGTGGTGGAAAGTGGCCAAAAACCATAAAGGGAAGGGTTTTGGGGTAGAAGGTGATGGAATGGAGTGGGAATGGAGTAGAGGGGGATAAGAGGGGCTGAGAGGCACAAAAGAGTGGCTAACCCCATGCTCCAGCTGCCACTCCAATATATATAGGAGGTGGAAGCACTGTTGGATATATGGGCTCTAGAGGGGGGTGAATAGAGCTAAAAACACTTAAATATACATTAAACCTTCAAGATATTTGTTAAAAGATATTCTGTATTGAAAAGCAAGGGAGATAGATATTGAGAAGACACCAAGTGAGGACATAATGTATAGAGGTTCCAACCTCCAAACTAGGAGATGTATTGCACTACCTAAAGGGAACAATCTCTAGTATTTTCAATGATTCCACACTTCTTAGATTCCATTATAAGAAAAGAGTGATGCTCGAAAAACACATCACTACTATTTATTTGGAAGATGTGGATAGTAACCTAGACATTGAAAAGCAGAGGCATGGTGGATTTAATGAATGTTTTTTAGAATCCGATTGGAGTATCATCATAGAGACGTTGTCGATGCAGTGCTCACTTTCTTTGATACATATATACTTATTAAAGGAAGCATATAGAACTTTATTACTTTGATTCCAAATTCTAGTACTACTAAATAAAAAAATGGCATCCTATAATCTTATTCAATGTTATTTTATGTTCAAAATCATTTTGAAAATTGTGAGTAATAGGTTGCACAGAGTCCTCACTTCTTTACTCAGGTAACAACTAGTGACAAAAGCATTCATGATTCCATCCTTCTTTCTAACGACATCATTTACTATTAAGCAAAAATGTTGCAAAACCTATAATGTGTCTTAATATTGACTTGTCTAAAGAATACAACTCAATTTCTTGGGATGCACTCTTTCATATCATAGACCTTATGAACTTTTTAAAATGTTGAAGTGTATGGTAACAAAAAAAATTACACCACATCCTATGATATTGTCATTAATCGTGAGCCTTCAAGTGATTTTAAACCTCAAAATGGGGTTAAACACAGTGACCTCGTATTACTTTTTTCACTTATTATCATTATGAAAATATTATCCCAATCGATGGATAAATCTTTGAAAGAGATAATGATTTACTCAATTAAAAGCTTCCTTACACATGGAATTATCTCATGGCATCCTTCCCGATGACCTTGTGGTTTCCATGGAAGCTGATGAAAGTAGTTCCATATGCATTAGAAACATAAAGCAATATATATTCTCTCACAAGTATGAGGATCAATATCAAAAAGAGCTCAAAGACATATAGTATTAGAGTTGTTAAAGATAAGAATTATGGTATTCTTAGTATTCATGTAGGGTTTTTTGCCCCATAAGAATTTGAATATATCTCCGTTCATTGGAAAATTGACAAAAAAATCTTTGAATTCTTTATGTTGAAAAAATAAAAAACATTCTTGCAGTGGGGAAGGCTAAGAAACTCTTGATGGAAGGAATATTTAAGATCATTACATAAATGTTATCTACTACCCTCCTATAGTGTTTATCTTGTTTACCTTTAGCATGCTCACTCATACATGATACTGAGAATATTTGTAGCGACTTTCTCTAGGTAAAACTAAAAAATAAGGCCAATTTATATCTTATCAGATGGGAGAAGGTCACCAAACATAAAATGAGGAGGCCTGGGAATCAAAGAAATAAGAGAGATGTTCCAAGTTACTACTATATTACATGGTTGATTTATAGCTATGAATAAAGATAGCTTATGGATAAAATGGATGCATAATAGTATGTCACTAAGTAATCCTAATGGAACATGAAATAAAGTGGTTATTATTAGTCTTGGCACTTCAATCAGATTAAAAAAAAAGATAAGTCCTAAATAACAACATAAAATTTATCACTGGAGATGGTAGGAGCCTCTTGATCTAGAATAAACCTTTGCTTCCAAGTACTATGTATTTGGTGGATAGACTTGGGAAAAAAGTATTCTTAAGTTGGGAATAAATTCTAATTACAAACTCAGACACCTTATTAATATAATGACTGTCATTTTGAAAGACAAGCTTGTATGAAGGCTTCAACAACCTCTTAGACAACATCCCTAATTCCAAAGGGGGTACCAAGAATATCATTTTTGGAAAAAATAATTGAGTTGAGCTAAAACATTTATGGCTTGGAATTAGGGAAAAGGGAACCTCCTCTCTCTTTTATAAGTGGATATAGTGTCACAAGGTACCAAAAATATACAAGGTGCATGGTCAAAAAATGGGTCATGGAAGGCTTCCAACTACATAGCTTATTATAAGAATGGGTATCCGTCTTATTTCTTGTTGTGTAAATCACATAAAAAGGATATTAAACATATATTTTTGAATTTGACCTCTTGTTATATTTGGAACAAATTTAAAGATCTCATTTTGTACAAAATGTATAGATGTTGCAATGACCTATCCATGCTCAATAGTAAAGATTATCATCTTCTTAGTCTTTATATCATGTATTGGATCTCAAGAGAGAGAAACACACGAGACATGAGCAAAAGGAAACATCCAAGAATTTCGTATGGAAAATTATATGGAAAGAGTTTAAATTTCTTAGTTTTGTTTAAGTTTATATTTTTTGACAGATTGGATCAAATTAACATGTGCTTTTCTACTTGCCTAGTTGTGTTGTCTTGCTATCTAATTCACAACAAGGATCTGTTGAGCATAGAGATGGAAGCTCTAAATGGTGTGACTTTTAAAGGAAGCTCTTGTTAATGGGTTTACTGATCATTCCATTCTGGAATGGATATGCATGCTTAGGCACTCTTTGTAATACAATATTTTATTGTTCTTTTTGGTTTGATTATCATTCAATGGAAACCCCTTACATGAAAAATACATATTATATATAGATGAGATCTTATTTTACCAAAAAACCTAATGGCTAAGTTGGGACATGATAATCACTTAAGTGTAGTATATAAGTTGACATATATCTTATAAAGAACCATCAATTAAAATATTCTAATCAATTCTTTTATATTAAAATCTTCATATTAGGGACATATTAACCCTTGCCAAATAGATCTCTCCCAATATGGATTTCATTTAATCTAAACAAGAGTGTGTTTTCAAGCTATAGTAATTTTGATCTTTATCATTAATCTTTCCTATAAGATAACCAGGAAACATATAAGGCTGCAGAAACAAAACAATTCTACCCGTATCTCAAACCAACAAATTGCGTCACCAACGATATATTTAGGAAAGAGGCTCTGCAAGGTATATACCTGGTTTTGAAGCAAGTCCAACAAAAATCCTTGCAATATGGTGCTTCTTGTTTTGACAACACCTAGATAGTTGATGGGACATCCTCCTGTTGTAATAGCATAGACAGTTGCTGATGGTGACCTCCACGACTCATTCGTAGTCCATGCAGACCGTCGGTAAATCTTCATTGCACTTGTTAGAGTTAACATGAAGGAGTTTGTCCCTTCCATGTCAATGTGCTAGAGCTAAATTGTTCTCCCTTATTGTCTTTCCCTTTTACATGTAAGACTTGTTTTGGGGTCTCACATTACCACAATTGTGAGAGGACAACATTTGTCATCGTTTGTTGTGTCTTCTCAAAGCGTTGACTGCCCCTTTATTTATAGGAGGGCCATGGTCATGGTTTTCAGATCAGCTAGGAGTCAAAGAGACGGATTTTCACAATTTAATTATTGTTGCAAATATCTAGTTGGTTGACTAGACATTCCGATCAGTCGATTGGAATACTTTCTTATTCATAAAAGTATTAGATTTTACCTTACTAATGATCGTGCTGCGATAGTAATTCAACCTAGTACATGAGGAACCGTTGATTCACACATTTGTTCATTGCGCTTGGTTGAAAAGCTAGTGGTGTGAAGCTACCGTGTGCCGGATTATGATTGAACACCTCTAAGTCAGAATCCAAGCTAGTGATGCGACACCATCGCTTGTTGTTTGTTTGCCGACCCACAGTAGGGGCACTCCGTGCACCCAAGGGCCTGTTTCTTTGGTCCTACCGCCATGTGCCAAACAACCATGTGTGGCAGCCTTGTATTACAATTTCGATCGGACGACGAGTGGAATCCTTTGCAGATGACTTAAATATGTGACGGGGCATTGTAAGTGGCAGAGTGGCCTTGCTGCCACGATCCACTGAGATCCAACCCTTTGTCGCTCGGATTCGAAAAAAAAAAGAATTAGATTTTGATTTGATGATTAGGGAATGTCACTACATTTGCATCATTGGTTGACCAGTTGGTCGATTGGACATTCCGATATGTCAGTTGGTTTATTTTGACAATCCAATTAGGAAAATGTCTACTTATTGGATTGGATATTCTAATTGGTCGATTGCCTATTTCCATCAGTAATGTTTATACACCTCAATTGCTCAACTAAACTCTCTAGTCAATCAAATGGCACACTAGTCGGTCAACTGGACAATCCAGTCAGTCGAATCATTTACCAATGTTTCTTAATTTGATAACTTAAAGACTTTAGTAATCAAGTTAACCTATATTCATGATTATACTCTTATTTCAAGTGTATCCTATGTGTGTGACCCTGTAGGTCCCAAATTACATAGACAATTACTGTCCAGAACCAATTTATTACATCACAAGCAATGATCAGTATCTAGAAGCACATCATTGATACCCAAGTAATTTGAATGTTTGAGAAAAACTTCAACCTAGATCCATGATCATTGTGACTGTGATTCTATAATTCATTTGTCTCTGATCTCTAGATTGAACTCGAGGCACATAATCATCATCCTTTTATTTATTCAATCTATGTTCCTTGAACCAGAGCAGACTGTAGTGATGCATATGAGCTCAATATCATATATTGACTCACATGAGTATGACCATACATTTTCTCAATCTCACTTATCAACTGTGCGGGATATCAACTCCAGATGGTGGGAAAAACCCATATACATCACTCACAGTCACTCCTCACATGTCACAATGTTATGACCCACACCAAAGTTAACTAATAAGTATGATGATCATAACATTAATAAGTTAATTAAGTTGGGTTAAGTACACACAAATGCAATTAGTGCTTTGACCAGTTGTGACAAGCTAATAAGCATAATTTTTTTGCTTCGAGGTCGTAGTGGATTCTGTGATTTAAGTTTTTTTAAAAAGAATCATTCGATTTAGACCCTCGAGGCAAAAGTTATAGCCTTTTATTTTCCTTGGACCTATAGTGCAATTTTTCCAAGTGTAGCCTTTTATTTTCCTTTTCCATTTCTTGTTTATCCCTTTCCCTTCATGCGATCGATTTACAGAGCAACCGCCTAACGGTGCTCATCCAGACCGAGCAAGAGCAACAGGCGGGCGATTGAAGGGTGATTTCTTGGGCACCCTTGGCTCCGATCCAACAACACCCTGCTTCCCTTCTTCCTCAACCATCTTTCCCTCCTCCAACCTCGCCCCTAGCCGCAGCTCTAGCTAGCCCTAGCCAGGGCGTCGGCTGGATGACCTGTAGCAATAGCTACACGGCGCTCCAGCTAACAGCATCAACCATGGCTCGATTGAGCAAGAAAGGAGGAGGGGCGGGGCAGTCCTTGGTTCCTAAAGCTCCGGAGTACCTCGAACCAGTAATAGAGCACCTAGGGCGGCGCCCTTGTACCTGCAGCCAGCAGCAGTAGAAGCTGCACGAAGAAGCACCTAGGAGCCGCCCTGGGCACGGCTAGTAGCACCAAGCAATGCTCTTGATTCCGTTTTGAGGTCTAGGCTTGCAACTTCAGCCACCCGCCCACCTAAGCTAGCCACCTAGCAACCTGAACCAGCGGCAAGTAGCAACATGTCATGGCTGCTGTGCGTGGCCTAGAGAGGGGCAATTTTGGTGCGCCAAGCAGCAGGGAATTGTCCCTTGAGTTCCGAATTTGAGAATCCAAGCAAGGTTAGCTTCTATCTGCGATTCAGCTACCAAACAAATTCTCCTCATCATCCTGTAGCAGTGCGTAAAGCAATTTGATGCAACAGGAATACTAAACAAGTTAATCCAAGGTAGAAGACGATCTGTAATAGGGTGTAAGGAAGACTAATAGTATGAAAATAGGGAAGGAAGGGAGGAAACTAGTTTTGGTTGAAATTACTAAGGAGGAGCTTTAGAAACCCTAATGGAACAATTTGGAAGGCCTAGGAGCCTTCTTCACCAAGGTAGGCTCCCTCTATTAGCTTGGGACAACAACTTCGTGGTCAAATATAGAAGGAACTATTATCTAAGCTAGAGGAAAGAAAAGGAGAGCAAGAGTTTCGAATTGTGAGTTGGGAAGGGGTATACATGGCTATATATAGAAAAAGGTGAAGCATGAGTTGTCTTAAGGGACTTTCCATGTGTCTTTAGCCTAGGGATTGATGGCCATGCAAGAGGACAACTCATAGAGGATTCATGCATATCAACTCTGCAAATCGGAAATTTTTGGTAAATAACGCATTTTTCGTTGATAACGCGTTTTGGCATCGCCTGAATTTTTATTTCATAAATCGTTTCTTTATACTTTAATATGATTTGGATTAGCATCTGATCAGTGTGGTTTGGACTAGTAAATTTACATGGTTCATCAGAACCTAAATTGCTCAGTGTGAATGTTGAAATTAAAACTACACAACTAATAATGGTACAATTTGGGTATAAACCCAGGCAATACAGATTTTGTAAATTATTAGATGCACGATTTCAAAGAAAGTACGATAACATAAAAATATGCAATAAAACCCTAATTGCATGCTTCATGTTATGTTAATGCGTGTGAATTAACATTTACATAAATTGACACATTTTTTTAGATATTACTAGAAATTCTCAAGTACCGTTAATAATTCATGTTATGATACGTAAGTAACTCTTAATTGAGTTATGTGATCCACAAACTAGGATTAGGGTTAATGTACACGTTCTTCGAGAAATTTCAGATAATTGATTAATACTACAGATGATTTCTTATATGTGAAGTAAATTACTTTTATCAGTGCAATAAGATGTTCAATTGCATGAGTTTGGGTTAATTATGAATTTTCAATCTGCCTGCATGCATGATATACATATTACTCAGTATTTACAATGATTTTGAGTATACTGCTCTGTCGGTTTTGGAATGATATCGTATTGTGATTTTAACTACAATCAAATAGATGGGGTAATTGAAACCCTAAGGATAGGGTGTTGACATGTGATAAATGAATGAGGTAACTGAAACCCTAAGGATAGGGTGTTGCCATGTGATAAGTGAATGAGGTAACTGAAACCCTAAAGGTAGGGTGTTCAATGAATCAAGTATTTTGATATTAAAATTCTCAGTATGAGATGTGGTGATGCTTAACAGTTCAATTGCATGATTTTAGTATATAAAGTGTCAAATTGACATGCATTCTATTTATTTAAGAATTTTAGTCTACATGCGTGTATAGTATGATGATTATTCAGTATATTATAGTGTTTTGAATATACTACTCTGTCAAATTTAGAATGATATTCATGTCGTGATGTAAAGTTCAAGTAAATAGATTCGGTACCATAGAGATACCAAAGTCCAGAACAAGTAAGAGAGAGATGCAATGTAGTAAGAGCTTTTCTAGAATAATAAAATATTAGATTAAGGGCCCTGACACCGTAGAACCCCTTTGAGAGGTCTGTGCCTTAGGGGTGAAACGACCCAACCCTGGGGATACGCCCAGGTGGTCGGAGACTCATGTCCAACACTTACCGACTGTCTCGGTGACACGAGGGCTGAGAGGTAGGGTCCCGACTCAACCCTGGGGATACGCCCAGGTGGTCGGAGACTCGAGGTCGTATCCCTGCTCAACCCTGGGGATACGCCCAGGTGGTCGGAGACATGTCTCGGCTCAACCCTGGGGATACGCCCAGGTGGTCGGAGACTTAGAGACCCTCCGCCTGTGTACTCAGCTAGAAGGAGGAGTCTAGCGCGCACCCATTTACGAGTGCCGCGAGGCCGGAGAGCCTGTGGTTCTTGTAGCAGACCAGGACGGAAAGTCAGACTTAGCATTTCCCGGGTGTGTCGCTAAGTCTTGTACGATGGGATCGTAGTTCGCTACGAGTCTTCATATGTAGAATACACTACATATGATCAGGGAATAAGATAAAATATGTTCATATAGGTTCACAGAGTTTTATTAAGTTAAAGAGTTAAGAAAGATATGAGTTAGCTTCACATCAGTAGTTCTTTAAGTATTTTCTGTTAAATAATTGTATCTACAGCTTTGCATCAATTGTTATCATAATGAAATGCTGACATCTTCTGTTGTTTAAATTAAATTGCTTAGACCTTCTCAGTGTAGTATTTCTGGCATATTATTCCAAATAATAAACATAAATGAGTTATCTGTGATGGTTGGTGAAATTCTACTCACTGAGCCAGTAGCTCACCAACCTACTGAAATATTTTTCAGGTCAGTGTCAGCACGTGGAAGCTGAAGGATCGTATCACCCAGATGTTTAGAAGGTAGTGATTAACTAGGTCTAGAGGTCTCTTAGTCCTTTCCCCTCGGTCCTTGGGCATGTGGTAGGTTAGAGAGAGAATGTGGTGAAATATGTAGTTAGTTTTCAATTATCTGCTGTGTTTTACAGTCTGCATAAGAAATTTAATATGTCATGTGAACTTGTTTTTCTTCTTAGTAAGGCTAATGGAAAGTCGCTTCCGCAGTTTTATTATAATTCGATGCTATTCAAGTTTTATGGTTTTCATTTAAGTTAATCTAAGTGATCAAGAAAAGAAAAAGTTAAGAGTGGTTTACCGAGGGTGGCTCCCCAGTCTTCGGGGTCATTAGAGATGGCACGTAGGTCGGGGCGTCACACACAATGTACCCAGGCATCACCTTTATGGAAACACTTATTCAAGGTCGCATTGGATGATGTTAAAATACATTGAATAACATGTGATGAGTGTAGTGACTTCAAGTTTAAGAATCACAACCCCCACTATCACATTATGATGTGATTATGACAGTTATCCATGCATCACTTCTCTGGGCTGGTCTGTCCGGTACGTTGTTATCTAGCATGTACCTATGTGTTTGGTTTGATATCATACATCATGACTAATGAGATTCTGTCATCAACCAACACACACTCTAGTCTTATGTATTATTGTTCTCTATTAGCTTCCAAAATAATATTTGACTAGGGATATAATCAAGAATGTAAATACTCTTATCATACATATAATTGTTCAGGTCCTCGACTTGAAGACATATATCTTTGAGTAATATCATTCTTTAGACATCTTATCATGTTATATCAACATCTCATAATTGAACAAACATGTAGACAAAATTGCCCTTATCATTTATCAAATCAATTACATGATATTCCATTGCAATCATCATTTCACTGGATCTCTGGGCATACATACTAACAAACTTCCACTTACACTTAGATCCAATCACCCATGGATTTAATCCCAAGTAACCTAATATGACCTTCATGCTTATGCTACAAAAGTGCTTTTGTCAATGGGCCAACAACATTGCTTTTAGTTGGTACTTTGCAAATCTTCTCATCTCATCGTTGTACAATCTCTCTTATAAGATGGAACCTTTGTAGAATGTGCTTAGATCACTGATGTGATCTGGGTTCCTTAGGTTGTGCAATAGATCCATTGTTGTTACAATATAACTCTACATCATCACGAATGATTGGAACCATTCCAAATTTAGTGATGAACTTCTTGATTAAGACTGTAAGGGAGTGAGATCACCCCTTTACTAAAAATTTGAAGAATTGACATCCATTCCAAACACTCTCAGAGGTATGATGGAATGGGCATAAATTTTCCAAACTTATTAAACATTGGTATACAAAAGACCATTAGAAAGCAGCGGAATAAAAAATAACTGACTGTATTCAATTTCATAAAAGGTTTACAAAATACATCAAATTCTCCCATTAGGGTTTACATCAAGACACACAATCAGGATCTAGATAGAGGGAAGTCTAGACTACTACAATCTTGTCTCCAAACAACATCTCCATCAACTGTGTCCAAGCTAAAAGCTATATATTCCTTGTCTTATTCATCACCTTGCTCATCACCTGGGTGGTTGGGAAAGCACCCAGCGAAAGGGAGAGGAAAACAAGGTATGCGTCAAATAATGAATAAGTACAAGAGAAAAGGAAATCATATGAAACATAAATATATTGAATCATCATAAGATGAGAGGGCCAAGAGAATGAGGCACATACTAAAATAGATTCTTACCATTACAAAACATATAAGAAGTAGCATGCATGATATTAATTGGACTAAATTAACTAAGTAGGGTTGAGGCACCTACCGGACCTCAACCTATAGGTGAGGGGAGAATTCATACATTCCCAGTCACCTATCAAATTTTATATGGGATGAATAACACATTCCCCAAGGGGAGAATAATACGTTCCCCAGGGCGATTATTTACATGCCCTCTGTGGGTGGTTGTACATAAGTACCACACTATAGTTAAATAGCCAAATAAACCATCATGCTCAAGAAATAGTAAAGTGGCAAGATAAATCATCATATAATTATAACTTGGTGGTGGGGATCCAAGACCCAATAATAATGTTTTGAAACTAATTTATGAGGCAAGTATAGTAAATGATTCAAGAGTATATGAAATAGGGTTTAATAAAGCCTCATTATAGAAAAATAGGTTAATGCACAATTATTCCCAACTTAAGGTGTAAATGAACATACATAAATAGGGAATTTCACATACATAAATAGGGATTTCACATACATATCACATACCTTTCATTATGATTCATATTACCCACTTTCATCACTTGATTGAGTCCATGATCAATTTTTCCTATTTTCAATTCATATACATGTATTAGAATGATATATATGCATTAAGGTAGAGAAAACCCATATTTTTACTTTTTATAGCAAAACCCCAATTTAGACTATGAAAATATCACCATAGACTTAGTTAGGTTCTTCTGATTAAGAAAACATATAATTTTGCATATTTTGAAGTTACGATGATTAGAGTGTATTTTTGGTGATTTTTAAGTGATTAAATCATTTTCTAGAAAACCACCATCGACAAAACTCAAAACCAATACTTGGAAATATTATTATTGAACATAAAATGTTTTTTTGAGTTTAGGACGTAATTTACTTTAGTTTTTGGACAAAGGAATCAAAATTTATGAATTATTGAAATTCGGTCAATCAAAAACCGACACATCATCAAACCAAACGAGATAAGCAGAGAGAGAGAGAGGGAGGGAAAACACCATTCAACCTAATATCATGGTTTTAGATTAATAGTTATCCAAACTAGATCTTATAGAGAAGGTAAACCGGTAAGAAACCAAAATCCTAGATGAACATGGTAAATAGAGATGGAAATCATCGATTTTAAACATAGATGCATGAATTTTAAGCATGTAGCAAGCAATATATGAGAAGTGGGTTATGAAACTCACCTCTAGGGAAGATAATAAGGTCCAAACAGCAAGGATCCAATCTTATAAGGTCTGGTTACTCCAAGCCTAGCTCATTTCTTGGACAAAGATCACCTTCTCAACTTAGAGGTGATAAACCTTAGCAAAAGAGCATAGAGATGAGGTGTTTTAGGGTTCTAGGTGGGGTTTCACCATGGAAGTCCATGGTTAAGATCTGTAATAGGGTGTAAGGAAGACTAATAGTATGAAAATAGGGAAGGAAGGGAGGAAACTTACTAGTTTTGGTTGAAATTACTAAGGAGGAGCTTTAGAAACCCTAATGGAGTAATTTGGAAGGCCTAGGAGCCTTCTTCACCAAGGTAGGCTCCCTCTATTACCTTGAGACAGCAACTTCGTGGTCAAATATAGAAGGAACTATTATATAAGATAGAGGAAACAAAAGGAGAGCAAGAGTTTCGAATTGTGAGTTGGGAAGGGGTATACATGGCTATATATAGAAAAAGGTGAAGCATGAGTTGTCTTAAGGGACTTTCCATGTGTCTTTAGCCTAGGGATTGATGGCCATGCAAGAGGACAACTCATAGAGGCTTCATGCATATCAAAAGTCGGTCCTAAGAGACCATAGATTCTTCTAGGCCATCCCCACCATTTTTCAAGAAAGAAATAACCTCATTGGTTGATAGCTTTTAAGGATAAGCATCTTTATAAAGAGGGTAATCCCTATAATGCCCTTGGAAAGAAATACCATCAAACCAAGGTGAAACTAGGTTATCCAATGGTTTAAAATCTCATTAATGGTAATGGAATATCTAAGGATTAAAATTCAGTTGATAATTTGCAAAGAAAACCTCCAATTGGGTAAATTGCATAAAAGTCCAGAATGTACCTAAAATTGCATAACTTGCACAAACAACATCCAAATTGAACCAAATTTGAAACTTAGGTTCATTTTATGTTTTCAAATCATATCAAAAAGTTAAATTAAGGTTTATAGCACTTAATTATGGTAATTAAGCTTTCATTGAGGTATTTGTGCATAAACCCTTATATTGGTACACTTAGTGAATAAATGTTCACTAAAGCACTATAAATTCCACTAATTAAATAGAAAGGCCAATAAGGATAGAAATGAAAGGAAAAGATGGAAAATAGGGTCAAAAGACAAAATTCCAAAATTCGGTATGTTACAACACTCCACCCCTTAAAGAGGATTTCGTCCCCGAAATCACAAGCAAGAAGGGAAGGGTGAGTGTGCAACATCTCATCACAAAACATCAGGTTATTTCCCCAACCTTAACTTCCACCAAATAATTAATCAACATATACTCCACAAGTATTTCAACATAGGATAGGTTCTCAAGGATCACCTAGGTTTCCTTTATTTAGATATTCTTTTTAGGATATTTAACATTATTTACATTTTTGGCTTATTAAGATTATATTTATTATGATATCACATTATCATTATTATTCTTTTAATTGTGTCATGTCATATTTACTTTGTTTCCAAAAGAGTTATATTTCATTATTATCCTTGAAACCATATATATTTCTTATTTACCTCATTTTAAGTTTTAACGCAATTAGAGTTTACTCAATTATCAATATACTTGATTATTATCCTTAATAATTGGATTTAGTCTCTATTATCACCATATTGAATTATAAAAAATTATTTTGCATGAATTAAGACATTTTATCCAACTTGTTACAAGTAATCCAAATAATGTCACATTAATCACTTATATCTATATTTACATTGTCACATTAACTTTCTTATTCACATTAATGTCATCATTAATCATTTTTTTCATATTTATTTATATTATTGATTTGCACATTTATGTGAATCAAATCACTTCATATTCATATTGAAGCCACTCCATGTATTTTAATGATCAAGGTGAGGCATATTACAAATTGATTTACATTAAGTGATCAATCATGTGTATATTAGATAACAAGGTAACATACCGTGCATTTCATATTGATGACTTGATTAATATGTGTTTAGATGATTATATATATCATTTATGTGTATCAAAGTATGTTAACTTATTATGACATCTAATGTCATTAATGTATCATGAAAGGCATGAAGGATGTATATGTTAAGGTTAGATGATTACAACTTAGGGTTTAGGTTAACATGATCATTATTCTTCATCTATACATTCTTAGTATGCATTAAATACAAGATTAGGTTACAATTATCTTTCTCGTCATTTCATTAGGGTTTATTGGTTTATGACATGGTCAACATCATGCCTATCCATTATTAGTATTTAAATGTGAGTTACTCTTATTATGTGCATTAGATATTCATTAGGGTTCAAATATATGAACTATTCATTAGATGATTGTTATATGTTCTTTTGGATATAAAGAAACATGTGGTTACAACTATAACTTGTTTGGTCAAAACTAAGGATTCAAGCACACTAACTTATGAATTAGGGAGTTAGGGTTTCTAAAGTCAGAGTAGCTATATTTCAGTATGTTACATGACTCCATTCCCTTGGAAAGGATTTCATCCTCAAAATCTAACTACCCAAACATCATCAAACCAACTATTCTCCACCCCTTAAAAGGTTTTACCTACCAATCCAAACTAATCTAGAGGTAAAATGGTGAGTCTAACTAGACCATATACAAGATACATCATGCTTCACTGCGCACTTTGATTGCTGACTAAACACCAAACTTCAAAGTCTAGGTTCTAGGGATAACCATCCAAACATGTGGTTATATCGGTCATAAGGGAACTATATTGGGTATCCATCCTCAAACAAGTCATCATACACCTAAAACTTAGGGTTCCCAAAGATATACAACATAGATGTCTAAGGTCACTATTGCCTAAAAGCAAACTATTTCGGACAATCCATTTCATCTTAGGCCAGGCCAGTATCATATGGATCTGGGAGTCCTCATAAACCAAGCAAGTGGCGCATAGGAAAATACTACCAACCCCCAGAACCTGATCCTTTCTAGACACCTTTGCTTCAACTTCATGCCCTAATAGTTGCCTAAAGGCAAATCTAAACAACATTAAGTTATGCATATTCTAGTTATGAGTATTTTAGGGTTTTATTCATCATGATACTAATGTGGAACTATAGGGTCCTAAATAAACCTTTCATCATTTATAGATCAACTGTAGGGAAACCATGTCACCTAAAGGAACTATGTAAGGCAGGGATTCTAATTAGGAGACAAAATTGAAATAGTCAGATTCCGACTAGCATGGGCTCTGATACCATGCTATAAGGGAGTAAGATCACCCCTTTACTAAAAATTTGAAGAATTGACATCCATTCCAAACACTCTCATAAGTATGATGGAATGGACATAAATTTTCCAAACTTATTAAACATTGGTATACAAAAGACCATTAGAAAGCAGCGGAATAAAAAATAAATGACTGTATTCAATTTCATAAAAGGTTTACAAAATACATCAAATTCTCCCATTAGGGTTTACATCAAGACACACAATCAGGATCTAGATAGAGGGAAGTCTAGACTACTACAATCTTATCTCCAAACAACATCTCCATCAACTGAGTCCAAGCCAAAAGCTATATACTCCTTGTCTTGTTCATCACCTTGCTCATCACCTGGGTGGTTGGGAAAGCACCCAACAAAAGGGAGAGGAAAACAAGGTATGCGTCAAATAATGAATAAGTACAAGAGAAAAGGAAATCATACGAAACATAAATATATTAAATCATCATAAGATGAGAGGGCCAAGAGAATGAGGCACATAACAAAATAGATTCTTACCATTACAAAACATATAAGAAGTAGCATGCATGATATTAATTGGACTACATTAACTAAGTAGGGTTGAGGAACCTACCGGACCTCAACCTATAGGTGAGGGGAGAATTCATAAATTCCCACTCACCTATCAAATTTTATAGGGGAGGAATAACACATTCCCCAAGGGGAGAATAAGATGTTCCCCGGGGCGAATATTTACATGTCCTCTGTGGGTGGTTGTACATAAGTACCAATACTATAGTTAAATATCCAAATAAACCATCATGCTCAAGAAATAGTAAAGTGGCAAGATAAATCATCATATAATTACAACTTGGTGGTGGGGTTCCAAGACCCAAGAATAATGTTTTGAAACTAATTTATGAGGAAATTATAGCAAAAGATTCAAGAGTATATGAAATAGGGTTTAATAAAGCCTCATTATAGAAAAATAGGTTAAGGCACAATTATTCCCAACTTAAGGTGTAAATTCAAAAACATAAATTGGGAATTTCACATACATAAATAGGTATTGCACATACATATCACATACCTTTCATTATGATTCATATTACCCACTTTCATCACTTGATTAAGTCCATGATCAATTTTTCTTATTTTCAATTCGTATACATGTATTAGAATGATATATATGCATTAAGGTAGAGAAAACCCATATTTTTACTTTTTATAGAAAAACCTCGATTTAGACTATGAAAACATCACTATAGACTTAGTTAGGCTCTTCTGATTAAGAAAACATATAATTTGGCATATTTTGGAATTACGATGATTAGAGTGTATTTTTGGTGATTTTTAAGTGATTAAATCATTTTCTAGAAAACTACCATCAACAAAACTCAAAACCAATACTTGGAAATATTATTATTGAAAATAAAATGTTTTTTTGAGTTTAGGACGTATTTTACTTTAGTTTTTGGACAAAGGAATCAAAAGTTATGAATTATTGAAATTCGGCTAATCAGAAACTGACACATCATCAAACCAAACGAGATAAGCAAAGAGAGAGAGAGGGAGGGAAAACACAATTCGAACTAATATCATGGTTTTATATTAATAGTTATCCAAACTAGATCTTCTAGAGAAGGTAAACTGGTAAGAAACCAAAACCCTAGATGAACATGGTAAATAGAGATGGAAATCATCGATTTTAAACATAGATGCATGAATTTTAAGCATGTAGCAAGCAATATATGAGAAGTGGGTTATGAAACTCGCCTCTAGGGAAGATAAGAAGGTCCAAACAGCAAGGATCCAAGCTTAGAAGGTCTGGTTGCTCCAAGCCTAGCTCCTTTCTTGGACAAAGATCACCTTCTCAACTTAGAGGTGATAAACCCTAGCAAAAGAGCATAGAGATGAGGTGTTTTAGGGTTCTAGGTGGGGTTTCACCATGAAAGTCCATGGTTACGACCTGTAATAGGGTGTAAAGAAGACTAATAGTATGAAAATAGGGAAGGAAGGGAGGAAACTTACTAGTTTTGGTTGAAATTACCAAGGAGGAGCTTTAGAAACCCTAATGGAGCAATTTGGAAGGCCTAGGAGCCTTTTTCACCAAGGTAGGCTCCCTCTATTATATTGGGACAACAACTTTGTGGCCAAATACAGAAGGAACTATTATATAAGCTAGAGGAAAGAAAATGAGAGCAAGAGTTTTCGAATTGTGAGTTGGGAAGGGGTATACATGGCTATATATAGAAAGGGGTGAAACATGAGGTGTCTTAAGGGACTTTCCATGTGTCTTTAACCTAAGGATTGATGGCCATTCAAGAGGACAACTCATATAGGCTTCATGCATATCAAAAGTCGGTCCTAAGAGCCCATAGATTCTTCTAGGCCATCCCCACCGTTTTTCAAGAAAGAAATAACCTCATTGGTTGATAGCTTTTAAGGATAAGCATCTTTATAAAGAGGGTAATCCCTATAATGCCCTTGGAAAGAAATACCATCAAACCAAGGTGAAACTAGGTTCTACAATGGTTTAAAATCTCGTTAATGGTAAGGGAATATCTAAGGATTAAAATTCAGTTGATAATTTGCAAAGAAAACCTCCCAATTGGGTAAATTGCATAAAAGTCCAGAATGTACCTAAAATTGCATAACTTGCACAAACAACATCCAAATCGAACCACATTTGAAACTTAGGCTCATTTTATGTTTTCAAATCATATCAAGAAGTTATATTAAGGTTTAGAGCACTTAATTATGGTAATTAAGCTTTCACTGAGGTATTTGTGTATAAACCCTTATATTGGTACAATTAGTGAATAAATGTTCACTAAACCACTATAAATTCCACTAATTAAATAGAAAGGTTAATAAGGATAGAAATGAAAGGAAAAGATGGAAAAGAGGGTCAAAAGACAAAATTCCAAAATTCGGTATGTTACAAAGACAGATTCCTTTGTTGCACTGAATGCAACAATGTACTCAACCTCTATTGTAGAATCAACAATTGTCTCTTACTTGGAACTCTTCTAGCTTATACCTATGTTGTTAAGGTAAAAAACAAATTCAAATGGTAAATTATAGTCATTTTTGTCAGTTTGGAAGCTAGCATCAATGTAATAAATTTATGACCAGCTCTTTCTTACCGCCATAAACAAGGAATTGATCCTTATTTCTTCTCAAGTTCTTAAGGATGTTCTTTATGGATGTCTAATGACTTTCACTAGGATCTGATTGATACCTTCTAGTCATACTCAAGGCATATGAGACATTAAGATGAGTACATAACTTTTCATACATGATATATCCAATTTCAAATGCATATGAAATCTTACTCATGCATTCTCATTCTTCACAAGAACTGGGACATTGAACTCTAGAGATACTAACACCATTAAACATAGGTAAGTTTCCTCTATTTGAGTTATCCATGTTTAACCTCTTCAGCAGTCAATGTATGTGCTCTAGCTTAGGCCTAGAATCCTTTTAGACAAACTCTATAGATCTTCATTCTTAAAATATAGGATGCTTCGCCTAAATCCTTCATAGAGAAGGTACTTCACAGGTAGGTCTTTACCATCTATAAAATATGGATGTCATTCCCCATGAATAGTATGTCATCTACATGCAGCATGAGGAATACAACTGTGCTCCCAGTAACCTTCTTGTAAACACATGGTTCATCTTCATTTTGACTAAAGCCAAATTCTTTGACTGATTCATCAAATTGAAGATTCTAGCTCTGAGATGCTTGTTTCAATCCATAGATTGACCTTTGTAGCTTACATACTTTATTGACTTCCTTTGTATATATAAAACCATTAGGATGTGTCATGTCTACATCCTCAAGGAGATTCTCATTAAGGAAAGTGGTTTTACCATCCATATTCCAAATCTCATAGTCAAAATAAGCTACAATGGCAAGCATGATCTTGATGGATTTAACCAACGCAACTAGTGATGTCATAGTTTTTTTTTTGAAGTGGGGAATTTCACCCTTGTTCAAAGTAGCAGGAAAGAGAGAACACCATCAGCTACACCGAGGGCTATAATCCTTCCTATTGTGCCCCAACGAGTTCGTTGAGATTCGAACCCGCAACCTACGCTTCACAAGCTGCAGGCTTGACCAACTGAGCTAGTTGGCAAGTGCTGATGTCATAGTCAACACCTTGAACTTTTTTAAAATCTTTTGAAATGAATCTTCCCTATATGTTTTTACATTACCATCCATGTCAATCTTCTTCTCAAAGACCCATTTGCACCCTATGGGTTTTACCCCTTTGGGTGGATCCACCAATGTCCATGCCTTGTTTGTGTACATAGATTCCATCTCATCCCTCTGGCCTCAAGTGATTTCTTAGACTCTGGTCCCTTAACAACTTCTAGGTAGGATGTTGGATCATCATTAATGGCCAACTCATTGCCTTCTTGAGTCACAAGATAATCAAACCTTTCATGATCAAGGCATGCCTACTACACTTGTGAGGTTTTTGTGTTATAAGATGAACTTGAGATTCCACAACAACTTGTGATTCTTCTTATTCCTTATACAACTCTGGAGGTTCAATGTATTCTTGTTGGTTCAAATTTCTTCAATTATATAGTTCTCCCACTAATTCCTTTGGAAACAAATTCATTTTCTAGCAATACACAATTTTTGGAAAAAAATACTTTGTTGTCAGATGGAGTGTAAAAGTAGTATCCCCTGGTTTTTTTAGAAAAATCTGACAAAATAACATTTATCCAATTTGGGTACAAGATTTTTGGGAAACTACTTTCTCACATAAACTTCACATCCCCAAATTTTCTTAAAATACACATCAAACATTTCCCATGCCATATCTCATATGGTGTCTTTTGAACGAGTTTAGATAGTACATGGTTAAGTGTAAATGTTACAGTTTCTAAAACATATCTCTAGAATGAAATTGGAAGATTGGCAAAACTCATCATTGCTTACACCATATCTAGTAATGTGTGATTCCTTCTCTCTGATACACCATTATGTTGTGGTTCTCCAGGTGGAGTCCCTTATGATACGACACCACAAGCTCACAGAAGGCCTTCAAACTCTTGGCTTAAGTATTCTCCACCTTGATCAGAATGAAATCCTTTAATGCTTCTACCAAGTTGTTTATGTACTTCATTCATGAAATCTTTGAACTTTTTTCAAGGGACTCTGACTTGTGATTAATCAAGTATACATAGACAAACCTATTGAAATCATCAATGAAGGTAATGAAGTATTGGTAACCACCTCTGACATTTGTTCTAAAAGGCCTGCATACATTGATATGTATAAGTCCTAATAGATCACTTGCTCTCTCATTGTGACCAGTCAAAAGAGTCTTTGTCATCTTACCCAATAAACAAGATTCACATGTTTCTATTGATTCGAAATCAAAAGTGTCTAGATAACCATCTTTATGGAGTCTTGGATGTGTCTCTCATTAATGTGTCCTAGATGACAATGCTAAAGGTATGTTTTATTTTAGTTATCAAGTTTTATCTTTTTCCTATTTATGTTATAAACATTTGTCTCTAGATCTAGCAATCAAAGATCACAAGACATTGGGGCACAACCATAAAAGTCCTCATCTTTTGAAATATAATAGTGACCATTCTTGATGTGAAATTTGAATCAGTTCTTATCCATACAAGATACAGAAATGATGTTTCTATTAATGGAATCTACATAATAGCAATTCTATAACTCTATTACAAGCCCACTAGGCAGAGATAAATGATACTAACTAACTGATGTGGTAGAAACTTCTACTCCATTTCCAATGTGCAATTTGACCTCACCCTTTCTTAAAGGTTTACTTCTTTTCATACCTTGCATATTAGAGAATATTTGATATCCACATCCTGTATCTAGTGCCCAAGATAAAGAATTAGACATATTTATGTCAATAACATATATATCCACTTTGGAGATCTCTATCCCCTGCTTCTTCTTACACAATTCCTCTAGATAAATAGGGCATTTTCTTTTACAGTGTCTAGCCTGGTGATAATGGTGACAATTGCCTTCCTTGCTCACCATCCCATAGCTTTTGGGTTTAGAATATTTTGGTTTCTAGCTAGCTTTATAACTCTTCTTATATTTGCCTTTGCCCTTGGAATTCCCTTTACCTCTGCTGATCATCATAACAAATTTGGGTTTGTCTTTCTTCATATGCGCTTTAGATGTTCTCAACATGCCAAGTAAACTTGACAACAACTTGTCAAAATCATTCATGTTGCAGTTCATGATAAACTGGCTGTATGACTCCAGTGGTGACTACATAATCACATATGTGGCCAACTCTTAGATTAAGGGAAATCCTAGTCTAGAAAGGTTCTCTACATACCCAATCAACTTGAGCACATGGGGACCTACTAGATCTCCTTCTTCCATATTGCATTTGAACAACACCTTTGAGACATCATATCTTTATTGTCTTTCCTGATCTTGGTACATGTTCTTAAGATATGTTTTTATCTCAATAACATCCATGTTATGATGTTTTATCTGCAACTAATAGTTCATTGAACATAGCACCGATCACTTGATATCTATGGCATCAGTATGCTTCTTGTAAGCATCCCTTTTAGCCTTAGGCACAGTGGGAGAGGGTTCATCTGGATCTGGTGTCTCCAAGACATAGAGCTTGTACTCTTATGTGAGAACGATTCTCAACATTCTTAACTACTCGTGGAAGTTATTCCCATTTAGCTAATCCTTCTCAAGGACTGATCGCAATGAAAATCTATTGTTGTTTGCCATTAGTTTCTACAAACGAAATTTGCATTTTTTGTCAAACCACCTTTGATTTGGTTTGATTAAAAGAAATTTTGACAACATTAATTAGGGATTTAATTAAATATCACTCCTACTATTTTATTCAAAATTCATATACCTCACTATTAATTTGGAAGATTGCAGTGTATAACCGTCTAGTGAGTCAAGATCCATATTTCATCAAAGTCATGAGTCAGCTAGGATCGATCTCCCACAACTTGACTATTTAGGTAGGAAACACTTGCCAACTGCATCATGTGCAACTCTTGATAGATGGAATGCACAACTCTTTGTCATAATCCATCTTTATGCCTCTAGGTGCTTAATCCCATTAAGATCACCTAGTTAAGCCTGACCCAAAAGCCAACATGATAAAATATGTCCCTGTGGAGGTAGACCCATGTATCTACCATCACACTTCCACGAGATAGACGGTGCACCATGCTAGAGTGTGCCCTCACTTAGTCGATCAAGCTTTTCATGTGTCTCTTATGAAAAGCATCTAAGACTTAATATTTAATTGAGGTTTTTGTATTTATAAATACATATACATATCCAATCACCACATACTTATAATATGTATCATATACATGCTACATCCACAAAAAACATGCAATCAATGAATACAAGCAATAGTTATGGCCATACTTATGCAATTCTTTGGAACCACAAATAATGGATACCACCTAAGGTCCACATTACATGCATCAACCTATTCTTGCATAAAAATGATGCTGGAACTAGCCTGGTCAGTCGACTATACCCTCTATTCGATTGATTGCCCTACTGATTGGTCGATTGGTGTTCATGGATTGCTCGACTGGACCTTGGATCAAGCAGTGTCTAAACTCCTTCATTTGATTGGTTGGACCTCTAGTCGATCAGTTGGTTCCTCCTATTTGTAGCCTCTTCGGTCCTCCAGTTAATGGACTTGACTCCCAGTCGGTCGTCTTGTCTAGTACAGAATGCCCTCTTCTTACCAAAACATAAAATAAAACTATCCTATTCCTATTAACTTATTACATTATAAAAGTGAAACCTCAAGTTACATCCGAGGGGAGCATAGGGAGGGAAGCATTAATCTACATGTGGAGAAAATGTAGAGGTTCGCTATGAAAACCAAATAATAGCAAGAATAAAACCATTCAAACAAGAACTCATCTAAAAAGTGTTTTGGTCATAAACCTTCATACATCCACCATCTAAACAAATTTTAGGGCAACATGTATCAATTGCATATATATCATATCATATATATAGGAGCACATGGGGTTTTAATTAGATATGCACATTAATCATTTTAAGTATTCACATAACATGCAATAAATAAATGATAAAACTAAATCTGATCATACCGATCAAATCCCAATACACCACACATTGACGTGGCTTTGATACCGGTGTAGGGAAATCAGGCCACATATAAGGCAGTGGAAATAGAAAAATTTTGCCTATATCTCAAACCAACAGATTGCATCAACAATGATGTATTTAGAAAAGAGAGTTTGTGAGGCATATACTTGGTCCTGCAGAAAGTCTAATGACAATCCTCGCACTACAATGCTTCTTGATCTAACGACTCCTGGATAGTTGTCAAGGCGACCTCTTATTGTAACACCACATACATTGGTTTATGTAGTCCTCCTGACATGTTGGTGACAACCTCCATGCCTGTATCATAGACCACAAGGAAATCTTCATCACGCTTGTTAGATCCAACATGAATGAGTTTGTCCCTTAGATGCCAATGTGTTAGCATTGACTTGTTATTTCTCGTTGTCTCTCCCTTTTATGAGTAAGACTTGATTTGGGCTCTCATGTTACCATAACTGTGAGAGGACAATGTTTGTTAGCATTGGTTGTGTCTTCTAAAAGCCTTGACTACCCCTATATTTATAGGAGGGTCAGGGCTTCCAAATCAATTGGGAGTCAAAGAGACAAATTTTCACAATGTAATTACTGTTGCAAATCTCTAGTCGGTCAACTAGTACTCCAGTAGGTTGACTGGACATTCCAGTTGGTTGACTAAAGATTCCAGTTGATCGATTGGAATACTCTCCTATTCGCAAAAATTACTAGATTTTGATTCAATGATTAGTGCACATCACTACATCATTATCATTCCTTGAAAATTCAATCGATTTGATATTCCAATTGGACTTTTGGTGTATTTTGACAATCCAATTGGGAATATGTTTACTTGCACGATAGGACATTCCAATCACTCAGTTGACTATTTCCATCGGCAATGTATGTACACCTCAGTCAGTTGACTGGCACACCATCTGGTCGACTGGACTCTCCATTTGGTCGACTCATTTACCGATGTTGTTTAGTTTGATCACCTAAACACTTTAGTAATCAAGTTAACCCTTATTTGTAATTAAAGTCCTATTCAAGGTGTATACTATGTGTGTGACCCTATAGGTTCCAAATTATGTTGGCAGTGAATGTCCATAACCAATTCATAACATCACAAGCAATGAGCAGTGAGGCAACCCGCCACGCCAAATGAGATTACTCAAAACAAAAACACCATCGATTAGAAATAATTTACATTACTAAAAAGGTGCATAATTAAAACCAAATTAAACTTCTTAAACATGCACATGAATATTTACAAGAGATCCAACATCTTGCATAAAACCATATATCATACTACGTATCTTTACAACTATTCGGTGGCCTCAACCACAACCTATATGCAAAAGATATTATCCGCATATTACATCCTATACAATACCAAAACCTCGAGTCAATGTACATAATCTACAAAATTTCCCCACCCGAACCTGAGATTACATAGATGACTCCACAATGCCCTAAACAACTAGCCAATCTTCTCCTTCTATAAATCTTCAAACTATTCCTCCTCACTATCATGAATTTGACGGCGTTTCTAACAATCACCTAAAAAGATGTGGTGACCCATGAGGTGAGACCCATGTCCCAACGAGAGATATAACTTTCAAAAACGTCTATGCTTATAGTAGATTATGCATTTAAATAGATAAGTAGATAATGTTATAGAAAGGAAATACTAAGTATAACCTTCATTAAGAATATTCATAGCCAGAATCTTAATTACGTGATTGAAAGATTAATATAATTAGCAAAGGATCAGACAAAGATAACACCAAAAGCACAATTGATTTCTCTTACCACATTATACATCATCTAAATAATAAAAGAGACAAAGCAAGGGTTACCATCCAATGTGAATTTCCATGTAACCCTAACAAATATGCTACACAGTTGAAATACATTTTTATTACGCCTTGGGTAGTTTGAGGCGTATCACCCAAACCAACAGCTAACCACTCTGAAGTTGCAATCAACTCCGTACAAGATCTAGGAGAACCAAAATCCAAAGATCTCTACCCCTCAATCAATATGAGTCCATCTTAGTGACATAATAGGAAAACTACAATCAACCTAGTCTGCCCTGGGTACACATGCCACAACACTAGAAACCATGGTATTCAATCCTAAAATCAAAGGTATGACAACAACCGTCCTCAATCACACACACAATTAGACACAACAATACACACACACACACACACTCACACACACACACATTATATATATATATATATATATATATATATATATATATATATATATATATATATATATATATATATATATATATATATATATATATATATATATGGGGATTTATTCATTACCTACGCGAGTAGCCTGATTTTTCATTACCCGCACATCTAAAAGTGTAACTATATGGTACACAAAAGTAACTCCTAAGATCAAAAGAGTAACTGTATTGATATAAGAGTAACTATATGACCAAAAAAGTAACTGCGTAGAAAATATATAGTTAGTAAATATATGGACGTATTTTTTGATTTTGGTGGGGCAAATGATATTATTTTTGGATGAAATTTTTTGGGGAGCTAGATAAAATGCTCCTCTACAATTGCGAATTTTTTTTAAAAAGTGACAGGAAGGGTGTGCGGGTAGCTACATGCGTGGCTATTAAAGATGAGCCCTATATATATATAGCGATCTAGTGAGAAACATCTTATAATGAGAGCATGAGAGGCATTTGAACAACTAAAAATGTATAGATATATATTTTTTAAATCCAACCATATAGATGGGAATATCATCAGTTCACTTTCCTTCCCATAAAAATTCATTGCAATCCATTATTGTTTACATGTCCATATGTACAATATAGACTTTTTACATCCAACGGTCAGCCTGAAATTTAGTATGGAGCGTTGAAAAGTATTCAATTGTTGTGAATTCTATACAAATATGATGATGATGAAATTTTGTAGAAAGGTAAATATTAATGTGTACTTTAAATCTGTACGATTAGATTATGAAAAGTTGGTCTCTATTGAGAGTTATTCAAATGCCTCGGGTGCTCTCACCAAGATATGTTTCTCACTGGATCGTTGTCTTTATATATATATATATATATATATATATATATATATATATATATATATATATATATATATATATATATATATATATATATATATATATATATATATATATATATATATATATATATATATGGCTCATCTTTAATACCCACGTGGGTAGCTACCCGAACACCCTTCCTGTCACTTTTTTTTAAAAAAAGTTTTACAATTGTAGAGGAGCATTTTATCTAGCTCTCCAAAAAATTTCATCCAAAAATAATATCATTTGGCCCACCAAAATAAAAAAATACGTCCATATATTTACTGACTGTATATTTTCTGCGCACTTACTTTTTTAGTCATATAGTTACTCTTTTATCAATACAGTTACTCTTTTGATCTTAGAGTTACTTTTGTGTACCATATAGTTACACTTTTGGATGTGCGCGTAGCTAAAAAATTAGGCTACCCGCGCGGGTAACGAATAAATCCCTATATATATATATATATATATATATATATATATATATATATATATATATATAGACACACACATATATATCTGATACATGGCCACAACCGCTCTCCAAAACCTTAGAATAAGGATGGCAAGGACATACACTCCCTTAGGGCTGTCAATGGGGAGGGTATGGGGATGGTAAGGCTTACCCTTACCCTTACCCACCAAGAGTGGCGGGTAAGGGTATGGGTAATTTCCCACTCCACCAATATCCTTACCCTCCCCTTACCCTTACCCTTTTATCCACAGGGTAAACAGGAGGGTAAGGCTGAGGCAGGAAATTTATATGTCTTTTAAAAATGTGTGTTAATATGAAAAATAATAGGATTCCTAATATATTTGTATATTTAAGTGAGACATCAAGATGTTTAGAAATGACTATTACTAAGTAATCTTCTATAGCATTATGCACATAGATTATGTTGTATTGAAATATATTATCAAGGCAACAATTGTTGCATATACAATTAGTAGTATGCCTGATATTGATGTATGAACAAATAATCAAATCTAAAGAAAAATATCGCTACATTAAAATTATATTAAAAGACAATGTGTAACATCCCAAGATTTGAGGCCTCAGATAAAATGATCTTATAAGGAATGAATGGACTACCCCTCCTTTTCTGAGAGTTCATCACTATAGAACTCCATAGTTAAGCGTGCTCATCTTGGAGTAGTATTAGGATGGGTGACCAGTCAGAAAGTTGACCCCAGCTTGTGTGTGAGTGAGGAAAAAGCACGTAGTTAAGGCTAGTCGTGATCTGTGGGGCCAGCCGTCCTTCCTGAAACTCTACTAGAGCCCAGGGCAGTGGGCCCGGGCATTACAAATGGTATCAGAGCCATAACCCCTCCAGTAGGTGGGGCCCACATAGGCATGTGGCATGCCAATCTTGAGCCGTACGGTCCCGACATGTTGGAAAGGGCTATCCATGGTTGATGTAGTGACCCTTGCACTGGTATTCTGTGATCGAGAGCTGGGTGTCCATGGGCCATTCTGGGTCTGCACTGAAATGTGGTGATATTATGAGGCCATATAGTTGAGTCTTGACATCCTCGAATAAAATGATCTTATAAGGAATGATTGGACTACCCATATCATCAAGGTGCACCTCCTTTTCCAGGAGCTCATCACTAAAGAACTCCATAGTTAAGCGTGCTCAGCTTGGAGTAGTACTAGGATGGGTGACCAGTTGGGAAGTTGACCACGGCTTGCGCGTGAGTGAGGAAAAAGCACACAGTTAAGGCTAGTGGTGCTCTGTGGGGCCAATCGTCATTCCTAAAACTCTACTGGAGCCTAGGGAAGTGGGCCCGGGCATTACACAATACGTCACAAAAAGTTATTTTTATAAACAAACATCTCTTGTACCATACAAAATATTATTGTATACAAAATTGATTAAGAACAAATGAAGTAGACAACAACACCACAAATATATTGAATTTATGTTACAATAAAATATTGTTATATTGAACTCGTGTCTTATAGCTTCAAGATTTGTATCATAGGCATATAAATAAGCCCCAATAGAAGTAAAAAACACCATACCAAAAAGTATCAAATGATACATAAACTAGAAAATATCATTATTTCATACATGTTGCTCTTATACCTCCAAAATGGTGATGTATACCCGACCAAAATAGTTACATAACAAGTAGATAAGAATATCATATGTTGTATTAAATGATGACCAAATAATATTGAATATTTTATAGACTTAAAAAAGACAATGTTAATATACTTAATATATTATACATACATATTGGTGGGTAGAGGGTTAGAGGGTACGGGTAATGCCTTACCTTTACCCTTACCCACTAAGGTAGTGGGTTAGGGGGTAGCGAGTAGGCAGGTAAAGGGTAAAAAATCATTTACCCTTCCCCTTCCCCCACAGGGTATGGGTAAAGGGTAAATGGGTTAATTCTTACCCATTGACAACCCTACCCTCCCTACACCTACATATACTAAAAAATATACGACTCCAAGTTTCCCTTCTTGAATACTTGTTTTACTATCCAGCAAGTCTTGATAGTGGAATAGTTCTACATCTCAGAGAACTACATGATTCGAGTTCCACTTGGTTAATTAAGCCAATTGAGTGTTTTCAGACTGCATCAACCAAGTTACATACAAACAACTATATTGTTCCTATGAAATTAGTGGTACATAACAACTCCAAAAGATATAAAACATATGAGACATATTCCTTATCAGAACATCATGGTGTACTAGTCCATTGTCATCCTTAAAAGGGATAACTTCTATTAGGGTTCAAACAACCCACCAATGCCATTCATGCCATACAACATTACTTCCTGTAAGGACATCATTATCACTCAATAGTTTATAGGGTTCAACATGTCACCAACACAATTATTCATTCAAACTTAGTATAAGAGTTCATCAATCATAAGAGTTCTGACATTTCTAAGAGTAATATAATAGAGTTACTTTTAGTATTAGAATGTATCCATTCATCATTTCAATATCAACAAAATATAAAAGTACTAAACACTCATAAGGAGGGTTCAAGGTGTGAATTGGATTTGTATTACCAAATCAGCATACATAGTCAAGCCATTGGTTCATTTAGGGAATTAGCCAAAAGTAAAACCATTGGTTCATTTAGGGACTCAGACTAAATCAAAACCATTGGTTCATTTACAGATTTAGACAAAAACAAAACCATCAGTTCATTTAGGGATTTAACCAAAAACAAAAATATTAGTTCATTTATGACTTCGCCAAAAATATCAATTCATATACGTAGCACACCCATAAGTTTTGACAAGCTTAAAAAAACCCATCAATTCATGGACTTAACATAACCATCGATTCACTGGCTTAACATAACCCTCAGTTCACTGACTTAACATAACTCTCGGTTCATTTACCAAGTAGTGTTATTGATTCTAACACTAAGTAGAACCATCATTTCCTACTCTTAACAAACCCTTGATTCACGTTCTATGTAAAACCATTGTTTCTTAAGCTTAATGAAATGATCAGTTTGTAGACTAAGTAAATGCATCACTTATCAAACTAAGTAAAACCTCATTTACTAAGTAAAATCGTAGATTTCTACACTAAGTAAAACCATCAATTTCTACACTAAGTGAATCCATTAGTACAGACACCAAGTACAACCATTGTTCCATACCTTTAAAACCAAGGCAGTTCATCATAAAGGAAGGAACGCCATATGATCTAAGGATAATTTAACAACACACAACTATCACACACACATGCAAAATAATATACAAAGATCCTTTTTCTACGGGGGCGAGGGGCTAGCTCAAGTGGTGCGGCTCGACAATCCCCAATGAAGGGACCTGTGTTTGACTATAGGCGAAAACCCTCGGGGTGCAATAAAGGCCCCATGTTACTAAGAGCATCACGGTGCCCCCATGTATGTGGCTAGTTGTAGGGTTTACCCTTGGCTGGGTGGGTCTAATAGTGTCCGATCCCGAGAGGGGTTCCTTGTTATATTAAAAAAAGATCCTTTTTCTACATAATATGAAGTTTCTAGAGTAAGGTCTATATAAAACAAGTTAAAGGTAGGAAAGAATCGGATTGAAAGTTATATAGCTCATCTCAAGGTGAAGAAGAACATCCAAACATCAATATATCTCAGGAAGAGAAGATGAAACCCTAGCTTACACTCCTAAAGCTCCAAGGTAGCTTCTTTCTTCAAGAATAGGGTAGATCTAGGGGGTTCTTCAACCATATGCATGAGTTCTCACCAAGAACAATAGGGTTCCTCTCATGTATGAAGAGAGAAGAAAGAAAACATAAAAAAAAACTAGATTAGGGTAGAAGGTCTTACATGTATGAGGCAAGAAACTAGGTTTGAAAGCTCCAAACAACCCTAGAGATGCTTGATCCAAACCCTAGAGTAACATGCATCCAAGATCCATTTAAGCTTTGGCCCCAAGGTACTCTGTCTTCAACAGTCTTGCGAAATGAGATTATTCAAAATGAAAACACATGATCAACTACTAATTAACCACATAACCAGAAAAGAGGGTAAATTAAAACCGATTTAAACAGTACCATCATGTTCACAAACATCACATACATGTCCAAAAAATTACATATCATCACATACCATATCAGGTATTTACATATACGTCTAATGGCCATTTGCCACAACCTGTATATAAAAGAAATATTCAACATATACATGCCATATACAAACATTGACACACTGCCAAAAACTTGAGTCGACATACATATCTACAAAACATCCCCTACCCAGACCAGAGAGTACATGGATGACTCTAGGACTCTACAACTACAATCCAACCTTCTGCTTCTACTTCTCTTCAGAAAAATCTTCCTCACCACCATGATCCCGACGATGTCGCTGACGACCACCTAAAAAGATGTGGTGACCCACGAGGTGAGACCAACATCCTAGCAAGAGATATAACTCTCAATAATAATTATTGATTACAACAGATAACATTATTACTAAATAGATTAAGTAGGTTAAACTAATTAAGCAGGTTTAGCATATTGAGCATGTTAAACACACTAAGCTAGTTAAATAAATATGCATAACAATGGGCATGACTAGCAAGTATATGAAGGAACATGTAAGACTATCATCTACTAAATGGTAAATTTCTCTTACCACATTATATAAAAAATAAATTGTATAAGAAACAAGGCAAGCATTATCAATCAATGTGAATTGTGTTTAACCCTAAGAAGATATACTACACAGTTGGTTAATGTCTTTTATTAAGCCCTGGGGAGTTTGAGGTATACCCCTCAAATTCCAATTGACCACTGCTTGGTAACAATCAATTTCGTACAAGATATAGGAGAGGCAGAAATCCTAAGATCTCACCCCCTCGATCAGTACGAGTCAATTATAATGACATATCAGTCACACTGCCTATAGTGACATATAAGTCAAGCTGCCAACAACCTAGTCTGCCCTTGGTATATAGGTCACAACACTAGTAACCTGGGTATACAAGAACCCTATTATCCAAGGCACAACCATAACTGTCCTCAACACATAACAAATATACATGCATCAACTGTTCATAAACTAAGGCATGGCAACAACCATCCTCAAAACCCTGGGTTTAGGATGTCAAGGACACACAGTCTCAATAGTATGCACTCCAAGCTTCCCTTAGGAATACTCGTTTCCCCGTCCAACAAGCTGTTGACACTTGAATGGTTCTACGCCATAGGGCACTACATGATTACGGATTCACTTGATTAGTTAATACCAATTGGACGAGTTAAGCCTCCATCAATCAAGTTACATACAAACCCTAAAAGAGTTATACAAAAACATGGTAGGTTGCAATTTCATAAGATATAAAACATATGAGATAAATTTTTTATCACATCATCACATGATACCAATCCTTGTCACATAGTGAAGAGGGTTTCACCTCCATTAGGGCTCAAACCATGCCCAAGGGTCATTAAGATGATCACATCATTCCCTATAAGAACATCATTATTTTTCCATGCCTTACCAAAGGTTTCAACAAACCATCAACACACATGTGACACTTATCATAACATTGTATTAAAGAACTATGATGTTCACATGGCAACTATTAGGGTTACAACAACGTTGAGAGAGTATTCTGTCACCATACTGATCATATAAGACAACTAAGTATGATTAACCACCATCATTTAGTTGCACTATGGTTAGGTTCAACAAAGTAGATTGGTGTTACAAATCAGCCCTTAACTAACCATCAGTTCATTTACTTACATAGGCTCAAACACAAACCCAAACTCTAATACCTTCGTCTTATCGTGGTTGAATAAGGTTAAACATTACATTCTTATTTCATATAAATAAACTCATGACTTGTATTCATAGTGTCAAAAACCTAGTGGTAATAGATTAGGAAGCATAATGATCATAGAACCAGACATTTTCATTGACCACATAGGTTAGGAACCTCTTGGAGACCCCGAGGACCAGGGTCCATCAAGGACTGCTAGGGTTAGAGACATCAACAACCACTAGGGTTAGCCACATTGGAGACTGCTAGGGTTAGCCACATTGGTGTCTGCTAGGGTTAGGCATATCATAGATCACTAGGGTTATGCATATTGACGACCACTAGGCTTACCAAAACTCATCAAGCATCAGAGTTTGAAATCACAGCGACCATGTAAGATCAAATCTTGGTGACCAAACCTAGAGCAAAACTTGGCGAAAAAACATAGTTCAAAAACCATCGACCACATAAGCACCAAAACCTTGGCGACCAATTAGAGTTCAAAACTTCATCAACCATCTAAGAGTAAAATCTTGGTGAGCACTTATGGTAACAAAATGCTTGGCGACATCACAACCAACATGGAGATTAAGAACTTCACATCCACTATTGAATTACACAAATAATCAAGATCTAGGTTTTACTATCTTCAAGAAGGAATACATGTATTGGATTTATAGGTACATCAAAATGGATCATCTACTCAAAAACCTACCATATAAGTTCAACAACAGGCTAGGATAATTCTCTCTACTAAGAACAACATTTTAGGGCAAGATTATGTACTTCCAAGATAGAAGTAAGAAATATTAATGGAGAAAGTTATATAACTCACCTCTTAGAAGATGGAGCAACTCAAAATAGCAAGGTAGCTCGAAGGAAAGAAGGTGGAGCCCTAGATTGAGCACTCCTATCGTCCAAGCGAGATCCTCCTTCAACAAGGACGTAAAACCTCGGTCAAGGAAGCAAGAAAGAGGTGTTCTTTAAGCTGCAGATCAGGCTCCACTATGGAACACCATGGATAAAACCAAGAAAAAGAGACAAGAGGGTAGGTCAATGAGGAAAATGAAGGAAGAGATGGAGATCTCAATTACCAAGACCAAAAAGCAAAGAATGGAAGCTCTACAAGCACAAGGAGAGGCTAGATCCGATCGCTAGATGCACATGTGAGGTAGATAGGTCAAGCTCCTTCAACTTGAGCTCCTCCTTCTCCATCAATCAAGGGGGAAGAGCTCCAACAGAAAGGAAAAAGAGAGAGTAAGCTAGGTGTGTAAAGAATTTGTTTGTGTGCAAGGAGGGAGCATGCCATGTATCTAAGGTGGAGCATCTTGCCCATACAAGCATCTCACACATGCAACCAAGCCAAACACAAACCAGACAACTTCACCAAGAAACCTATGGACTAGGGGGAGCAGAAAGACATAGTGACCACTCAACATACTTAGTGACCAAAGTGATCAGAAAAGCAAACGACCACATAGGATTCTTGGCAAACAAGATGAGTTAGAGTCCTCATTGACCACCAACCCTAGGCGGTTCAAGAAACCTTGTCAAATGCCAATACTAAGGACATCATCCTTGGTGACCAAGAAAGCTAGGTGGTCCATCAGGTCCAACCACTTAAGGTTAACACTAGGGTTAGGGCATCCATAAGAGCAAACCCTAATCCTCAACATGGCTTGGTGTCACCACTCAAACCAAGGTGTAACAAGGTGACCTAAAGCACAAATACTTCAGAAATTATATGAAAACATGTGAGGCACAAAAATATGTGAAAAATTTTAATAAAACCCCTAGATATGGGTAAATTGCGTAAAAGTCCAAAATAAGCATATAAATGCATAATTTGCTCAAATAATGTCCAAACAATACCAAACTTGAAACTTAAGCTTGTCACATGATATCAAAGAATATCATATGGTTAAATTAAGCTTCTAAGCACAAAATTATGATAAGAAAGGATGTTCAACCAAAAAGTAAGGTCAGGGGTCTTACAACCATAAACCCCTAATAAGGATTTCACCCCCAAAATCCTACGCAAACAAAGACGAGTACTTCCTATGCATCTCATCCTCTAACTCCCATGTGGCCTCCTCCACACCACTGTGATGCCACAAAACCTTTAATAAGGATATATACTTCTTCTTCATCTTATTCACTCTCCTATCTAGGATCAACACATGACCCTTAACATGCGATACATCCTCCTCCAACTCAACCTCCACTGGCTGCAACATCTACTCTATATTAGGGTGACACTTCCTCACCATGGAGACATTGAAGACATTATGCAACCTGTGTAACTCCGACGGTAATTCCAACTTGTATGCCACCTTCCCAACACATGCCAAGATAGGGTATGGTCCCATATACCTCTGGACCAACATACCCTTCTTACCAAACCTCAACACACCCTTCTAAGGGGAAACCTTAAGATTTATATGATATCCAACTTGAAACTCAAGCGTTCTGTGTAGGTTATCAACATAAGACTTCTGTCTATTCTGAGTTTCTTTCAATTACTTTCCTATCACCTTGATATTCTCTATAGTCTATTGTACTAAATCAGGACCCAAAAGTTGATACTCACCTGTCTCATACAAACAAAGAGGTGACAAACAACATCTCACATACAATGCTTCATACGGTGCCATGCCTATGCTTCTCTAATAACTGTTGTTGTAGATGAACTCTATCAAACTCATGTGCACATTCCAACTGCCAAGAAACTGTAGAACACATGCCCTCAAAAGATCTTCCAAAATCTGAATGATCCTCTCAGACTGGCCATCTATTTGTGGGTGGAAAGTTGTACTATATATGTATGTATGTATGTGCTAATTTCTCTATTGTATACAACATCTTGACTAGAAGGAAGTGAGATGACTCAGTCAACTTTTCAACTATCACCCATATGGAATTATGACCTTTGGTTGTCCTAGGAAGACCAACCACAAAGTCCATGGGTAAATGCTCCCACTTCTACTGTGATATCGACAAAGGTTGTAATGTCCCTACAATCTTTTGATGCTTTGCTTTAACATGCTAACAAACTATTAGACTTGGCCACCAGTACAAATCCTTCAGATTGTTATACATCTTGGTACTCGAAAGATGCATCACATACATTGAGGAATGAACTTCTATAAGTACCATCTTTCTCAGGCACTTGACATCTGGAACCACTGTCCTGTTATAAAAGCAAACTGTCCCATCCTCTGACTCATGAAAGCCATCATACTTATTGATGCCAAAACTTTGATCTTGATATTTTGTATCATAACATCATTCTTCTAAGCATCTCTAATGTACTGTATCAACATAGGCTTCACCTAAAACCTTTCTAACAACCATGCCAATAGAGATACTTCCAATTGTACATACATTTGGCAAAGAGACACTAACATGTACCACTTGTGACACACCATAGAATGTAAATGTGCCTTGTCTACAATCGATGATGAAGATGACTTCCTTCTCAAAGAATCAACCACCACATTCACCTTCCCTCAATGGTAGTCCATTATGCAATCATAGTCTTTGATCAGCTCCATCTATCTCTTCTCGCTCATGTTTAGATCCTGCTTCAAGAAGATAGACTGAAGGTTCTTGTGGTGAGGGTGAAATCTGACACTTCTGTCGATACATATAGTGCCTCTAAATCTTCAGACATGAACCACTAGTGCAAGCTGCAGATCATGTGTCAGGTAGTTTTCCTAGTGTTTCTTAAGCTGTCGTGAAGAAAAAGAAATCATTTTCTTATCTTGCGTCAACACACATCCTAAGACATTCCTCAAAGCATCGCAAAATATGATTTAGGCATTCCTTTGCTCTGGCAGAACTAACATCGATGCACTGGTCAACTTCTCCTTTAACAACTAGAAAGATCGCTGACACTTGTCATCCTAGACAAAAGAGACACCTTTCCCGATCAACTTGGTTAGGGTAATACAATAGTGAAATTCTTAATGAATCTCATGTAGTAACCTGCCAAGCCTATGAAATTCCAGACCTCCGTTGGTGTCTTGGGTTGTTCCCCCTCCATAACTAAATGTACCTTCTTTGAGTCCATACAAACAACTTTAACAGAATTATGTGACCAAGAAAAGATACCTCTGTCAACTGGAACTCACACTTACTAAACTTGACATACAACCTGTGTTGCCGGAACAATGTTAACGTCTGGAAATGATGCTGCTCATGATACTAACTATCCTTGGAATATATCAAGATATCGTCTATGAACACAACTACAAACTAATCAAGATACAGTTTGAACACTCTATTCATCAGATCCATAAAAGTCGTCAGTGCGTTGGTTAGCCTAAAAGCATAACCATGAACTCGTAGTGACCATACCTAGTTCGAAAAGCAGTCTTAGGTATGTCTCCCACCTTCATCCTCAATTGGTGATATCCCGACCTTAGATCTATCTTTGAGAACGTTGAAGCACCTCTCAACTAGTCATACAGAGCATCAATCCTTGACAACCAGTACTTGTTCTTTATCATAACCTTATTCAACTATCAATAATCTATACATAACCTCATGGAACCATCCTTCTTCTTAACAAATAGCATGGGAGAACCCCAAGGGGAAGTGCTCAATCTGATGAAACCCTTATCCAACAACTCATGTAACTGGTTCTTCAACTCCTACATCTCAGATGGTGCCATTTTGTAAGGTGACTGTGCTATGGGTCATGTTCCAGGAACAAGATTGATCTCAAATCAATCTCTCTAGGAAGGGGAACACCAGGAAACTCCTCGGGGAAGACATCCTTGAACTCTCACACTACATGTACCTCCTGGATACTAGCATTCCTCACCTTTTGTCAAGAAGGCCTCACATCCCTGTCTCATCATCCTCTTCACTGTCATAGCTGACACCAAGCATGTAGGAAGAATCTTCCTACCTCCTTGGAAGATCCATGAAACATCTCTATCACAAAACGTCATCACCTTGGAACTACAGTCCAAAACAACCTTATACTTCTCTAAGGTATCCATCCCAAGTATCACATCATATCCATGCATGTCAAGTGACATAAGATCTACTTGAATGTTGTGTCCCCCCCAAAAAAAAGATGGACACACCTCCCACAACTCAGTGGAACCAACTAAAGGGGTTTCAAGAAAAAGGCTATCAGATTTACTATAAATAGGCAGATTACAACTACTTATCACCTCTCTGGAGATAAAAGAGTGTGTCGCACCTGGGTTAATAAAAACAGATATGAAAGAAGAAGCAAATAAGTTAGAATGAAAAGTTCCCTCTGACCTATCACAACCCATGGATTGACCACTCCCTCTGATTAACTCATAACATAGAATCTAGCTATTGCATGTTGTCATCCATATTCTCTACCAGCTAGCCCAGAAGATCCTACCTACGACGCCTGACCGCATCCTCTACCATTGTTATACTATTGATGTGAACTTTGCTAACTTTGCCTCGACTGTTGTGTCACTTTCTCATCCTTCATAGGGCACACCCACTTTGTATGCCTGACATGTCCACACTTGTTACTTGTCCTGATGTCTTACTATGGCCTAGGCGGTCATGTCACTGACATAGATGTTGTGCCGTGTGTTCCTACTGGCGGAAAGCTATGGCATATTCCCTTACTTGGGGACCATTATGACAAAACTCGTAATCTTAGATGAAAGAAGGTTGACCTATGTTGTGTCTGAGGAGAAGAGAACCTTGGCTTCTTAAAGACACTAGACTACTGTCCCTGAAACTACACTGGCCTCTTCTTATAGTTGACTTCACGCTTATAGATAGGAGACTTATCAATCCTCCTTACTGACTCCACAAAAATAGAGAACCTCTCTCTGTTCTCCAAAGTAGATGCCATCATCGTAAAATCCGTGCTCAAACCCTTCTCAACCCTGTAGATCTTTTCCTTCTCTATCGCTGCCATATGAGGATAGAACCTCTAAATCTCCATAAACTTCACCTCATACTCGTTGATGGTCATCAAACCTTGTCATAGCTTCTCAAACTGCACCATCTTCTTGTCTAGATATGTCTCAGGGAAGTATGGGCTCACGATCTCCTGTCCAAACTCTTCCCATCCTATCGCAACTCTAAGTCTCTTCTCTTCCTCTATGGCCCACCAATGGCCAACACTACCCTTCAACAAATAAACAACATGCTTCACATTGTCCTCTTCTGGGATGGTCAAGATCTTGAATGTCTTCTCAAGTTCCATCAACCACATATCTATATCAGTCGGGTCTTCAATACCCGCATACTCGATCACCCCACATGTCGTAACCTCTCAAATGTCTCCCCATAACCCTGAGATTACACATTAGGGACAACTTCCCTAGCTTGAGTTATGGGCGCCCTATCCGCTAAATGTGTAATCATCGCCATGAGCTGTCCAAACATTGATTGAAAGGCAGGATTTGCCACGAATGCAAGGTCAAACTAAGAAACCACAGGCCGCTTCGGCCCCATATTAGGCACTCTCTCATCAAGTGCCTACCTCCTCGCACCACTTCCCGACATGATGTAGCTACTCTCTGCGTTCTCTTCACGTTATTGACACATATCTTTTGCATAGGAATAAGCTATGACCAAATATGTTGAGCAACATAAGAACAAACACAAACCCTAGTCCTATGTCCCTGTAGACTCAGTGAACCTAAAGCTATGATATCAACCTAAACTATGATGCCATGCCTTGCTAAACAAGGTTAATCAAAACAAAAACACATGCTCAACTACTAATTAACCACATAACTAGCAAAAGGGTAAATTAAAACCAATTTTAACATTACCATCATGTTCAGAAACATCACATAAACCTCCAACAACTCACATATCATCACATACCATATCAAGTATTTACATATACAATCAATGGCCATCTGCCACAACCAGTATACAAAAGAGATATTCTACATATACATGCTATATACAAATATCAACACACTACCAAAAACTCGACCCGACATGCATATCTACAAAACACTCCATGCTCAAAATTGAGAGTATAGGGACAACTCTAGGACTCCACAACTACAATCCAACCTTCTGCTTCTACTACTCTTCCTCACCACCATGATCCTAATGAAGTCACTGACAACCACCTAAAAAGATGTGGTGACCCATGAGGTGAGACCAACGTCCAAGCGAGAGATATAACTCTCAACAATAGTTTTTGATTGTAATAGATAACATTATTACTAAATAGATTAAGAAACTTTAGCATATTGATCATGTTAAACATACTAAGCTAGTTAAACATATATGCATAGCAATAGGCATGACTAGCAAGTATATGAAGGAACATGTAAGACTATCATCTACTAAAAATTTAATTTCTTTACCACATTATATAACAACTAAGCAATATAAGAAACAAGATAAGGGTTATCAACCAATGTGAATCGTATTTAACCCTAAGCAGATATACTACACAACTGGATTATGTCTTTTATTAAGCCCTGGGGAGTTTGAGGTATACCACTCAAATTCCAACTGACCACCACTTGGTCACAATAAGTTCTTTACTAGATCTAGGAGAGCCAAAAATCCTAGACTGCACCCCTCAGTCAGTACGAGTCAATTGCAGTGACATATCAGTCAAACTATCTATAGTGACATATAAGTCAAGCTGCCAACAACTTGGTCCACCCTTGGTATATAGGTCACAACACTATTAACCAGGGTATACAAGAACCCTATCATCCGAGGCACAACCACAATTATTCTCAACACATAGGTTCCCTTAGGATTACTCGTTTCCCCATCCAACAAGTTGTTGGCAATGAATGGTTCTACAACACATGGCATTACATGATTAGGGTTTCACTTGATTAGTTAATACCAATTGAGTGAGTTAAGGCTGCATCAATCAAGTTACATACAAACCCTAAAGGAGTTATACAAAAACATGGTAGGTTGCAACTTCAGAAGATATAAAATGTATGAGAAAAAATTCTTATCACATCATCACATGATACCATTCCTTGTCACATCATGAAGAGGGTTACACCTCCATTATGGTTCAAACCATGCCTGAGGGTCATTAAGACCATCACATCATTCCCTGTAAAAACATCATTAACTTTCCATGCCTTACCAAAGGCTTCAACAAACCATCACCACACATGTGATACTAATCATAACATTGTATTAAAGAAGTATGATGTTCATGTGGCAACATATTAGGGTACAACAACATTGAGAGAGTATTATTTCACCATACTCATCATACAAGAAAACTAAGTATGATTAACCACCATCATTTAGTTGCATTAGGGTTAGTTCAACAAAGTAGATTAAGTCGGTGTTACAAATCATCCCTCAACTATCCATTGGTTCATATACTTACTTAGGTTCAAGAACAAACCCTAACTCTAGTACCTCCATCAGATCATGGTTGAATAAGGTTAAACATAACCATATGATTTCATACAACTAAACTCATGACCCATATTCATAGAATCATAAAACATATTGATCATAGATTAGGAAGCATTATGATCATAGAACCAACAATTTTCATCGGCCACATAGGTTAGGAACCTATTGGAAACTGCTAGGATCAGGGTCCATCAACGATCGCTAGGGTTAGAGACATCAACAACCACTAGGGTTAGCCACATTCCGCTAGGGTTAGACACATTGATGATCGCTAGGCTTAGCCATATTGACGACTGCTAGGGTTATCCATATTGACGACCGCTAGGGTTAGCCATATTGGAGACTGCTAGAGTTAGCCATATTAGCAACCACTAGGGTTAGCTATATTGGTGACCGCTAGGGTTACCAAAACTCATCGACCATCAGAGTTTAAAATCTTAGCGACTACTTAAGATCAATTCTTGGTGACCAAACATAGTTCAAAACCCATTGATCACATAAGAACCAAAACCTTGGTGACCAATAAGAGTTCAAAACTTCATCGACCATCTAAGAGTAAAATCTTGGTGACCACTCATGGTAACAAAAAGCTTGTTGACCATCACAACCAACATGGAGATCAAGAACTTCACGTCCACATATGAATCACACACATAATCAAGATCTAGGTTTTAGTATCTTCAAGAAGGAAACATGCATCAGATTTAGAGGTACATCAAAATGTATCATCTACTCCAAACCCTACCATATAAGCTCAATCATAGGCCTGTATAAATCTCTCTCTACTAAGAACAACATTTTAGGGCAAGATTATGTACACACAAGATAAAAGTAAGCAATAATCATGGAGATAGTTATATAAATCTTATCTTAGAAGATGGAGAAATTCCAAATAGCAAGGTAGTTTGAAGGAAAGAAGGTGGAACCCTAGCTTGAGCACTCCTCTTGGCCAAGCTAGTTCCTCCTTCAACAAGGAAGCAGAAGCAAAACCTAGGTCAAGGAAGCAAGAAGGAGGTGTTCTTTAAGATCTAGATCAAGATCCACCATGGAACACCATGGATCCAACCAAGAAGAAGAGAGAAGAGGGTAAGTCAACAAGAAAAATGAAGGAAGAGAAGAATATTTTACTTACCAAGATAGAAAAGCAAAGAAAGGAAGCTCTACAAGCACAAGGAGAGGGTAGATCCGAACCCTAGATGCACATGCGAGGTAGATCGGCCAAGCTCCTTAAACTTGAGCTCCTCCTTCTCCACCAAGCAAGGGGGACGAGCTCCAATAGAAAAGAAGAAGAGAGAGAGGAATCTAGGTGTGTAATAAGTTTGGTTGCATGTAAGGAGGGAGGTATATATAGGGTTCAAGGTGAGAGGGGGGAAATGGGAAGTGTCTAAACATGTATGCCATGTGTCTAAGGTGGAAGCATCTCACACATGAAACCAAGTCAAACACAAACTAGGAAACCTCACCAAGAAAACTCATCGACCAGGGGGAGAAAAAAATATTACAACCACTCAACATACTTAGCTACCAAAGTGATCAGAATAGTAGACGCCCACTTAGGATTCTTGGCGACCAAGATGAGTCATTGTCCTCATCGATCGCCAACCCTAGGTGGTTTAAGAAACCTTAGAGACCACCAATACTAAGGACTCATCCTTGGTGATTTCCAAATCTAGGTGGTCCATCGATTCCAACCACTAAAGGTCAACCCTAAGGTTAGGGCATCCATAAGAGCAAACCCTAATCCTCAACATGGATTGGTCTCACCACTCAAACCAAGGTGTTACAAGGCGCCCCAAAGCACAACTACTTTAAACATGATATGTAAACATTTTAGGAACAACAAGCATGTAAAAAATTTCAAGAAAAACCCTATATATGGGTAAATTACATAAAAGTCCAAAACAAGCATATAAATGCATAACTTGCTCAAACAATGTCCAAACTGGATCAAACTTGAAACTTAAGCTTGTCACATGATATCAAGGCACACATTTGGGTTAGATTAAGGTTCTAAGCATGAAGTTATGATAAGAAAGAATGTTCAACCAAAAAGCAAGGTCAGGGGTCTTACAGAAAAGAGTTTGTTTGAGAGAGGAGAGAGGTGTATATATATCCAAGAAGAGAGAAAAAGAGGTAGTCAAGGGTTGAAAACTATCTTTCCATGTGTTGAAACACAAGATATTTCTTTTCCATGAAAAAGTGGAACTTACATTGGTTTGTTTCCAAGGATATCCATTGATTTTTGCCTTAGTGAACTTATCAAGTTACATATCAGAAAAGCCATCAAATTGTACACCATACTTCACCATTTGCAAACCCTGATCCTCCATCAGATTGTGCACTCAACAAGGATAACCATCAATTCTAGGGCCACAAGATAAAACCATATCCTCCTCCACTATAAGGGGAAACCATCAGATCCTTAATTCACTTGGTGAAACCATCATATCCTCATCATACATAGAAAAACAATCAATTTTATCACTTAGGTGAAAATCTATTGGTTTTCAACCTACAAAGGAAAGAAGCAAACATACGATGGTGCATCCGAGCATTAAAAGGTGAAATCATATGAAACATTATGAAGAGAACTATGAAGCACAACATACATGTGTTGAAATTATAGATAGCTCCCTAGGAAAGGGAAAATTACACAAAGGTCCACCAAGCACATAAATTGCAAACTTAAGCAAACAAATTCCAAATTGGACCAAAATTGAAACATAACTTTGTAACCCGTTATCAAAACAAGAATTAGGGTTTAATTAAGAAACTAAGAAACCCATTAGATTAATCAAGCATGTTTAACCATAGATCCAGGTCGGGGGCCTTACAAGCAACATCTAGTAACACATCATTGCTACCCAAGTAATTGGAAAGTTGGAGAACAACTTCAACCTAGATCTATGATCAGTGTTACTGTGATTGTATAATTTCTTTGTATGTGATAACTAGATTGAACTTGAGTCATGGAATCTTCATCCTCTTATTCATTCAATCTATGTTCCTTGAATTGGAGCAGACTGTAGAGATGCATATGAGGTCAATATCACATATTGACTCACATGAGTATGGTCATACATTTTCTTAGTCTCACTTATCAAGTGGCCAAGATATCAAATCCAGTAGGACGGACAAATCCCATCTACATCACTCACAATTAGTCCTCATGTGTCACAATGTACCCATGCATAACCTTTATGGTAACCCTTATTCAAGGTTACATTGGATGATGTTAAAATACACCAAACAACATGCAATGAGTGTAGTGAGTTCATGTCTAAGAATCACAACCACCACTATCACACTGAGATTTGATTATGATAGTTATCCATGCATCACTTCTCAGGAAGTGTCTATCCAGTACACTGTTCTCTAACAAGTACCTATGTGTTTGGTTTGATATCATGTATCATGACTAGTGACATTCTGTCACCAACCAACATATACTCTAGTCTTTTGTATTATTGTTGTCTATTATCTTCCACAATAATATCTGACTAGGGATATAATAATGTAAATACTCCAATCATACATATAATCTCATTGTTTAGGTCTTCAACCTGAAGACATATGTCTTTGAGCAATATCATTCTTTATACATATTATCATGTTATATCATCATCTCATAATTGAAAAAACATATAGACTAAATTGCCTTTATCATGAATCAAATCAATTACTAGATATGCCATTACAACCATCATATGACTGGCTGTTTGGGCATACATACCAACATTTTCCCCTTCACCATTGTTGAAAACTTTGCTTGGGCTTGACGTTGTCATTGCGTGTAGATCATGTTGCCTTTTTTTTTGCTATCATTACCTCATTCACCAATTTTTTGCCTTCTTAGATTCTTTCTTTGTCATCACAACCTCCATCCCTATCATTGTCTCTACCTTAACAATAAACTTCCTGCCTTCACCCTACTTGCTACCTTCCCCAACTCTACCTTTGTATGATCTAGGTATTTGTAGTTGAAGCCTACTTATTTTTTCACTACCGCTGTTGTCACCATCGGTACCACTACTTGTTCAACTTCACCAAGTATGAAATTATTACAATAGTGTGTATTAACCGGTCATATAATCCTAAACCTAGATATTTTTTTACTAGTGCTGAATGCTATTGATGGATATTCTTTTGAGAATGCAAGTGTATTTGTACTATTAATATGCTAGAATACTAGTATAATTCTTAATGTTCATTTCCTATCCCGAATGCAAGTGCAATTGAGTTAGACAACCTATTAACTCCCCCCCAAGATGAGTGTTTTAGTTAATTTAATTAATGTAAATGCCATCCCAATGGAGCAAGTGTGATTTATATTGTATTTTGAATTAATAAACATATCTTTTAGTGTATATGTTACTTTACATTCTTCTAAGAATTTAGCATGGACATGAGAAATATAATTAAATAAATATGAGTCAATCCAATTAAGTATGTATGACAATATCATATTGATACCCCTTGAAGCCCTTGTGAGCATATTCTAAATATCCAACAACTGTAGTAAACATATTTGGGGTTGTCACCAATTATATGAAAATTTATGTATTATTACATGTATAAATATATATTAATCTATTGATAAAAAGTTTTAGGTAATGCATTACATGACGTAAGTATGACAACTTGGTATTTTCTACATGCTTAGAGTGGACATAGATGCCATTGATGATAGAAATGGACAATTAAAAGACAACAAACCACATTGACCATATTACATGTGCAGATGAGGAGTCATTCCAAACAAATTTCATATAGTGGTACCCAAGAACCATCTATGACATAACATGACTGCATAGAGGGATATAATGATAAGATAATACAACTATACAAGAAGCAAATGGAAATAGCGGTCAATTAGTTGAGACTATGTATCATTCCCAAAAGAAGGCACAAACAAACTCATATTAATAAGGGATGCTCTTAGGAGAAGACTATATACATGCATAAATTCACCTCCCACCAGATAGTGGTACATCATTTGAGTGGGAGGGATAGTATACCATCTAGTGTTTTATTTTTTACTTATTGCAAGTAGTGGTGTATAACAAAAATTTGAAACCTTTTCCAAGAAACTCATTATATGTAACAAGTTAGGTGATGAATTGATATAACGAGTACATTGTTTTGTTATGTGATGTGTCCGCTCACAATTGATACTTCTCACAAAGATAGCTACTTATGTGAGAAATTTACCATGTTAAGGGTGAACACAATGATGTAGGTCTATACAAAGTTAGTCACTTGAGTTAAGTATCATAGAAGTTGTATTATATGTGTTCATCCATTAAAGTAGATAATATAATGGGGACATTATTTTGTATATGTTTTTTTGTAGGTCACAACTAACAGTATTTAAATTAATTATAAGAGAAACATTGATTTCACTTCTTTCATTGGGCAATCAATCTGCCACATAGTCAAGATTCAATTCTAGATGAGATCAAGCAACCAAATGAGGAATGTAATCTGGTATGGGTCCACACAATAAACATAAAGGGCATGAATGAAATGAATCACGATGTCAAAGATATTTAGCAATAATATAAGACAAAAACTAGTACATAATATAGGAAGTCAAAAGGTTTGAGGACATTAATCACATTTTGGATCCACATCTCCTTGACTTGATACAAGTAAGTTTATTTGGATATATTTTTTCCAAAAATAATCTATTTTGTTTGAATATGATATCGTGTAGTCTTATTTCAAAATTTTAGTTGATGTTCATTAAGTCTCTATAATATTTGCCTCTGATATGATAATCTACTCTTCATGAATTTTTTTGTGAATGTAAAGGAGTAATAGTTTTGTATGTGTGAACTTCAATTAATGCCTGCATCATTTGTGTGTACGATTGATAATATTTTAGAACTTTGTTAGTGTTTGGATGGTTAGTTAGCGTTTATTATGAATCCATTATAATTTTATGGTCTTTCAAGATAACCTAGCTCAATTAATAATTATTTTGGAATGGGATTCAAACTTTGTAACCTATAATAGTCACAATATAACTTGGTAATGAGGTTCTTCTTGTATTACATCTACACCTTTTATCTTAGAGAATATATTCTGTTCGAGTTTGTTGGGAGGATAATCAATTTTTTGCTATGTTCTCCTTCATTGGATTTGTCATTAGACTTGATGTTGAGAAATGAAAATCTTTCCACTTTGTGGCTAACTATACCGATTAACACATGTTGAATAAACAATAGAATGAGAAACAAATAGGTGGTTTGGCAGGTTTTAGTAAAATATTCTTCTTTAGTGGAGCACACAAAAAGTATGAATTAAGTTTGAGAATAATATGGAGGTCCTCACTTAAAATCATTCAAAAAGTTTGAAGAGTAGGTGGTTCTCCATTGTGTAACACTTCCCTTAGTCTTTTTGTCCTTTTCCCTATGAGAAATAGAGCATCATCATCTCTCTTTGTCAACAACCAATTTTTCACAGGCAATGAGATTACCTTGAGGGACTTATCATTCAACTAGTTGTTGAAATTATTTTAAGTTTCAAGTACCAAAAGGATGAAAAGTCTTTTAATCTGTTCTTGTCACCCAAAAGAGATGGAAGATGATGAAATTCTAGTTATTATAAAGTAAAAGAGAGAAAAATTAAGGGAATTCCTTGACAAAGGAGACCAACTACTCCTCAAGACTTTTAGGGGACTTTATGGAGATCTTTAGATGATTCTCAAACACATTTCATTTTTATGGCTACTCAAATGCAAGAGAAGGATTTCCAAAAATATATCAACACACTCTTTTTTCCCTTTATTTTGGTTGTACTACACATATTAATCATTATAAGTGGCCTTGAAGTGGAATGGTTATCATTTCAATATTGACTTCAATAACAAATTTAGCAAAGAAGTAGAAAATGACAACAATAATGAATTTCTTCCCAGCATATGCAAAATATGCATAATATGTAATAAAGGATGAGGATGAGTTACATGAAGTACATTAAAACCAAATACATATAGGACTACTCTAGGTTTCAAAAGTGGATTTTGTTCCATCACAATGATCAAGACTATGACAGAATTAGTTCCAATTGAAGAAAGGATGAATTGAGACAGTAATTTGTAACCAGAAATAAATAGGTATACTATACCCCTCAATTGACCCAAAACTTCAATCAAAACTCTGCATCGAGTTTTTCTCTCTCGAATATCCAGTTGACTTATTAATTTTTTTATAACGTACTCTATTTTCCTTTGCCAAATATGCTTTTGAAAAATCCAAACATCTCAGAGATAGATGGTTCAATCAATCTTTCTCTTTAAATAGAATGAATATTTACTAGTTGCTGGTATGGATACTATTGACAAAACACTAGAAAAGTTTGTTGTGTGGACCTAACATATAATTATGTTGTGATGTTAATTACTATGTAATATTTTATCAATACATCTTTTTGTTTCTTTATATCATACTTATTTCTAAATATGTGAACGTGCACATGAAAGAATCCACAATGACAGTTTATTCCTAAATATGCCAATATTTTGTGGTTGTAAATAAATGTTGTTGTGATCCTATAGTGTGGCTGAGTCTAGAATTGTATTGTGGTATTTATTAAAATGAGGATTATTTTATGGTATTATTTGCAATTATTTGAATAAAAAATATATGTTTGGATAATTTATGGTGTACAATGCAATGTGATGTCATCTGAATGGTTGTTTGAGTTGTACTTTATAGAGAACCAACTGTTGAAATGTATTTCCAATAGGAACACAAACTTGCAACCTGCTCTGCAAAGATAGTGGAGACATTTACATTGTTGTAAGTATTATGCCATGCAACTTGAAGAAGTATAACGATAATTTGTGGCACAGATTATTGGAACAGGTGTGTCGATGACTCCAATGAGAGAATACTCCAACATCTCTCTAAGACCCACCCCTCTATGTGAAATGACAACAAATTCCATCATTCTCTTCACACTCCCTACACTGGCTGCCATCATACACCAATTCAGAGCCATTTGTACTAGATTGATAACATCTTCATAATGCAGGTTACCTATAAAGTCAGCAACAATTACCTTTTTATTATCTTTTCGACCTTTATACTCTCTGCTACCTTTAAGACACCTTCACTAGAACCTACATACTCTATCACAGGCATGGGAGAGGGGGATAGAATGCCTCTCTTTATCCCATACATATCCATACTACAATCAATGAAGCACCCCATCAGATCAGAAGAATAATTTGGAATCGATTAACACATCCTTCGATTGCAACACCCAGAGATACAACTTCACATTACGTCTACACCTTACACAACCATCATCTCCACAAAATCATGGAACATCACCCAAAATGCAGATTCACATCGAAAGAATATGAAAAACTTTTATTTGATCTGCGTACATGATGTCTTACATCCCATCTTATTTCCTTAGCTACCCATTTCCCTAACCCCATTCAATACCTTTGTCTCTCTGCTAAAGGAATGAAGGCACTTCATCCTCAAAATACCATGAACATATACTACATAGACATCTCTGATCAATCTCCTCATCCACCCTATGGTAATACGAAAACTAAAATTCCATACACTGATATCACCCTTCATTATACCACCATGATATACATCCAACTTCCTAGGGTTTGGAGGTAGCTCCAATATGACATCAAGCTAGGGAAAATCACCATTTTATTTAGAAATAGAACATTCCTGGTTCACTTTGAAAAAGATGCACACTGAACTGTTTTGACCACATCATGATGTCAGGATATGATCACAAATCTTCAATTAAAAAAACAATGGATCATCTTGCTATGACTACTATCCATAAACATTTACATAATGGGTCACTGACTTCTTCATGGAGACATTGATCAACCTACTTTCACTCTTCCCTAAACTGGGGGACTCTATTTACTCAAGGCTAGGTTCATTGGATGATAATCTATTTGTCAAAAGCATTTACCAACCCCCCTTCGGTACTAATGTCAACCTATTACAGATAGATTCATCTACTTTAGAAGATTCTAGTTCATCTATGGAAGAACTACTACATCACAACATAGTTACACTCATACATGGACTTTCCACTAGAAAATGCCAACCATATATGCCTCACCATCCCTCCTTAATCTTTCCTCACATCTTTCATCAACTTTTGTTTGCTCTCTATTTCATGATTTCCATCATTCTACCTACAATACCTCTCCTCCTCCTCCTCATCCTCTCTCCTTTCCCTACTCTCTCCCATCTCATCCATTCTTGCCATCCCATGCCTCCCACCCCACCACCTTTACGCCTTTGCTTTCTTCCACCACCTCCACCAATTCCCTTCAACTCTCTATATGTTCCAACCTCACTAAGACACCTTACCATGCATGGACCGACTCAACCAATGATGTAAACACCCGTGCAAACCTCTGTGATGCTTCGTCTGCATGTGTCTAGGCTGCCTCAAGCATCATCACACCTTTCCGGTTCTATGTTTTTCATGTTATAGAACTAGATACATCTCCTATTCCTACCATTACCCCATATTTCTTCCACATACACACAAACTTCCCTGCACCATGCATATGTCACAGGGTCCCAATAATTCTCACCTCATGACATACCCCTCATATTATTTGCCTCCTATCTTTTCAAACCCATATTCTTCATTCTATTCTGATAACACCCCCAGATCATATTTTATGTAATCTTTTCTTTGCTCCTCCCTACCTCGATGATCATCTTAATCCACTGCCATTTCCCTCCAATAACTCAATCCTACCCCCATCCTCCACCCTCATCTTCAACACTTAGCTGATGTATCACATCCTTCCCACCTTCTCGTTCCCCCACACCGTCTCCAACCTTGTTACCCTTTGTTTCTCCTCCACTGATCTCATTTTATCTACCCTTCATCCCACCAATCTAGACTTTATCTTGTTCCTTTCTCATTAGCTTTACCTAACAACATGTCACCCTCTATTTACTCTGGCCCAAGTTCCCAATTGACCTCCGTGCCAACTGAAGGTTTTCACCAGTCAAAATGTCATGATCACCATCCAAAATAACAATGATAACCACACTATCAACATCCCAAATGTACAAGTACTATTGCCCATCTCATTTCAGGACACATTTTGCTTAAACCCAAAATTCTTTCACACTCAAAACTCATTAATTCTGTCCCCAAAGGCACTATGCTCAACCAGCTCTATGGTTAGGTAATGACCATTCCTTGCGGCGATAATTTCATTGAAGTTGCCCTATCCAAATGGTCGGATGACCAAGGAGCTTCCCTAGAGGGATTAGATGGATCAGGATGGGTCTCCATCTCAAATCTCCCTCCATGCTTGTGCAATATGGGTAGATTCATATTCATTTCTCATGCCATTAGATCCACACTACAAATTTCCAGCTCTGACACTCTTCAACCTGCCAACTACATTAATGTCTTATATGTTTTTCTCTAATATAAGCCGTTAAATTTACAACCTCAATCGAGATACGGGTTGGTTAAATAGTCTACACCATCAAATTGATTGTCTACCAAAAATCCATTACTATCTCAAACTACCTTCTCTCATCTCTTGTGCCACCCACCATCATAATACTATCCTACCAACATTAAAAAGAACCAACATGTTGACCCACCTAAAATATCCATAGATAAAAAAATGGTATGGGAACGAAAATACTACCACAGTAACCCTCCTGCATCAGCTAGACCACATAGTCTTTCTACACACAAATGATCATGCATACCATCACCCGTACACGATCCTACTTACCCATCATTTATTGAAGTTGGAAACCTAGTTCCCTTCCACAACAACCTCATAGTCATTACCTCACCATTTATAGACAAGAATGTGGTCGATCTGCTTAAGATTGAGATTATTAAAGAACTCAAGTCTTCATAGAGTTTCCACAACAAAAAGCCATCCAAGGCACCATGTGGTGTTACATCATTCAACTCTTTTATTGCTACAAGAGAGGGATATAAGAAGAAAAACTTCATCGTGATGGATGAAGCGGATATAGAGTCATCACACTCTACTCTTTGTTATGTTGTATACAATGAATATATAAACCTCTATCTCCTCATTCTTGCAAAGAGAACAAGCTACATATTGATAATATCAAAAACTTAACATCTTGGTTTGATACTCATAATTTATCCAATTTTGCATCTAAAATAGGCATTCAGTTCAATGATGATTTACATGCTAACATTCCTTATCAGACATTGAATACTTAATGGGATGGAATAACACCAAACCCATCCACCTAGCTATAAAATAGACAGAAACCCTTAGATTATAAACATCATGCTTTATATAGACTAGACCATACTTGTAATCATGATTGTAGAATCATGGAATGTCGGTGCGAAATCTAGAACTAAAAGAAGGAGAGCCGTTAGAAGATTTATATATACAAATATAGTCAATATCATCACAATCCAAGATACAAAAAATAATCTTACACCATTCTTTCTCGAAACCATAGGAGGGAAACACATCAATGAATTGATCCAAATCCCACTGATTTGATTTAAGGGAGGCAACATCATAAGAATTAATAATAAGATTATCAAAATCATCAATTGACATTTAAAAAGACACAACATCACTATCATTATCCAAAATCTTGATGATTTAAAATCATGCCATTTCATGGGTGTTTATGGAGAAGCCAATGATGATAAAAAAAATTTCATGGCCCAAACCTATACATAAGCACCCTAGGTTATAGGATGAGATTTCAACCTTGTCCAGAATCAATATGAACAACTCAATACCCTACACACCTCTGCACCAATTTTTCTATATTTGATAGGTCTTTCCATCAACTCATTACAAAATCTAAACTTATAGATATGTCAACCTTTAATTTGCTGTAAAAGGGTCCATCATGGGCAATAATTGAATAGTTTCGAAGCTTACAACTATGAGAGGAATCATATCCTCTCATGTTTCTCATATGCATCTACCAAACCGATATCCGACCATTTCCTCATCCCATTTCCCCATTCTCAACACATGTTCCTTGGGGACACAAGCCATTCGATTTTGAACGTGATTGGATGAAGCACCCAAACTTCAAATCATTGATACAACAACACTAGCCCACTCCTACACATCCTCTTGAACCAGAGCTAGATATCCTCAAAAACATCAAGCACATTCACAACACCCTCAAGACTTGGAACAAAAACACCTTTGGAAATCATAAAACTCTTTTAAATAAAGAAATACAACTTATCATTCTTGACTGTGACTTGTATGTCGACCTATACCACATACTCTCCATAAAAAGTGACATAGAAAACCTCACCATACATAGGGAAGTCATGTGGAAACAAATATCCAAAATTAGATAGATGAAAGCGGGAGACCAAAATACCAATTTATTTTCACAAATGTTGTAATCACAAAACTAGAATTAACTCCATCCACAACTGAAATATTCAAGGACCATGCACAAATAATAGGAGTACCATTACATCACACATTATCAAACACTTCCAAACTCTCTTTAATAACAAACACAATATCTCCCCTTACATTCACATTCAATGGGAGACTGTATGTCTTATCACATACACAATCCTTCCCATCTCACTACAATTTTCATAGAGATCAAACTAAAGAAGAAGTTATGTACCAACATATGCAGGATCACATCGAATGGCATTATATTAAAAAAGGTATCATTATAACTCAGATATGAAAACCCCCCAGACATGATGGATTTTAACACTAAATTCTACCAACATTTGTGGGATCACATCAAATGGAATTACATCAATCTTCTTCAATACATCTCACAACACGACGACATCATCTCACTCATAGGGGTCCTTATTCAGATACACATTTTGCTTATTAAAAAATCAATCATCCAAATATTGTTCACCACATTTGTCCCATTAGTTTCATCAATTCATCCTATAAGATCACTTCCAAATCACTCAGAACAAGGATAAAAACACATCTAGAGAACATTATTGGACATCAACAATGTGCATTCCTTAAAAACAGAAACATCCAAGATGCATACATTGTTTTCAGTGAAACCAATCACTCATGCCACCACAATAATACTCCTCTTCTTGCTATTAAAATGGACTTCATAAAGAATTTAATTAAAACTAATTGTATCAATGTATGGAAGGATATAATTTCCTATATAGATGGATCCAATGGATTCAAGCATGTTTATCCACTTGCAAGTTCTCCACCATCATAAATGGATCACCCTTTAGATATTTATAGAGAATAAATAGACTCAAACAAGGTGACTGCCTTTCCCCATATGTTATCATTCTTGTGACATCTTTACTTACAAACATGATCAAACTTGGTACACATAATGGAACCTGATCACATTCTTATATGAATGCAAAGAAAGAATAATCCAATACATTGATGATACCATTATCTTTATCCAACCAGATGACACCAATGTTATAAATACCATCCTCATCTTGTTTATCTTCTTCTACATTATGAGACTTAAAATCTATCTCCAAATGTTTGCGATTATTGGTGCACATGTGAGACCTAAACTCATTCAATGGTGCCATACTCTTCTCAACTGCAAAGTAGAAGAATTTCCATTCACACCATTCACATACATCGGTCTTCATGTTTCCCTTCTCCTACTACCCAAATCAATCTTAATAACTCCATTACATCACTGCCTGACTATTACATGAGTTGTATTCCCCTCCCAGACCAATACACAATACCATTGACAAAATCTTTATAAACTCTATCTAAAAACATTTAGGAAATAAAATTCAGATGGTCAACTATGAGATCATATGTGCACCAAAGACATGTGGTTGATGGCGCATTACCAATATTAAAACACATGCCTTTTTCCTAATACTCAAAATTGTAGTTACACTATGTTCTAATAGAAAATGCATCTAGAAAGAGCACATTCTTGACCAATATTGAAGAAAGATTTGGTGGAACATAGTACGTAAAAGATCTTTGTCACTATGGAAACTATAAGACCCCTGACCTAGATTTGGGATAATCTTGTTCTCTTATCTTGATTAGATGCTTAGAACCTTAATGTAATCCTTTGAGATGCTTTTGTAACATGTGACAAGCTTATGATTCTAGTTTGGTCTTGTTTGGATGATGTTTGAGCTATGTATGCTTGCTTTGGACCAAGTTACAATTTACCCATGTTTGAGGGCTATCTTGCAATTTTTCACATGTATAGTGTGCCCTTTGTGACTCAACATCACGAGAGAGAAGATAAGGCTATGGGGTGCCTTGCTTGGACCATGGTTGATAATGTGACATCACATGGTGAGATTAGGGTTTCTAGGGTTCTCTTTGTTGTTGAGATTTGACTATGTGTTGGTTTGTGAAGTGTTGCAACTGCAACACCTCACTTGGTGAGTGTTGTGACTGCAACAATTGTTTTTGGTATGGTTTGTTTCGACCTTGACCCCCTAGGTGTCGTTTGGTCAAAGAGGTTTGTCCTCTAGTAGTGTGCTTCGACCATGTTGACGTGGGTGGTCTTATGTAGCAGTCGCTACATGGTGTACCTTGATGTGTTTCGACCACAACAAGGGTTGTTAGTGATCTAGGCGGTCGTTACCCTTCATAGATTGTATCACCCTTTGATTTATGCATGTTTTAAGTGGTTGCATGGTTGTTTCCTTGGTGGACAAGTGTCCTTTGGGTGCTCTCTTGTGTTGACTCCTCATAACCCCCTTACTTCCCTCCCACCTTGTGTATATAACCCCTCTCCTCTTCATGCAAGCATCCTTTTTGGCCCTCCTTCTTCTCCACTCTCTTGTGTTCATCCTTGGAGCTTTCTGGATCAAAGAAGGACTAAGCTTGGAGCTTTGGTGGTCAACCAACCTTGCATGTGGGGATCTTGAGCTTGATCATCTTCCTTGTGGTGACCTTTGGTGATTGGTAAGTTGTTATCTTTCTTTGGTCACATTTTTCTTTTGGCTCTCTACCCTACCTTATCCTCTTTTATTGGCCATGAAACTATGGTTCTACCATGTTGGTCATCTTGAGAGGAACTTCCTTCACAAGGTTCTAAGACTGTGGTTTGACCATGGTGGTACCCATGTGAGGGAAAGTTTTCTCCTCTTTCCCCTTTCTTCTTTCTTATTCGGCCTAGGGCTTTTCACCCTATTTCTTGAGATCTTCTTTTACTATGATGTTCTTCTCTTTTGAGGTGATCTTGTGGCCAAAAAGTTGATTTTTGGTTGGAGTTTCATCTTCTTTCTTGGAGATCGTGGTCTTGGAGCTTGTTCTCTACAAGGCGGGTTATGTAACTCTTCTCCCTACTATTATTGCATTGTGTTCTTAGATGCATGTTGTTTACACCTCTAAAATGTGATCCTACTATGCTAGATGAAGTTACCATAATCTAGGGTTTAAGTCTCGATGATTATCACATGTAGTTTTCTTCTACTCCTAAACCCTAATTTCTTGTACCCAATTTGGTGATGATTATGGAATGCATGTTTTCCTTTTGTACTTTGATTATGGACTGTATTATCTTGTTTATGGTTCATCTACCTTGGATAAGAGAGGTTTTGGTTCTATTTATATGAATGAGAAATTTTGGTTTTCATCTCTTTAATCGTGATCTTTATGGTGACTTTATGTGACACACATCGTAGGGTTTAGATGATCATCTTTGGATGGAGTTTTTCCACTTAGATGATGCTTGGTTTTCTTGAGGATAACCTTATGTTTCAACCATAGTTTGGTGCTATTTTTGAGTTGGTTGAGTGACTGACTTGAGGTCACTACACCCCTTGAACTTCCTTTTGGTCGCTACACTAGTGGGTGGTTGTTACGACTAAAACAACCCTAACCCTGGGGTATGGTCGCTACACTTGACCTCCCTAGCAGTCGTAACATGATGTCTTGGACATCTTGGTCACAACACCTTGGGCTAGTTTCAGATGATACCCCTTGGTTTGGTCTGGATGGTCACTACACATCCTTGCTTCGTTCACAATAGAGTCATAACCATAGTGGTTCGCAACTCTTGGTCACAACAAGTGCACCTATGGTCGCTACACCTAACCCCCTTCAGTCATAATGCTCTATGCATGGTCTATATATGATGATGTGAAGATGAATGGTTAATCATAATCCTCTACGCTTAATCCTAACACACTCCAAACATATGGGAGGTGATGAAACTAGGGTCTGGTGATTGAATGATAATATGGAACCCTAATCGGCTATACATGTAACCCTAACACTATTTTTGAAACATATGATGTGATTGCTACTATTGCTTGAAGTAATTAGCATGAGATGATGTTTTCTATCTCCTACTTGTGTGATCCTAACCTTGTAGGTGGAATGAGTGACATAACTAGTGAATGCTATGGTCTTGATATGATATAGGGTAATGAGTATGAGCCTTTCTGAGGCATGATGAGGTAGTGATGATGTACATGGAACATATAATTTGAGTCTTGTAAATTGGCAGAGGCTAAATGCCTATTGTGATGTGAGATGATATCCTCCAGTGATGTGATGAGGGATTGATATGCCATGACAATGTGATAATGTTGATGGCCTTCAATTGGCAGTGATATCAAGTGATTGTGTGACAAGTTTGCACCTTATACATTTCATATCGTCTAAAGTTGTATTATCCCCTTATCTTTATAGAATTTGTTTAGGTTTTATATATTGTAACTTGATTGATGTGAAAAGATACATAATTGGCTTAATTAATCAAGTGAAACCCTAATCATGTAGTTTCCCTATTCCATAGATCCATCTACATCGTCAGTACTTGCTGGATGGTGAAAGGAGTTCTCCCTTAGTGGAAGCTTGGAGTCAGAAACTGTCTATTATTTGCATTTCATAGGATTGGCTGTGGTCATACCATGGTAAGAGAACGGTCAAGGTTGTATCTCAAGTGATGTGATATAGTATATGTATAAGATATCTTTTTAGGATGGCTACAATCATACCTTGATAGGAGTGTGACTGTGGTCATAACTCAATTTTCAGTAGTGTTGCGCCTATATACCAAAGCAGACTAGGCTGTTTTGCAGTTGGATTCTATATGTCACTGTGGCAAACTCAGACTGACTGAGGGTGTGGGAGATCATAGGAGTTTAGCTGCTCCAAGATCTTGTATGGAACTGATTTTGACTTAGAAGTGGTCAGTTGGAGTATGAGTGGTATACCTCATCTCCGCATGGCATAATAAAAGATGTAACATAGCCTTGTAGTGTATTTTCTTAGGGTCAAACACGATTCACATTGGTTGATACCTTTGCCCTATTTCTTGCACTGATTTTTTGAATTATAATGCTGTAAGAGAAATCAACTCTTATACATGTTCTTCATATTCCTTCTAAAAGCATAAGATAATCTACTGGTTAATGTAGGTGCCTAAAATACTTTAATAGTGCTAACCACATTACTTATATCTTTTAATCAAATCTGCTTATCTAGATAATTATAATAATATCTACATGCTTAGCCTATATGTGCTATAATAGTTGTGGCGAAGAGTTATATGTCTCTTCTAGCTGAGACTTTTGGCCTCACCCCATGGGTTTCCACATCTTTTAGGTGGTTATACACGACGAGGTAAAGATCGTGTTGTTGAGGTTGAGCAGTAAGAGGAGCAGTAGTTGTTGAAGGTTGGATATGCTTCTAAATACTATGGTCCCTACCCCTACTTGACGTCCATTGCGTCTGGGTATTGAATCTCGATGGTGCTGCCGATGCAGAAAATCTCAGCTTCTTAAAACTTTTAGATCTTTGTCCTTGAAACTAAGTGTATACCTTCTTACCACTGGTCTGCCGTTTCTCGATTTCAGACCTTTCTATCCTCCTTACCGACTCCACAAAAGTGGCGAACCTCTCCATGTTCTCTAAAGCAGACACAGGAGTGGTCAGTTCAGCGTTCAACCCCTTCTCAAAATGCCAAATTCTTTCCTCATCATTAACTGCCATATGCGGACAAAACCGCAACAGCTCCATGAAGTTAGCTTCATACTCGCTAACGTTCATCTGTCCTTATCTGATCCTCTCAAATTGAGAAATCTTTATATGAACATGTTATCATATGTAACAGCTTGGTGGCAAGATAGCTAGTGCATAGTGATGTATACATCTTTCTGATATGATGTATAATACAGGTGGCTCCATGTGGACTCAAAAGTAATCAATTTCTACCTTTGAGAATATATGAAAATGCTTTTAATTTTCTGTGTTTTCAGGTAATTTGAACATTTAGTATTAGTTCCATGTTTTGTTTTGAGTAATCCTACTTTGTGGGGTACAAGGCGTCACATAAACAAATCAAAGACACATACTCTAATTCAAAATTGTATTAAAACTCCACCACATGTTGTGGACAATGTTAATTTTTGCACAACCCCCAGTTTCATGGACAACCCATTACTCAACAAACCATACAACTGCACATTTCCCAATCTATATCCAACATAATGACTAGGAGAGATTTGACTCTACTAGGAATCCAATGTGATAATATTTTGATAAGACCCCTCACTACCTCTTTTTCGGAAAGAACTTATATTAAACTCTACAATCACATCAAAACCAATGTAAAAAATTGTATCTCATGGATTTGGGGACCCACTTATACTCCAAATTTAGCATACCACTTCTTCACTTACTGTGGGTGTCTTTGCCCATTCAAACACATTTGGAATGTTACTGGACCAAAAATAATAAAACTCAACATGTGGATTATCTGGTACAATAAAAATCTTGACTGATAACAACATGAAAAGAAAAGATTCCAAGGACCCTCTATTTGCACATTGTGAACACAACATGAAGAAACCAATGCTCACCTCTTTATCCATTATCCCATTGCTACCCACCTTAGGAAACACTAATTCATTCCGTACACCATGTATAGATCCAATTTTACCAACATCCAACACATGGTGCTATACTCAAAGCTCAAACATCACCATAACAAATATAAACAACCTTGATGACAATATTGATATGGACAATATGACAACATTGATATAAAATGGTTGTTGATAATTTCTTCTTTCTTGTATGAATTTATGTCCTTCGGTCCTTCCTAGTGCGGTTCTCTTCGTCAGTGGCCTTACATTAGATCATACAACACAACTCAACACACTGACATTCGTGTTGTTGATGTTGCTGAGTGCTGATCCACAACACAACCCCACTGGTTTTGTCCAATTGGCAATAAAACATTGACAAACATTGATGTGCGATCAATTTTATGTGGACCTCATGTGTGTGCTTGTGGCCTTATTCTTTACAATTCTCCTCCAACAATGATACTGTTACTAGTATCAAAAGAATAGTCCTAAAACTATCACATCAAACTTCCATTTACATCGGGAACAAGCAGGATGCACGTGTTAAGCAAGAGAGTTTTATTTGATTTATTGTATTATAATTTTGCAATAACAACTAACATAAGTATTTAATATTTTAATGTTATAGTCAAATATATGTCATAACCTATTTTTCAAAAATAATTTTGTTCGAGCAGCAACTACACACTCTAAAATATACTAATTTTATACCATGTGTCTTTTATTGTGATTATTCAAATTTGCCACCATGTGTCTGCCCTAAGATTATTCTATTGGAAAGTGCCCAACAACAACCTTAGTGATATTGTTGTGATTTATTCATCTTCTAAAATTCAACTATACTAAACTGCTCAAATAGCTCCATGAAAAAAGGTGCATCCCTCTAAAGTAAGTTGTTTAAATAACTCAACACCATCATCTTTCACTACTTTTGTAAACAAAATTAAAGAAACATCTAAAGCACCCAACACTAGCTCATACCCTCTCTTTTACAAACAATTAATAAAAAAAACTAAAATAGACCACTCAAATAGAAAAGGTCAACTCTTTTTATTAAATTAGCATTGTCAGGTTGTCCCAGTATCAACTAATTGAAAAAATAGAACCAAGTTGCATTGACCAATTGTTCAAATGTCACAAAATAACAACATCTATTGTCACTTTTGTAAAAAAAGTTTGAAAATTTTAGTAGAATTACACTGCTTGAATAACAATGATACCACCTTTAAATTTTTTTCACAGAGCAACAATTGACAATAAAAAATGAAAGCAAGTTGTTAAAAAATAAAGACCTGTAAAAAAATATCCAACGGGTATCACAAAATATATATGGATGTTGAATGAGATGTTTGAATTATAGTTGATGAAAATGGAAAATAATTAGCATAAGAACTTTTAACACTTTATTAAAAAATACTATTATGAAAAAAATGGTAATTAAAAAATAGTTGAAGTATGAATATCGAGCAGCAAATGCTACCACCTTTTTATATTATTTGCTTGACCAACTATTTTTTTTGTAAATCGAAATGTACTATAGAAAAAGGATAGAGACCAATCCAAAAAAATAACCAACACATACGACAAAATACATGAGGATAGTTGATAAAAATGAAAAATAATAACCATAAACAAGTTGTTTCAATGACACATAACATTTGTTAAAAGTTGTTACTGAAAGCAAGATAGTCAAACAACTATTGATAAAAAAACCAAAATTTAGAGAAGCACACTACATTGAACCAACTTTCTTATATAGAACCCAACACCAACGTCTATCATCACTTTTGTAAAAAATATTGAGAAAAAAGTTGAAGTATGCTAGCTGAATAGGAAAAATTACCATCTTTTTATATTATTGTTCTTGATAAGTAGACAAAAGAATTTGAAACACAAAAACATGTCATAGAAAAAGAATTGAAAAAAACAGTTGAAGTATGACGGTTGACCAACAAAGGTTACCACTTTTTTTGCTATCTGCTTAATCCATAGACAAAAAAATATAAGCAGATTAACCGGATTAACTTGCCAACATATTTTTGAAAATGACAATTAACCAGATTAACTTGCCAACATGTTTCATACAAAAGATATGAATTGTACCGATTGAAAATTTGGGCCGAGTGATAGTTGGAAATCAACAAATGATGCTATGAAATTAAAAGACTTGTTAAAAAGTTTGGCAAATAAGACCAATCAGGAGGACTGGCAGGAGAGGCTAGAATGTTGTGGAGATAGCCATTAGTTCAAGAGATAAACACAAAGTATGAAAAAACCCAGGTGAATCTATGGTTGGCAAGCAGGTTGGACTAGAGGGAGAAGCTAGCATGTCAGGGAATAGATAACTATTAGTTCAAGAGATCAACAAAAAATAAATAAAAAACAACCAAGAAAATAGATAGTTGGAAAGTAGGTTGGTGAACTGTCTCATATTCATATGGATAATAGATAAGACCTAATACCAACATCTGTCGTCACTTTTGTATTTTAAAAAAAATTGAAATATACTAGTTGAACAAAAAAATTACCGCCTTTTTATATTGTTATGCTTGATCAATGACAAATGAATTAAAAAACTAGATCATGTTGTAGAAAAAGAATTGAAAAAAAAGGTTAAAGTATGATGGCCAACCAACAAAGGTTATCGCTTTTTATGATATTCTACTTGATCCACATATTTTTTTTATAAAACAGAAGCATGCTGCTCGAGATATAAAGATTATTTGAAAATGATAATCAACTAGGTTAATTTGCCAACATGATCTAGAAAAATATATGAATTGCACTTACTGAAAAATTGTATTGAGTGATAGTTGGAAACCAACCAATGATGCTATGAAATTAAAAGATTTTTAAAATATTTGGGCAAAAAAAGACCAATCGGATAGGCTGACAATGTAGGCTAGCATGACACAGACATAACTATTAGTTCAAGAGATAAATACGAAGTATGAAAAGGAAAATAACTAGACAAATCAATTGTTGGCAAGCAAGCTAAACTAGTGAGAGAAGCTAGTATGTCATAAAGAAGATAACTATTAGTTCAATATATAAAAACAAAATATGAAACAACATCAACAACTGGGCAAAAAAATAGTTGAAAAGCAGGTAGGGGAACTGCCTCTTATTCATATAGATAGTAGACAGAACCCAACACCAACATCTGTTGTCAATTTAAAAAAAAAAGAAGTATGCTAGAAGAACAACAAAACTTATCACCTTTTAATATTACTCTTCTTGATCAACAGGCAAAAGAATTTAAAAAATAGAAACAAGTCCTAGAAAAAAATATGAAGAAAAATTCGTTGAAGTATGATGGTAGGCCAACAAAGCTTACCACTTTTTGTAATTCTTCTTGATCCACAGATAAGAAATTTAAAAAATAGAAACACACTTCTCAAGATATAAAGATTGTTTGAAAATGACAATCAACCAGATTAACTTGCCAACATGTTGTGTACAAAAATACAAATAGCAACGATTGAAAATTGGACCGACTGATAGTTGAAAACCAACCAATGATGTTGTGAAATTAAAAGATTTGTTAAATTTTTTGGCAATAAAAGACCAACCAAGCGGACTGGTTAGAGAGGCTAGCATGTCGGGAAAATAACTATTCGTTAAAGAGATAAACACAAAGTATGAAAAAAAATGACCAGTCAAATAATAGTTGACAAGAAGACATGACTAACTGAGAAGCTAGCATGTCATAGAATAAATAACTATTATTTCAAGAGATAAGCATAAAATACAAAGAAAAAAATAACAAACAAGCAAATAGATAGTTGGAAAGTAGGTCGATGAACTGTCTCTTATTCATATAAATAGTATATAAAACTCAACACCAATATATGTCATCACTTTTGTAAAAAAGGATTGAAAAAATAATTGATGTGTGCTAGATGAACAACAAAAATTAGCTTATTTTTATATTATTCCACTAGATCAACATATATTAAAAAAAATAGAAATATGCCATAGAAAAAGGATTAGAAAATAGTTGAAGTATGATGGCCAACCAACAAAGGTTACTGTTTTTTTGTGTTATTCTTCATGATCTGCGGACGAATAATTAAGAAAATAAGGATGTTGCTTGAGATATAAAGATTTTTAGAAAGTGACAATCAAGCATGTTCACTTGCCAACATGTTCTAGACAAAAGGTACAAATTACAATGACAAAAAAATTAGAATGATTGAGAAACCAACCAATGATGCTATGAAATTAAAAAGCTGATTATAAATTACAAAAAATACCAACCAGGCTGACCGTTACAAGATGGTATCATGTCACAAATATAACTATTGGTTCAAGAGATAAACACAAAGTATGAAAAAAATAACTAGACAAGTTGGTAGTTGGCAAGCAGACAAGACTAGTGGGAGAAGCTACCATGTCACATAGTAAATAACTATTAGTTCAAGAAATAAACAAAAAAAATAACCAGACAAATAGATAGTTAGAAAGTAGGTCAGTGAACTATCTCTTATACATATGGATAGTAGATAAAACTTAATACCAACATTTGTTGTGAGTTTTGCAACAAAAATTTTTGAAAAAAAATGAAATATGTTAGATGAACAAAAAATGCATTTTTATATTATTTTTCTTGATTAGCATACAAAAGAATTAAAAAAACTAAAGCATGCCGCAAAGAAAGGATTGAAAAAAAATAGTTGAAATTTAGTATGGCGAGTGGAAACGACACAACTCACAGGGAGATATGTGTGCGCTGGGGTGGTTACAACGCGGTGACTGGCATGGCCATGCCATGGGTGGTAGATGGTGCATCAGGGACGTTGGAGCCTCATCGAAGATCGGCGGTACATTACAAATTGACGATTCACCACAAAATGGTACAAGTACAATGGAGCTAGATGACAAAAATGATACAACTGCTTCTGTCATTCTAGTGGAAATTGAATCCAATTGTCCAAGTGCTAGAAATAATGAAGAATTTATTCTTAAGGATGTTCGAATCCAATTGATCTATGGAGGAATGTGTGGTGTATCTTCAAGTGTGAAGCTCGATGAGTTTTCTAGTGAAATTTGTACAATTGTTTCATTGCAGAACAAGACGGATGCTTATTACAGAAGTTTACATCATCAATCAGACATTTCTTCTGAATTGATGCATGCAAATACATCATTATTGAAGAGTTTTAGAGAATATTTAACTGGTAACCTTCTACTATCTTTAGGCTTTATAAACCCTTAATTATCCTTCAATCCATACGAAATTTATCTTGTACATGGGAATGGGGTCCCGTAAGTTAGGTTAGCACCAGAAGCAAATCTTCTTTGGTTAAATCATGGCAGTTTTCTATGATAGTGAAATTTCTCAGACACAATGTAGGATGCTCAACATTGTGTCATCCTCTAGAACTGCTTTAGAGGACAATTGGTAGATGGAAATTTTACAAACATAGTATGAATAGATTTGTGGTTTAGTTCAATTGAAGAGAAGATTATGTTAAAGCTATGACGGGAAGCCCATGGTCCATTTATGGCCATTATCTCACAGTATCACGTTAGTCTATAGATTTTATCCCTTATGTGGGTCTTCCTGATATAGTTGTTATATGGGACTGGGTAATGGTTTTGCCATTACATTTCTATAACAAGATCACATTTGAAAGAATTCATGAAGTAATTGACAACCTATTCAAAATTTATGGACATACTCTTAACTATACTCAAAGTAGATTCACAAGATTAGTGGTTGAAATTGAAACCACCAAACAAATACAATCATTATTTATGATTAATGGCAATATTTATCACTTTGAATATGAATCATTTCCTATACAGTGTCATGCATGTGGAAAAGTAGGTCACCATCAAAGTGAATGTCCTTCATCTTCATCAGATTATCACGATTTGAATAGCCTAATGTATCAGACATGGTAGGTCTGAATTGGATAGAGAAGAGAATCAATGTGAGGTTCATTATGGCAAGAACATCCATTCTCATCCATTACAAAGCTTGAATCAAAAGAATATCAGATCTCAAGTTTGACCCAGAATCTCAGTTAGTCTATTTGATGCTCTCAAGAATACTCTTGATATGGATACAAAATTGGTAGATAATACACAAAGTGGTACTAATACTGTTAACGTAATGTGGACCCAAAACCAACAAAGGTATGGATGCGGAAAAGGTA